>JACDOX010000428.1:40608-53029 GCA_014549065.1 Cardinalis cardinalis | reverse complement strand
TGGTGTCCCTCAGGAGCAGTGTCTGTGGTGACCCTGGTGTCCCTCAGAGCCCCCAGCTGTGTTTCCCTGTCCCTCACTGCCCAGTGTTGTCCCTTGTCCCCCTCTCCCAGCTCTCCTACGTGGACTCTGACGGGAACCCCATCGGGGTGGTGCAGATGACCTTCCTGCGTCTGCTGAGCGCCTCGGCCCGCCAGAACATCACCTACAACTGCTACCAGTCGGTGGCCTGGCACGATGCCACCACCAACAGCTACGACAAGGCCATCCGCTTCCTGGGCTCCAACGACGAGGAGATGTCCTACGACAACAACCCCTACATCCGACCTGCCCTCGACGGCTGCGCGGTACGTGGGGGCTCCTGGCCCTGGGGACACCTTGGGGACACCTTGGGGACACCTCTGTGCCCTCCCCTGCTTGGCCAGCACCATCTTCCCCAGAGCAGATCACCCCCAAATTCACAGTGCTTCAAGATCATCCTTGATATGGGAGACATCAACATGCTCTTCCCTAAGTTGGAAATAAATGATTCCGTGGGAATCTGTGATCCTGCTGGAAGCTGCAGCACCTCCAGGAGTCAAATTAATCTGATTAATCCAATTTATCTGCTTAAAAGTGCTGCTTGTTGTTTTAAAAGCCTCTCTGGGCTTTTATTCTCACCCAATTCCTCACASAGAGAGAGGCGAGCGATGGCGCCCAGTTGGGTTGGAAATGTGCAGGGTTTGATAGAGATCTTTGTGACTGCTTTCAGAAAGTCTGAAAATTGAGGTTGGAAATTGGATTGGAAATTTGTAGGGCTTGATAAAGACCTTTGTAACTGCTTTCAGAAATTCTGCAAATTGAGGTTGGAAATTTGCAGGGTTTGGTAAAGATCTTTGTAACTTCTTTCAGAATTCTGAAAATTTGAGTTGGGAATTTACAGGGTTTGATAAGGATCTTTGTAACTGCTTTCAGGAATTCTTGGAGGCAAAGCAGGAAGGGTTTGGTTGGAATTTTTGTTTTTGCAACCCCAGGAGGGCTTTGGGCTGGGCTGCTCATGGGGTGCACAAGCACAGCCACAATTTCCAAAGGTGTCTCACGTCCTCTCTTTCCTTCTAACTCCTCTTGGATGCTTGATTTGGGTTTAAACTCTGAAAATTCTGCCCTCAGGAGATAAAAATTTGGCAAAGCAGGTGTTGCATGCATTTATTTTGAGCCCCAGCTTGCTGGTGTAAAAACATGAATAATTCCCACCCTCTGGAACTGCAGCACTTGGAGCCCACGGGACAGAAAGATTGAGATGTTTGACAGAAAAATCTTCTCATGTAATTTGAGATTGAAACGCTTCTGTTCTGGCACAAACAGATTTTTTTTTACTGATGGAGCAATGAGGAAAATCAGATTAGAACTTTTAACACATTCCTGGAGAGGGAAAGGGCATCCAGCCCCCATCTGGAAACACTCAGGAGAAGTTTATCCTCAAATTTTTCGTGTCTCCCGCTGACATAACATCCTTGGGGACAAGGGCCTTCTCCTCCCTTCCCCTTCTGAATCTCAGGCTTGCTGGAGGAGCACATATTGCACATTTTAAAGTGGATGAGCCTCCTGAAAACCTCCACCTTTTGGGCAGATAAATTGGATTAATCTGCTACCCTGGCAGATCGTGCTGCCCAAAGCACAGGCAGGATATTTGAGATTTATCTATTTACTTAAAAGGAGTTGGGGTTTACAATTGATTCTCGACATTAAAGATGATTTTAGTCTGACTCTTAGACCCATAAAAAGGCTGTTAGGAATTTAGAGAACTCCACCAGGAGTTTAGAGGTGCTTTTATGTCTTTTTTGGGAGCGAGTGCTACAACCCATCGAATTGCTGGGCTCAGCTGTGCTGGGYTAATGGTTGGACTCGATCCTAAAGGTCTTTTCCATCCTAAATGATTCCTGGATTGAGCCCTACCCTGTGGAGATGAGGTTGGGCTGCCCCACATGGCGCTGCCACAGATGTCCTGCTGTAGTGGGGAGGCTGCTGAAGCCAGGGCTGATGTTCTTCCCATAATTTGAATATGCTTTTCCTGAACTTCCAGCCCTTTCTCATAGCYGTGCTCCAGCCTGTTCTCTGGAGCCACACAAATCACAGGGAAAGGTAGAGCCCAAAGCTGCTCCATAAATTCTCTTGTTTGTGCAGCTTTGTATGCCCTCAGGGGGTACTTCTGCTCCTCTAATAATTATTTATATTTTGGAAACAACTCCGTGGCCACCAGGCATGATAACAAGGCAGCAGCAGCACCTTGTGAATTCCACCAAACTTTAAATGTGATCTTTTCACTAATGTATTCAAATTAAATTGTTACCATTTGCCCAACAAGCCAGGTGTGTCCTGGGGGAGGGAAAATAACTTTTTTCCACAGCCCCAACTCTTCCAGGCTCCTATTCCAGCCTGGAAATGTGCTGGAGCAGAGTTAGAATGTCATGATCTGCTTCTGCTCCAAGGTCTGGGCATCTCCCAAGGGTTTTTCAGCACGTGTGTTAAACGTGCAAATAAATTTATTTGGGTGGTGGTGACACCGATTTGGGTCCAAAAATTCCCAGCAAAAATTAACCCCACATTCCCAGCAGAGTGGTGATTATTCAGTTGTGCTGATGTTGGCTTGGAGGCATCCTCAGAGCTCCCCTTTCCCTCATTCCAGGCAAGGAAGGGCTACCAGAAAACCATCCTGGAAATCAACACGCCCAAAGTGGAGCAGGTCCCCATAGTCGACATCATGTTCAATGACTTCGGAGAAGCGGCACAGAAATTTGGATTCGAGGTGGGACCAGCTTGCTTCCTGGGCTAAAAGAGCCACCTGAACCTAGTCTCCAAATGAGCAACCTCGTAACCTCATTGCGCCATTTAATTAAAAACAAAAAAAGAGAAAAAAGAAAAAAAAAAGGAGAAAAAAAAGAATTCCTCGTCACGTGCACGGTCTGAAACTGGACAGCGATGGGTTATTATTTTTTTTTCCCCTCCTCCCCACCTATTTTGTTGTGTCCCTGGTTTTGCCCCAGCCCCTCTGTGCCCCCCTCAGCCATTCCCAGGATGGATATGGAATCTCATGACCAACAGCCACACATGGAGACCTGGCCCTGTCCCTGCTGCCGCCGCTGCTGCCACCGAGCTGAGCCCACCTCCAGCAAACTCCTCCTGCCTCCTCCTCCTCTTCTCACCAGGAAGCTTTTGTTTGTTCCTAAGGAAGAAAAAAAAATGGAAAAAACTTGAAATTCCTCATGTCCAGCTCAATGTTGAAGTCCTGGCAGTCCTGGATCTGAAGTTCCTCAGAGGGGTTTTGTTGCCTTCCACGAGGTTTGGATCAGCTCCAGCATGGCCAGTTCCAGAATTTTCCATGTTTCCTCCGCTGAGTTTGCCTCRTTCCACGTTTTCCAAAGTGCTGACTCAAGGTCACACTGGGCATCTCTTTGCCTTGTCTTAAAGGTGCTTCTATTTTTGTATGTTTGTGTCGTAAATATTTGTGTYGTATTTTATTTGAAATGTTGGAATGTTTCCGCCTTCAAACCATGCAAGTGACCYTGTCTGTATTGAAGCCACCCCATCCCAGCCAAGCTTCCAGCTGGGAATGAAGACAGCAGCTCCTGTCCCCACTTCTGCCTCTTCCCAGCCCCAAACTGGGATCTGGAGCCTTGGAATYTCCCCCAGGATCAGGTGCAAACCAGCCCCCTGAGCCACAGATGCCTTTTGGAATGATTCCTTTCAAAATGAGGAAATTAACGCCATTTTTTTTAACAAATTCCCTGCAAATCCCCTAATCTAAAAGCAGGATCTGCATTGAGTCTCTGCCTTTTCATCCACTTGCTTAACACCCATATTTTAAATTAATTCTTCCTTTTTTTCTTTCAGCATTCCTTTMAAATGAGAAGAATTAAACCTGAATCCATTCCCAGTGGCAGATCCCAGTGGCAGGGGATATCCAWTTGTCCTCTCTAAATATCAAGAATAAAAAAAAACCCCTAAAAAAAAAAGGTGCTTTTTATAGTTATTTTTACATATCTCTGTGGTGCTATCTGATAACTTTAACACAACACTGGGGATACCCTGCCACTGGCCAATCTCCCACTTGGCTTTTTAGGCACTTTCAGGCAGATTTTGGCTGCTGATAAATGCATGGCACCTTCCTATCTCTTCTGTCCAAATCCTGCTCCTCTCCTTCCTTAGATGAGCCCGTGTAGAAAAAATACATTAAATGTCCTTACAATTTATTATTATTATTATTATTATGTGGTTTTCCCAAGGATATCCATGTCTTTTCCTGGTTGGAAGCAGAGCAGATTGTCCTCAGTGGCTGAACGTTTGTGGTGCTAATTTCTGTAGATGTTGGGTGTCCTGAAGCCGTGGGGGTGCTGCCCGCCCAGCAATCCGGGGAATTTGCAATTTTCCTGCTCTTCCCACTTCTTTTTTTTATTCCTTCCACGGCTCCCAATGTGCTGACACCCTCTTCTTTTCCCATTTATTTTCCCCTCCTTGCCCRTTTTCCTTCTTCAGGTCTCTCAGCTGGAAAATAACTGTTGGAAGGTGGGTTTTTTATAAATTATTATTATTATTATTCTTATCCTTCGGCCTGGAGCGTTCAGCTCAGGGGGGATTTTTCACCACCAAGGAAAAGACATCACATTTACTGTGAAAAAAGCCTWTATATGATGTCTTTTCCCCCCTCCTGCCCAAACTGAGAGCAGCAGCATCCGAGGGAGGGAGGCAGAGCCGTGCTGGAGGGAGCGGCGATGCCAGAGGTGCTTTTTGGGGCCTGGAGGAGCCGTGTCCATCCCTCTCCCTTCTTCTCCTGTGCTCTCTCTCCCACTTTAGGGAATTTAAAAAAAAAAAAAAACAAAACAACCCAAAAGGTGCTACCCTAAAAACTGCAGACTCCGGGCAGCAGAGCAGTGAAAAGGAATTTAGGATAATAAATAAGGAATTCAGCTTCTCAGTCACCTTGGCAACAGCGGGAAGGGCAGGAAAGGTTGCACATCCCAGCAAAGCCATATCCTGATATTTCTGATATTTTGATATTTGTCCACACCTGTGTGTCTGCCCAGGTCATGGGATTCTGTTCTCAATTTTCTCATCAAGGGAGCTTTTTTTTTTTTTTCCTTTTAATTTCTCTGCTTGAAGAAGAAGAAAAAAAGAAAAAAAGAATAAAAATTTCCTCTGTTGAATTCCACAGTGTTGTAATTGTACTGAGCTCCCAACTGTTCCAATCCCCCCCAGACCACTTAGCTACGGTATATTGCAATAAAATTACTACTTGTATTTGCAGACCTTCTTTTTGTGTAATTTTATTTCCCTCCTCCCCTTAATATATATTGACTTGAACAAATGTTGATAAGAAAAATAAAACCTATGGAAAAAAAMCCCCAACTTTTAGTACATAAGGCCCTTTTTAAAATATAGTGTCAAATGCCGTATTGTACATTTCTTCAAAGTCCAATAAACATGTCATAAAATTTAAGTGTAATGCCCATAAGAGCTATTTTTAAATATTTTAAACCTGTGTAATAAAGGAATAAATGTAATAGATTTTTTTTTTCAATAAATCAAGTTTACTGTTTCCACCTAAACCCCCGTGATGTTGAATCTCTTCTTGGAGTTGATTGCAGCGGGATTTCCCCAGGACCCCCCTGCCCTGTGGAGCCTGCAAAGTTCATCAGAGCAGCAGTGGAAGTGCTGAAAGGTAAAGAAATCCTGTAAAATACAACCCAAACCCATCATGGGGAAGGATTCCAGGCCTGGAATCTTTTCTTTGTGGTTTTTTTTTTTTCTTTTTTTCTTCTTAGTGAGAAATTCCAGTGCAAAAATCCAACCTGGTTTTGGTTGGATGTGGAGGAGAAGATTGTGTGGCCACCAGCTCTTCACCTTCTCCACAGCAGCARAAATGTCACCAGAGGAGGTTTTCCAGTCTTCTCATCCCAAGACAAATTCAGGRAAAAAAAATTCCAGCTTCTTGGTGAGCTCCTAAATGCCCAATTTCCCATTCTTGGACCCAGGGCTCTGCTGTGTGGAGGGAAACACCACAGGGGACACTTTGCTCATCCTCTCCTCSTCCTCTCCTGCAGGTTTCACTCCAGCATCCTCTGGAATTCACTGTGGGAAACTGCACCAGWGGCTGCCACTGGATCTGAGCCGCTCTGGTCCTCAGGAGCTTCTTCTTCAAACAAGCCCTGCTTGGTGCTGCAGCTCCAGGAGATGTTGGACCTTCAGGAGGTGACATTTGGAGCACTGCAGGTGGGTCAGAGGCCACTGGCCCAGCTCTGCAGTGGCCAAGCCAAGCTCTGTGTCCCAAGAGCTTCTGCCCTTCATTGTTTGGCTGCAGAAGGTCTGTGATGATCTTCATTCTTTGCTGAAAGRAAAGAGAAGGAGCCAAAGTCACAGATTGGGGTGGGTTGGAARGGAAATTGAAKATCAGCCCCAGTTCCRTGGGCAGGGACACCTTCCACAGCCCAGGGTGCTCCAAACCCCATCCAACCAGGACCTGAAATGGTTTCATCTTTAGTTATTTAGTCTGTCATTAACTTCTAGGAGTAGTTTTGGGAAATCTTGGGGTGTTACGGCCAAATCTTCATCCAGATGGACCCCAGAAATGCAGAGGTACCACAGCTACAGGAAGAAATGAGGGCAAAAYAACTTTATTTACTCAAACCCATCTGGACATACTTCACTTGGACCTGATCAGGCTTCAAGGTGGCCCCAGCCCCATCTCACCAGTTGTGATTTGCACTCAATCACTGCCGCTTGCAGCAAACGCCTCGGTGCTGAGGGAAGCTTTGATCTGCCATTAGGGAAAAYCAGAGATCTGAGGAGGGATCTGACTGTTTCTGGCACTGCCAGACACAGGAGCCCTGGCGGATCTTCCTCCTCTTTTCACAGAACCAAGTCCATGATTTAGTGCTCCAGCTCCAAAGCTGTAACTCCAGCAGGTGAAATATTGAGAGGAATTTTTAGAAGAGCCACAGAAAGAGCARCAGATTATTGAGACAGAGTGTGAGCACCCAAACCCGATCAGGTATGGGGTGAGGATGGGGCTGCTCACCCCAAATTCCAGCAGCAGGGATCCTACAAGGGCAGGACCAGGAGCAGGAACCTCAGGAAGCAGCAAAGGGAGGATGAGAAGCACCAAGCTCAGCACCCAGGGGGGAGCAGAGCAGCACCCAGCCCAGGGAGAGGGAATTATCCAAGGGCAGCGGGTTCAGTGGGGTTTCCACAGCTCTTAAAGCAGCCGAGGGGAGGCTGCAGGGCTTGGGGCTGCTGCCCTGCCCTGCCCTGCTTGTGGGGTGTGAAAAACGCCAATCTCTTGGTTTTAAAAWTKTAAAAGTTTAAYAGTAATAAAATGGTTATAAAAATAGYAATACAATTAGRGTAATAAYAMTTTGGACAATTTGAATTAGGACAATATAAGACAATAAATACAAAGAGTTATGGACAGTCTRGGTACCTTTTTCTGGGCAGCACRAGCCCAAAAAAGGACCCACATTAACAGTGGATTAACCCTTAAAACCAATAACCTGTTGCATATTCATACACCTCAGACATGATGCATAAATTCCATTCAAACACAGGATTCTGTCTGGGCAGTGTCAGCTTCTTCCTCTGAATCCTGACAGCCCCTTCGAGGCGGGAAGAAGTTCATTTCTCCTGATAATGGAGCAATAAATTCTTTTTCTCTGAAAGATTCAGGTGTCCTGTGGCTGCTGTCTCACTGCGAGTCCTTTCTTTAAAAGAAGTATCCTACACAGCACAGTTTCTATTTTAACATTTTTTATAACCTAAAACTATATTTAACACACTACTTAAGAGAATTAATACAGCATTACTTTCTAACACAACACATATAATATTCATTTGAATATTTGCCAAAAGCCAATCATAAAATACGATTTTTTCATATGGGGTTTTATTCTAAGTGCCCTGGGCTGGTAATTCTGCCCTGGGCTGGGATTTCTGCCCRGCTGTGTGAGGAGAGCAGGTGAAGCCTGCAGAGTTTTCCCCTCRCTGTTGGTTCTGCAGTTGCCTGAGCTGGCCCAGACAGGAGGRTGTGTCCATGTGCTTCCCACACTGCTGCCAGGGGTAAAACAGGGGCTGCTGTGGGATTTGCTGGCTGCCTGGGACATGGGAACTGTTCTTTGCTCTGGTTTTCAGCCCTGCTCTGGAGGAAGAGGCCCAGCCCCTCGTGCTGCTCTGTGACCAGTGACTCTCTGCTTTTTATCTTGGATTCCCTTGGCTTGCCTCAGTTGGGCTCCATCATCTTAAGGTCTTTTACAGCCTGAAGWMTTTTGTGRTYTAACTGGTGGAGCACTGGCTGTTCCTAAAGAAGCCCATCCTACCTGATTTGTAGGAGTGGGGTAGAGAGCAGAGCCCAGAGGCTCCCACCAAACACAGCTCCCCCAGCCCTGCTTCGACCTGGGGCTGCCCCAGCACAAACCAGCACATCCCAGTTCCTCCTGGGAGCTGGGAAAGGGGACAGGATCACAGCCCTGCCCTGTCCCCTCCCTGTGCCCCTCAGGGTCACACTGGAACCACAGCTCCTGCTCTCCACAAGATGTCTCAGCTCTGGTTGGGATGCTGCTGCTGCTGTCGCCTCTCCAAGAGATGTTCCTCCCCCATCTCCTTAAACCCCGTGTTTACAACAGGCTGGTAAAAATAAAAATGGCCAGAAAAGGAGCGTTGGCACTGATTAAATTTAGAGACCAGATCCCGGGCATCCCCTCCCTGTCTAGGTGAGTTTTGGCAAACAAGAAGGGAAGCTGTGAATGGGTGTTTCATACAAAGGATTGAGCAGCCTGGGTGCCACCAGAGCTCTCCTGGAGAGACACAAACAGCAGGACCAAGTGGGAGGCTGGAATGGGGAGGGGAGAGGATTGTGCATGAATTAGCATGGAGAAAATATGCAAATTGTTGGGTAGAGTGAGGCTCTCGTGGCATTCAAAGGAGCTGGAGCTATTCTTGTCCTTCAGCTGCTTTTTGTCCTGCATCTTCTCCCAGCCAGGCTGGATTGGACTTGGGTTTGTTTTTATTAATGTCTCAAGCAAAGAGCAGAATTGATCTGACCCACAGCTCTGGGAAAAGGWAAAAAAAAAACCACAAAAAAACCTCTTATGTCTTCCTGTGAGAAAAAACAAGTGAGCTGGAGGTGCTTCTGGCAGTTCAGCACCACCTGCAAATTAATCTACAGAGTGCCCAGAAAAGCTGAAGCACTGCAAGTCAAATGTGTCCCCTCTCTTCACACCTTGCCCAGGAGCTGGGCCTCTGCAAATTACCTGCCCTGGCTTTCCAGCCAGACATGTTTTTTTAATATATTTTTTCAACAGGACTGCTCAGTGCTGTGTGTGTCACTTGGCACCAGGAGCCCGGTGTCCCTCTGCCATGAGCAGGTGGGAAATAAGGATTTATCATAATTATCCAATAATTATATTATCCCTGCATAATCTGGATTTTCCTTCATTTTTATTTTCTTCCCACGTGCTTTTCCTTTGAGGCCAAGCTGAGCTGATGTTCCCAACATCTGTCAGGGGCTGTTTAGGCAGGGCTGCTCCTCTGCCATTGTGTAGTGACCCAAAAGCAGCCTTGGAAATAATTCATCCTTCTTAATTCATCCTTCCCTCAGCACTTCCAGCTCTGGGGAATCCAATCCCTTTTCCCATTAGGGGATCTCTGGAAGTGCTGGATTTGGGGCTCCTGCACTGAAAACCCATTTTGCTTTTGATCTGAGAGCAGGAGGAGTTTAGTGAGCTGTACTTTTAGTAATGGCGCCTATTGCCACTTCATTTATTCCTTGTAACATCTCTGCCTGCAGATTTTCCCCATCCTGGGGCATCGTGGCAGCAAAGTGGTTTTCTCCAGAGGCACAACCCGGGCGCTTCCCACAGCAGCAAACAAAACCCAATCCACGCTCCTATTATCAGCACTCCTCCAACAGCCCCGAGCAAAAACAAACACCCCAAAGAAGCCGAGCACACGAARCCCTGCAGAAAGCAGCTGTTCCCCTCCTTCAGAGGGGAGCCAGCGTGCGTGTTCCTTCCGAGATGCACAACGAGGGGAGCTGTGAAGCGCTGAAATTACATCTTGTAAAGCACTGGCTGTCACGCTCAGAGGCACCCCTGCAACAGCCAGAGCCAGCCTGGCAGCCCTGGGACTCCGTGTTCTCATCCTGCCTAATTATTAATATGTTAATTGGACAGTGAGATGTTGTTCTTTGTGGAAAATTTCCTGTGCCGCGCTTGGATTATTCTTTTTTTTTCCCCCCAGCTGCTTCTCAGCCTGCAGATTTTTTGTTGTCTCAGCCTGGGCAGAGCAGAGCCTGTGGGATCTTTCTGCCACATCCCTAGAAGTGTCCAAGGCCAGGTTGGATGGGTTTGGAGCAGGCTGGGATAGTCAAGGAGTCCCTGCCCTGTCCCTGGACGAGCCCTAAGGTCCCTCCAACCCAAACYATTCTGGGATTCTCTGATTCCCTGAGCACTCCAAGGTGCCAAGGGAGTCCCAAGTCAGGAGAGCATCAGGAATAATTCATCAGCATCCTGCTGGTGCTGATAATTTGGGAATACCCCACAACTTGAAGGTGGATGGGTACATTACCATGGTTGTGTCATTGCCTGAGGATCCAGAGGGGAAAAATGCCCTGACTGTGCCTTTTTAACTTTAAAATGTCCCCAGGAGCTGCTGGGTGTCTGCCAAAGGTGGTCTCACACATCCCAGGTGTGGTGATGAGGAAGATCTCAGGACTGAGGCACAAATTCACACCCAAGGCTCTCCTGGGGGCTCCCAGATGGAAATCTGGGCTGGGAAATGCCTCCCCATCTCCCCCAGGGCTGAAGGTCGGACCCCACCTGCTCCTCACTGCCACCAGCACCAGGCTGGATTTCAGGAGGGAGCAGCAGCCACTACAAAAAACCCCAAATTGTCCCTTTTTAGGATTTTCCCTTCAAGCAGGTTGATCTGAGACCCTGTTGAAACAGAAATCAAAAACCTGCCAGACTCAAAACATTAATTAAGACACACAACAGGGAGAGAGGGGGAGAGGAAGGAGGGGGGCATCCATTCAGGAATTATCTGCTCCACGAGGCAGCATTTGTGGCTTCCACTCACATCCATCATTTTTGGGAGGGGGAAAAAGCAAGAAATTAAATCCAACCCCAGAGGAAGTTTGTCCACCACCATGGATTTAATTTCCCAACTTGCATCAGGCAAAGATTAACCTTGCTGAAGGGCACCAGTGGAGCGGGGAGGAATGTACAAATTAATCCCTGCTATGAGTTTCTCCAGGAGGAAACACTGAGCAGGATTAAATATTTATTGTATATAAATACCTTCTTTCCCACCTCCCCCATTTCCTCTCCTGATCTGCATTTCAGGCTCCTTCCAGTTTGCCCAGCAAGAGTGCAAGGGTTTGTTTTTCCTCCTGGATGAGGAGGAAGGTTTGAGGAATAATTCATTTGCCACCTTGATTTTTCYCTTCCCTCCCCTCCCAAGATTGATACCGTGGCACTTAAAGGGGAGAAAATCAAGTTGTGCTGATCTATGACCAGACACTATTTATTCTCATCTGCAATTTTCTTCAGCATCCTCAGAATTAAAATCCCTTTGCAATCTCTGCAGCTGGTTGAAATGTGCCATTTCCCTGCCTGCCCTCCTCAGATGTCTTTTCCCTCTGATCAGGGCACGCCGTTATCGATGATGTGATTCTGCTTTACATTCAGATGCTTCTGGGGTTTTTTGGACCATAAATAATGTTCCTGTGCAGCTCAGGCACAATCATTCTGAGGGTTTGTTGTTGGTTTTTTTTTTTTTTTTTTTCCTTTTCTTATTCCTTTTCCTTCTCTCTTTCCCTTTCTATCTTTCTTTCTCCAGCTCTTGCAAGGGGTGATAAATTCAGCATTTCTTCTCCCAACATGCAATATGGAGCCCATTCCTTCTCACCCGGGATTTAGGCTCAGGGGTGACCCCACAAACAGCAAAAAAATCCCTTTTCCATGGATTTTGGCCTTTCTGGGAGGAACAAACTGGCCTGGAACAGAGGATGGCTCAGCACTTTTATCCTAGAAAGCATCAGAGGGGCACAGTGTCCCTCTGTTGTCCCCAGCTGGGGACATTGTTGGAGCAGATGAAGATGAAAGCTGTTTTTTTTAGAGATTACCTGTTTTCCATGGATGTTCCTCCTTGATGGGATGRTGGCATTTGGGCTGGTGTGGATGTGCCCTCTGGATCCTGCCCCAGCCTCCTGGAGCAGAGAAGATGCGACAGCAAGGCTGCAAAACATTTGTATTTAGGGGTTTTTTTTGTCTAATTAGAAATAAAAAAACATCTGAAAAGCATCTGGACATGAAAAACATCTGAAAGCAGCTGGAGATGAACCATCCCACCAGGTGCTTGCACCTCTTGAGTTCTCTCTCCATGACCTGCAGAGTCTCTC
>JACDOX010000428.1:8092-20244 GCA_014549065.1 Cardinalis cardinalis | reverse complement strand
CCTTAAACAAGGAAGAAATGCCCAAGAGAGGACTTTTCCTGCTGGCCATGATCCCATGAATTGGGGCAGGCTGCAATTTTGGCATCCTCAAGAGATGAAGKGGGATCTGCTAGGCAAGGTTCTTCCTCGGAGTGTTTGGGAAAGTGTTGGGGTTCAGGATGACCAAAATCTGTGAACAGCACCTTTGTGTCCAGTACAATTTGCTTTTTTATATTCATTTATCACTCTTAATTGTATTTTTTTAGTTATTTATGGCTCTTAATTTGMTTTTTTTATTTATTTATCACCTTTAAACAAGGAAGAAATGCCCAAKAGAGGACTTTTCCTGCTGGCCATGGGCTGTGGTGGGGAATGACACCCAAATGACCCCCTTGGAACCTCGCTGGGCTCAGTGCAGTCACAACAAACCCATCCCTGAGTGCACAAACCCCTCTTGGCACAGAGGGTGAAGGGAGCTGCTCCTGGAGGTGCCTGGAGCTGGGAGTTCTGTGCCACCAGTTGATTCAGCGATGCTCAGCCAGGTCGATAAAGAAGCCAGGCTCCAAAAATGGAATTAAATAATTATTCTCACTTTCTTTGACTCCAGGAAGATCCTATTAGAGCAAAGAGCCTGGATTACTGGCTGGCTGACATTTTCCTCTGAGCCTGTCTCTAGATTGGATTTAGCTCTTTTATCTCCTAATCCCCAGAGCTTTTTAATGTAGAAAGTAATGGCATCCAAAGGCAAATTTAATTTTGACAAGTAATCTGACTTCCCTTCCTTTTCTGGAGCTGGCTTTTAATCCTGTTTGCTGTCTGAAGCTGCATTATATGGATGTATTTCAAATCCTCACCGCTCTGAGATCTTTCAAAGAGGGAGAAAAATCAGGGGAACTGCAAGCCTGAGAGCAAGGAGCAGCTCCTTATCAAACATTTCAAACATTTCATTGCTGCTGCTTTTGTTAACCCCTGCCCTGCCCCTCAGCCTGGCTCTGTGCTTCCTGCTTTGGCTCCATTCTAAGGGCTGGAATGGGAATTCCAGGCTCAAGGAATGGGAATTCCACTCAAGGAATGGGAATTCCAGGCTTTTCCCAGCTGTGCTGTTTGTGTTGGCACTTTGGGGGTGGCCCATGAGTGCAGAGGGCTGTGACCCCTCAGGGGACATCCCTCTGCCACCGACACACCCCAGGATGCTGCAGTGGGCATCCACCAATGCCAAAACATCCCTAGACCCAATTCCCAGGMAAAGGAGGCGTAATGGAGTTTCAAAGACACAGAAACCAGCAGAGAAAACAGAATTTTGTGCTGTTATTCCATTCCTCAGGTGCCAGAGGAGCAGCAATCAATTGAMTTGGTCATTGGCTATTTCCAACATTCTGACACCTCACCCTGTGCTGTTGCTCAGGTTCACTCCACCCCATGTTTATTTGAAAATCTCAGCTGTAAACAGGATCTTGTCCTCCTAAAAAATCCTTTTTTATTGCCTGGGCCTATTGTCCCAAACAGCAGAACGCCCCTGTCCCTCKGCAGGCCTCAGCTGATCCCAAACACCAAAACCCAAACRTGCAGCTSRAAAATGAAACWTTTKTCTGCCTCRCTCCAGCCGGCTTTAAACAAAAACCTCAGCACGAGCAGGGCTTGGGTGTCAGGGCAGGGATTTGCAAGCGGCAGCCCCAAAACAAGGAGGAGAACTTGGCAGGGATGGGGAGGGACTGGGTTCCTGCAGCGGGGTCAGAGGGAGCTCAGTGGAGCAAATGGGGTTTGCTGTGGGGTTTGAGCCCTTGCAGGAAGCAAAAACTGAGGGAAGAGTTAGAAAGCACGCTCATTTTAAGTCATAGTTCATTAAATCCTTTCATTTATGCAATAGGTAGTCATGAAGTGTCAGGGAACAGTACTCTGAAGTAGGCCAGCCCTCCATATGTTGGCAGGGTTGGGAGAAATGGAGCTAAAAAGCACATCTGGAAACCAGAGAAATTCCTCACAGTTGATGGCACAGGCAATCACTGATGGCACCACCCAGCCRGGAGTGCCCCTCTGCCCTCACACTGCCTCAGCAAGCAGCAGAACGCCCCTGTCCCTCTGCAGGCCTCAGCTGATCCCAAACACCAAAACCCAAMCGTGCAGCTGGAAAATGAAACATTTGTCTGCCTCGCTCCAGCYGGCTTTAAACAAAAACCTCAGCACGAGCAGGGCTTGGGTGTCAGGGCAGGGATTTGCAAGCAGCAGCCTCAAAACAGTGGAACAAATGGGGTTTGCTGTGGGGTTTGTGGTGATGGAGGGACTGGGGGAGTCAAATCACACCCCAGCACGTTCCATCAGGCTGCAGAGCAGAGCAAAGTGTACAACAGCTCAGTTAGCAAGGGCTGGAGCAGTAAAACCCCTGCCCTTTGCAGGTCCTGAGGGATTTTTCCCCCTCTTTCCTAAATCACCAATCCATCTTGCTCAGGATCTGCCACGGGAAATGGATGGGGATGAAAGGATCAGCAGAGCTCCAGGGCTGCGGGAGCAAGGGAAGGACRTTTGAGCAGAATTTTTGTTTTCACCTGAGCTCTGTGAATCAAACAGAGCTTTCCCAACCTCTTTTTTCCCTATGGACAAGCCCACCTTGGCCTTGCCCTTCCTGCATCCCCACCTCAGTGGACATAAAGTGAGGGGCTTCTGGTGTGRAGCTGATTGGAAGAGGGGGAGAATGAGAAGAATTTAAGAATTTAAGAACGAGAAGCTGCTCTGGTGCAGCTGTAACCACCCCAAACACTGGCCAGGCCAACATCTCCATCATGGCCCAGTGATTTGGGGTCTCTCGCTGCTCTGTCCCTCTTTGGCTACCCCAAAAAGAAGGAAAAGCAGGAGCTGCACCCACAGAGATGCTCTGCCCTGGAGAGGGAATGCACTGGGAATGACAGGCAGCTGGGCCAAAATGGGAATCAAGGCTCTAAATCCCCCACTTAGGCACCCTCATTTCTCAGCTCCCACCTTCAGATTTCAGCTGGACTGGTCAGGCCAAGCTCCTGCAGAGGACAAGCAGTGAGAACCAAGGCTCCTGGATGAAATGGACAGGAAATATAAATATTTCACATGAGCAGGGATGAAAACCAGAGCATAATCCCCCAAATCCCAATCCCRGGCTCCTCCAGGACCAGCAAACAGGGAATTCCCACAAGAAGGGAATGCAGTCGGACGCCTGGCAGCAGCTGCCTGGTGCACAGGGCTCTGCACATTTGAGTCGGTGACAATGATGAGCCCTGGAAATGTGTCTGGTCAGGAGAAGAGGAGCAGCTGAGCCCCAGCACCATGTAAGCCTCATTTCCTTCACAAGGCAGATCACCCAGGCATGAAACATCGTCACGCTTTCCCCCCTGGATGAGTGATTCCAGCCAGGGGAAGCAAACCCAGCTCCTCCATAAACGACCTAAACAATGCCCTGCTGGCAGTGAGGAGAGGAGGGAGAACACTGTCCCAGTGTTGCTGGGTGAGATTTGTGGGTTTTTTTCCTTTGTTTTGGATCCCTGTCCCTCAGAGCTCAGGTGATGCGAGCTCGTGGTGGGAGTGACGTTTCCATCCGGCTCACGTGTGGAGCCTGGGGATGATTCACCTCAATTCCAAGTCCCTTTTGTCACAATCTGCCCAGCCCCCGGCTTTTAGAACTGTTTTTCCAAAGCTTCTCCAAGTGTTCCTTGGTACAGAACCAAACTCTCTCCCTGTGGGATGTGTTCACCCCTGAGGGTCCCTGTCTGTGAGTGTTGGGAGGGACAGAGCTGAGGAGTGCCCCACAAATGCAAAAAATCAGTGCTTTTCTTTTTGGTTACAGCATTTAAAACCTGAAACACTCCAAGGCAGATCTAGAAAWAACCCATTTGTTTATCTGCAATAGATGTGGGTCATTTTAAACTGTTTAGTTTTGATCTCACTTGCTTTATCAAAACACACAGCTCCCAAAACACCTCTGCCTGTGATATCCCAAGGAAAACTGCAGGGAGGGACATCATGAGGGTGTTCCCTTTCCCTGGGAGGGTGGGGAGGCCCAGAGCAGCTGTGGCTGCTCTGCTGTGGATCCCTGGAAGTGTCCAAGGCCAGGCTGGATGGAGCTTGGAGCACCAAGGTGTCTTTAAGGTCCCTTCCAACCCAAACCATCCCATGATTGCATTAATTCAGTAAAGATGGCTCAGGAAAATGATAATTTAGGTGACAATTGTGCCTTACACCTCCTGGTTTGTGTTTTCAGGCCATGAGGCTGGGTTGGGATTTTGAGCCATCTGCGGCAAACACAGATTTCAGCTGGACAGGGCAGGCCAAGCTTGTGCAGAGGACAAGCAGTGAGAACCAAGGCTCCTGCATGAAATGGACAGGAAATACAAATATTTCACATGAGCAGGGGTGAAAACCAGGGAATAACCCCTCAAATCATTCCTGATCCAGGAGCTCTTTACCTTCCATACTTATGGATYAGCAGCAGGGGTTTGTCCTAGGGTAGGACAGGAGATTCCTGGGCAGGAGTTGGATCCTGTTCTGGTTGGGATATCTGACACTTCCCCAGCTGTTCAATAACCCCTGGAGGGGCCCAGCCCCAGCCAGCCCCAATGCCTGCAGGGGAAAGGAGCTCACCCAGGGATGGAATGGCAAAGGCAGGAATTCTTCAGAGCAGGGCTGTGAAAAGCAGAGGCCGCTGCCTCTCGGGACAGATGGAGAGGAAAGGGAGACAGCAGGAAAAACCCACAGCTCCAGCCAAGCCATATGTCCAGCTACCCAGCCTCCTTCCCTTTGATATTAACACAATAACAGCACGTTCTGAGGAGCTGAGAAACCCTCCCAGGGCTGGGATTTCATCTTGGGCAGGGTGAGTGACACACCAGGAAATGTCCCTGCGTGTTTAGGAACCAGTGACAGCCAGCAGAGCCCGTCCCCATCACCCCAGCCCTGCAGGGAGCACTCACAGCGACCTGGCGCTCCCCACCTTCTTCTTGCCTCTTTTATCTCTTATTTAATAACTAAAAATATTCCTGTGAGTGCCTCCAAAGGCAGCCTGAGTCCGGGCTTTACAGATTTCCACGGGAATCTCTCGGGAGCAGCCAGAGCCTCTGCAGAAGCAATATTTGGATGGGAACCTTATGTCCCCCAAGCTGGCGAGTGCCAGCACTGACACACATTTCCTTGTAGCTGCAAAGCTCTCTGGAGAAAGGGTGGAAAGTCCCTGCTGCCTTCTCCTGCTTCTCCCCCCTCTGCTCTTTAACAACTGGCTGGGATTTACACGGCTCATTAATGCAATGGCAACGCTGCCACAGCCTTTCCCAAACAAGCCAGGAGCTCCACATTTGACCTGGGCCCTCTGCTCGCTGCAGATGCCCCAGAGGATTTGAAAAACAGTGATTTGAAGTGATTGCACTGGATAAGGACGTTACTCAGTGCAAATACAACTGGATGCGAGCGTTTAATTTTTAAAAAAAACACGGCTGTTGCAGTGCCTTTGAGGCAGTGAAAACAACAGTTTAGCTCCCTCGGTGGCCTCAGCTCTTCACTCTCCCTGAGGACAGGGAAGGGAACCAGGCCCAGTGTCAGACTGGAGAGGTTCTGGCAGGTGGCTGTTGGAATTCAGGACATCCCTCTGGCTGTCCTGGACTGCCCAGACCCCTGCCAGGGGGCTCAGAGACCCTGGCACAGAGCCCAAGATGTTTCTGGTTTTGGTTATGACCCATGGAGCAAATTACCAACCTTAGATGAAGATCTGCAAATTAAGTAGAATGATAGTGAATTTATCACAGGGTGAAAAATAGATTTTTGGGGTTTTTAGAATGGGGGTTCAGGGGGCAAGATGGAGGAATCTGGGTGTGTCCAGCCTTTCTCCTTCTTCTTCTTCTTCTTGGCTTTCATCTTCTGCTGTGATGGTGGCACTTTTGGATTGGTTTAGAGCTGAAGCTCACTGTCTAACACAGGTGATAGGTGTTGGAAAGTAATCGTAAATATTGTACACGTAGTTTTAGATTGGTTTAGAGCAGAATCTCACTGTCTAACATAGGTGATATTGGAAAGTAATTGTAAATATTTAGTAGTTTTAGATTGGTTTAGAGTAGAAGCTCACTGCCTAACATAGGTGATATTGGAAAGGAATTGTAAACATTGTACACATAGTTTTAGATTGTTTTAGAGCAGAAGCTCACTGTCTAACACAGGTGATATTGGAAAGGAATTGTAAATATTGTACACGTAGTTTTAGATCCGTTTAGAGTAGAAGCTCACTGTCTAACTTAGGTGATAAGTATTGGAAATGATTGTAAATATTGTACACAGAGTTTTTAGCATAAAGACATAACACCACCCCAAGGTGSACAGTGTGCTGCTGACTGTCCTGCTGAGCAGACCTCAGCTGGACAAGAGAAAGAATTTTATAGATAAGATACAATAAACAACCTTGAGAACAAGAATAGAAGGGTTCTGACTCCTTCTTCAACTGCCAGGTGGGAAAAGAGACTTTCTAACACATCTCAGGTCACTCTGACCAGCGAGAGACCCCGAGAGGTGGCTTGGCTGGGATGGCTCTGAAAGGACCTTCAGGGCTTCTCAGGTCCCACCTCGGGCACTGTCACCCCAGGCAGGGTGGCAGCAGAGCTTTGGGGTGTCCCTGGCCCRTTCCCCCTCCCCAGGCAGGGCAGAGAAGCTGGGATGCTCCTGTGGAGATTTCCACCAGCAAGAAATCAGGGCCTGGGATAAAGCATAAAGGGAAYTGTTTGTCCTCCTCAGGCTGGATTTTTATTGCTCCGTTTGGGTTATTGGGGAAGAGGAAAAGGAGAGGGTTTAAAGTGATGATTGCACAATAAACAGCAGCAGCTCCCAGCCAAACACCCACAAATGTTGGCTTTGATGAGGGACATAACCTTCCCCTTCCTSCTGCCTCAGCTCCATCCCTGCTCCTTTCCAGGCAGGGAAGGAAAATTCCCAAACCCACAGACCCTGGRCCAGCARGAGGGGARGGARAGAGGGAGGGATGCCCAGGGATCTCTGAGATGCCCAGAGCTCCCTCCCTGCCCAGCAGGCTCAGGGATGGGGATGGAGTGAGAGAAATCCTGTACAAGCAGCAGAAGCAGGAGCCAGGATTGCTGAGCACACAAGGGAATGGTGAGAACATTCCCAAATCCAGGATTCCCCAGTGCACCTTGGGTGGCTCTGAGGAAAACATTTTGGGGCTCTGAGGAAACATTTCCCTCTGCAAAGTTTATTAAAGAGGGTCCCAAAAGCACCAGGAGAGGGACAGAGCCTTTGGGGACAGAAACACCTCTGGTCCCACCTATTCAGGAGCTTTCTCTGCCTTTTTCACCCCAAATGAGAGCTGGACCCCAACAATTTGAATCCCYCAAAAGCCAGGACAGGTTTCCTTGCATCCTACACCCCCTCCCTCATTAATCCTTCTCACACCCCCTAAATCCTGTCGTGATCCACGCAGCTCCTCCCATCTGGGCATCTCCCAGTTATTTCCACACAAAGCCCATCATCATTCCAGTTTGTTTTTCTGGCTCCCCAGGCTGCAGGAACCATCCCTGGCTGCTTTGGCAGGCAGGAGTTTCCTGGGGAAGCAAGGACAAGCAGCAGCCTTGCCTCTGTGCCAGCTCCACCCCCAGGAACCCTGGCACCATCCAAACTGGAGAGGGATTTTGAGGTTATTTCCTTAAAAAAAAAAACCCTCTTGGGAYTGGATTGAAAGGCCCAAGGGAAGGCTCCACTCTCTGAGCACCCAAAGGTGCAGCCTGGTTGTGCTCACCAAGGGATTTTCAGCCCMGGCTTGGGATGGCAAAAAGCTTCTCTGAGGAAGAGGGAAGATAACACCTCCATGAGGAAACGAGATGGGAGGAGTGGAGCAGCTGTCCCTGCTTCCCCTGGAGCTGTCAGCAGTCCTGGGATGTTAACAGGAGGAGAAAGGCAGATCCTGGTGGCTCTCCACAGGGAGCAAGCTTGGGATCGTCCCCAGCAGCTTTTGGCTGGCTCTGAAAGGCAGCTCTGAGCCCATTGCAAAGGGCTGCAGACACTGGAACACTTCCCCAAGCAGCCCACTGGACTATTAATTGCAATATTGGATCTTCCTCCTCTTCCAGCAGGTTCCCAGCAGCGGGCACACAGCCAGCTTGGCTCTGGGTTTGTTTATTTTCCAGCTAATGGAGCAGCAGGAGCAGTTCCAGAGCAGGAAACGGGGAATATCAGGGAAGTGCTGTCCAGTTCCCACAGCTAATTTGTGACAGGCACCTGGTAGACAGTCGTTAGTGCTGTAATTAATCCAGCTCTGTGGCACAGGAGCAGCAAATCATGGAAAACCTCATCAGCAGGGAAGCCCTAAAAGCACATTTGCCCCGTGGATTGTCCCTGGCAGCTGGCTGGATGGGAAAGAGGGAGAGAGGGCAGAACAAAACACACGAAAATTCAGCTGCAAAGCGAGGGCTGGAGGTGGCATCACCGTCTGGTGTCCCCGAGTTCAGGGTGTGACAGCCCAAATGGAGCCACCAGCATTTGTCACCAGCCCCATCAAGCTGTGAGCAGCCCTGGAGCCTTGCTCATCCCTGCCTGGTGACACACAGGCTCCAGATAAMGCAGGAGCTGCCAAAATCCCACCACTGACACCTGCAGCCCCAGCCCTGCCACGTGCTCTGGGAGGAAAAACAACCAAAACATGGAGGGGAAGAAAAAAAGGAGGGCAGGAATAGGCCAAAACTGAACTAAAATGGGTTTTAAAATCCACAGGTTTTGCCTTTTCCTGTAGTTTGGATGGGATTTCAGCAGGTGCCACCTTTGTGGGGTCTGCAGGGCAGCCCTTGCCTTGCACCAGCTCCTCCCTTTCATCTCCTTGCCTCCCTCCTATTTTTAAATATGCAAATACATCAGAGGAGCCTTTCAAATTGCTGACTGCAAATAGATCTGAAGGGCTTTTGAGCTTCTGAGAGGCTCCTGCCTTACCCCAACCAAATAAACACCACAAATTCATGGATGTCACYGCGGGTCTGTGTGAGTGCAGCCCTGGCTCCCAGCAGCTCCTTTGTCCTCCCCGCCCAGTTTGTGGGGAATTTTCTGGGGTGCAGAGGAGCGAGGTTCCCCCTCTTTACCCCTGTTCAGGATGGGATCAGCCCCGTTTCAGACTGGATTTTGAGGAGGAAAGGTTGGGATGGCGAGYGGAGGGAACGCGAAGCTTTAACTCGACAGCACCGAGCGTGAGTCATAATTCTCCCAAAAAAAATGGAACAAACAACAACTCCACGCCAGCTGGGAAGCACAGGCGCTCTGAAAATCTCTGATTGGCTCTGATTGAAGCATTCAACAGCACCAGGGCTGCTGGAAAATCCTGAATGAAGGCGCTGAGGCCCGGGTTTGGCTGAGCACACCAAGCTGAGCCTTACCCGGCACTGTAGTGGGACAAATCCACAGCAGCAGAAATGGATGGAGGAAACCCCCAAGCCAAGTGGTTCCTGTTATTCCTGATATTTCACTTTTCTCTGCATTCACCAGCTCAACTAGCTTTTGTCCATTTGTCCCAGTGCTGTTTCTCRCTCTGCTTTAGATGCTGGAAAATGGAGGCTCAGGGGGAATTTGTGCCTTGGGAACCCCAGCCCTGCGCTCAGCCTTGCCCATCCCCTCCTCTCCCTGCCTGAAATCCCTATTTATGGCACTCTGTTTACCACTAGAAACCTTAAAAGTGCTAAATGCTTCCAAGGTTTCAGCTCAGATTTGATCCCCAGGCGACCCGTGGTGTACAGTTAAATAAGGCTGGTTTATGGATGCTGCACCCTAAATCTAAAGGTCAAGGGTTTGGTGGCCATAAATATTCAAACCTCACAGGCTGGGTCTTTTCAACCCCCTTTTAAATATTTATGACAGTGCTTCCGYGGCTGCCGGAGAATGTTATAATAGTATTAAGAGGGAGAAAAAAAGCCCTTCTCCATCTAAAAGCCCAGCATGAGCCATTTTCATATATTATGCATCGCTAAGTGCTGTTTATGGCCGGCTTTGGCACCGGATCCCGGCAGAGTTCATGGAGCTGGGGCTGGGCAGGGCTCGGGGTGTTGGCACCAGCCTGGGGCGGGCACAGCTGAGCTCCAGCTCTGTCCTGCCACAGAGCCGCAAAAATCTCCCCTAAACCCTGCCCCGAGCTCTGGGGATCCGTGGGGTGAAGGTGCCACCGTGGCTGGTCCCCGTCCAAGGACCAAGCTGCACTTTGTGCCRCCTGGGCGGTGGCTGCTGCCTCCTCTCCAGAGATTTTTGGCTGTGGAGCATCGGGCGAGCGCATCAGCTGCAGGAATTCTGCGGGAATTCTGCTCCCAGGATTGTTCCGGCCCAGCTGTGCCCTGCTGGCTCCTGGCACGGCTCTGCTGATGCCCTGGAACTCAGCTGGGAGGGGGCAGAGCCGGGGCTCGGCCACAGATCTGTCAGGAAAATTAACCCACAAACACCAGAGGTTTGTGTCCAGAAAGGAGACAGAGGAGACCTTTGACTTTATTCCAATAAAGGCAGAGGCCATGGGGCATCCCCTGGGGTCTCTCCARTGTTTGGAGGACACAGCCTCCTTTTTATCCCAATTTCCCAGCCTCATTTCCCTTCCCTCTTTCCCCATTTCTGAGGTACTTGAGAGGTTCAGACTTCCCAGAACACCTGATACCAAAAATTCCTCTCTAATGTATAACCCTCCCTTTTCATTTTCAATTCTTACAGAATTTAGGCGTTTTTCCCCATTGACTGAGGCACTTGAGAGGTTCAGACTTCCCAGAACGCCTGATACCAGAGATCTCCCTCTAATGTATAACCCTCCCTTTTAATTTCTAATTCTTACGGAATTTAGGYTTTTTTCTTCTCCATTGTTTCTTTCATCTTTCAATGTCTAATTTCATTTCTCAGCAAAGCTCAAGTTTATTTGTAAAAGCAGATATCTTTTCATCAATCAGTGGAATCCTTCCCATTGTTTCTTTTACCTCCTAGTGCTGCTTTTATCTTCATTTTACCAGCAGACCCACGGCTTGTTTGGAAAGACAAATCCACCGTTCCTCTCAGATCCCAGGGTTGGGATTGCCGGGGAGCAGCAGCACTGGTGTCAGTGGGATGAACTGGGAAGCAGAGGATGAGCCACAGGGAGGTCAGCAAAGCTGAAATCGCCTCTAGACTTTAATCAGCTCCTAATTACAGCTGAGATGGGCTTTTGTCCTTGGGTAGAGCAGATTTCAGTCTGATTTTTGGCGCTTCCTACCCTTATCTCGTTCATTTCCAGGAGTGGTTTAGGGGAAAGTGCTGGGTCAGCTCAGTTTCCCCAGACTCATGAGCTTGTATTGTAAATTAATCGCCCACACGGAGTCATTTGGGGAGGGGAAAAAAAATCTCGATTTTCCCCCATTGCATTGAAACAGACCCTGGAGCTCTAAAAAAAAAATAAATAAATAAGAGAATGATGGCCAAGCAAATGGACACCCAGCATCCATGGGCATGCATCCAGAGGGGGATGTCACAGGCTTCATTTCCTTGGGAAATCAGGTTTCAAATTAAGGCTAATCAGAGTTAAAAAACACTGCAGCTCCCCCAGCCCAAACGGTGCTTGATGTACTCGGTATTTTACATCCTCAACAGCGAGGCAGCATCTGCTCCATAAAATGAAATGTGTGTGTCACCATATGCAGGCAGCATAATGTGGGCTCAAATTAAATAAAAACATTTCGGGGTATATGGTCCAATGTGCAATCTGGGCCCTGGGAAAGGCTGAGATTGACTCCAGAGTTCTCAGCAGGTGGCTGAAAACTGAACCCAAACCCGGGCAAACTTGGGGTTTTATCAACAGAAGCTGCCTTCTGCACTTTCCTCCCTTTGAGCCAGTAGTGCTCCTGGAAATTCAGGGATTATTGGTCATATTTTATTTTATTTTATTTTATTTTACTTTATTTTATTTTATTTTATTTCATTTTATTTTATTTTATTTTATGATTTTATTTTATTTTTTAATATTTTATTTTATTTTATTTTGTATTTTATTTTATTTTATGATTTTAATTTTTAATATTTTAAAATTTTATTTTGTATTTTATTTTATTATTTTATTTATTTTATTTTATTTTATTGTATTGTATTTTATTTTATTTATTTTATGATTTTATTTTATTTTTTAATATTTTATTTTATTTTATTTTGCATTTTATTTTATTTATTTTATTTTATTTTATTGTATT
>JACDOX010000427.1:312054-377470 GCA_014549065.1 Cardinalis cardinalis | reverse complement strand
GGCGGCGCCTTTCGAGGTGGTTCCGCGGTCGGCCGAGGCCGGCTACCTGGTGGCCAAGGTGGTGGCGGTGGACGCGGACGCGGGGCGCAACGCGTGGCTGTCCTACGAGCTGGTGCAGGCGTCGGAGCCGGCGCTGTTCCGCGTGGGGCTGCASAGCGGCGAGGTGCGCACGGCGCGCGCCGTGGCCGAGCGGGACGCGGCCAAGCAGCGGCTGGTGGCCGTGGTGAAGGACCACGGGCAGCCGGCGCTGTCGGCCACGGCCACGCTGCACGTGGTGCTGGCCGAGAGCTTGCAGGAGGCGCTGCCGGAGCTGAGCGACAGAGACGCTGTGCCCCTCCTGACGTCTGATCTGAATCTCATTCTTGTTGTGTCGCTTTCTGTCGTGTCCTTATTATTCGTTTCCACGGTCATTTTTGTTTTTTTCTTTAAATGTCGACAGTCGAGGAGCCCTCCCATTTTTATAACTTCTGATAAGGAACTGTATTCCACCTTGGGCTCAAAAGCGCCGTACAACTACTGCAGCAGCACGCTGCCCTTGCCCTATTCCTACGAGCTGTGTTTAGCCTCTGAGTCTGGGCAGAAGGACTTCACGTTCCTGAGACCAGGGGCGGCAGCCTTGTCTGCCGATSTCCTGTCCGCCGATCCCGGCTCAGGCACTCTTTCTGGGAAGGATCCTCCTAGCCCTGGGAGCTCGGCACAGGTGAGCTTCTGCCCTACGCTCCCTCTCAGTGAGTTTTTGTGACTCTTTTTTTCCCTCTGTTCTGCTGTGAGTGATCGATGGGGAACCGGCAGATCTGAACGTGCCGGCGCCCTGCTCACTAGCTCAGGGGCATGGGGATGTGTGTGAGTGGGGTTGTACTTGAGATCTTGACTCATCCTTTTGACCGGCCAAGTCTTTTCCGCAAGTTGCTGATTTTCCCCGAGGAGCGACGCTAATGTTGTCAGTACTTCTGTCTGTCCTGGAGAAGGACAGACAGAGGCAGCTGCCAGTTTCACCGAACCAGAGTGGTGAGGTGGACGCGGGGTGGAGCGGGAACAAAAGTGTAGTGGAGCCTGAAGCTGAGATAACCCTTTCGCCTGGGTCTAGTGACCACTAATTGTCTCAGGCACATTTGGGCGCTTTCATGTGATAATGATGTGTGATCTATCCCGGAGTGTTTACTCAGTGGGGGCAGCTACGCTGGCCTTCGTTTCTGGCAGGCTCGGTTCTTTATCGCTCTAAACCCCTTTAACAGGTGGTGTTGTGTACAGCCGTAACTCAACTTTTCCCCTCCATCTATAGAGTCGGAGCTGTTGCTTCAGTGCAGCTCCAAGACTGGCATCGAGCAGAAGGAGCTTTTTGTTCCCCGCTGCCACCGGCTTCCCTGAAGTGGAGTCAGGGAAAATGCCGAGCGGTTCAGGGAGGGATTTGGCTTGAACCCGACCCCGGACGAATTCCTGGTGCAGGGGAAGGCGTCTTCCCCCTTAGCTGTTGTACTTTTTCACTCCTCTCCCTCAAAATGGCGCTTCCAGGTGCTCTGAGGGGTCGTCTGCAATATTCAGGCTTCCCATCAAGGTGRAGGAGATGTAATGTCTGCAGATTATATTAAATACGGTAGATGGAAATGTTCTGTCTTTCATGCCTTTCCTAAAATCTCTTCTCTACTTACCTCTCCATTGCTTGGCCATCCCACTGCTGCCTGGGATTAAACGAAGAAGGTGCTCTGGTACGGGTGGTGTGTGCACTCATACACAGGGAGGGAAATTACTTCAGAACTGTGGTCCCCACGCTGAGAAATCGCGTGTAGGAAAAACCTAAAATGGGCAGTGACTGGAAAAAGGATTCAGAACTTACAGTGTTTGGGAAAAGGATTCAGAGTTTATTTCAGAGAAATAAGTTGCTGAAGACAATTTCAAGATTTGGGTCAAAGAGAGCTGTGGATTTTCTTGATTTTAGATTATATGTAAGAAACAAAGACAATTGGGATTTGGTTTTCTATGAGAAAAGAAGTGYTTTGGGAACGTTAGATGACTCATATTGGATTTTATTTGTGTGAAACTATCACATGTGAACACTATGTGAACTTTTATCACATTCTGTGGACAGGTGACAAGAATGATAAATAGCGCTGAWAAACTTTATCTTTTGGCAACGATTAATCAGGAGAAAAGGAAATAGCTGAGCATGTAGATAGGACAGATTGCGCCGACTCTTTCGATATTGCCGACTCTTCATGTTAGCGCCGAACTGCTGCATCTCTGGGTGGATCCCCTGTGCTCACGGCAGCTTTCAGGATTGTGCGGGGCGAGGACCCGCAGGCAGAGTCGAGATCCCTCTCGCTCTGGCGAATGTCGCTGTCCAGCGCTGGTGCAGGTGGCTTGCAGCTCCTACGAGCGCAGCCCCCACTATAGCGGGGTAACAAATAACCCTCCGCAAGTTTCCGAGCCAGTTCTGCAAGGGTTTGGGAGCCTCCATAAGCGAATGAACGCGGGGGCGCTGATTTCCAGTCTGGTTTTTGCCTTCCTTATCAGTGTCGGCTGTGGGCGCTGTGTCACAGCTGGGTTTTCACAGGGTGCCTGACGCTCCCTTATCAAGCATCCTCGTCCGCTTTTCATTACCCCGTGAGAGCCGAGCGGTTCTGCGGGTGACAGACGACGAATGCCGGAATTCCGGTAATTTTATCCTTGTGTGTGCGTAAAAATTCGGAAAAGCCCCCGTAGCACGAGTTGGAGTTGTTGATGACAGCAACAACAACCCAAAAGCAGGTTTTCGACCAGGCACTGCCGGTGCTGTGACCTGCCAGGCTGCTGCTGCTGCACGGGAACGGGATCCGCTCCCACCCGGGTGAACCCGCTCCGCAGGTCACAGAGCGTGAGTGCCCTGAGTCTGGCTGGTGGAAAAAGGTACCGGGGAGCAACCTGGGAGATTGCGAGAGTAGGAGGGCATATTAAACCGAGATTTCTGCGGTTTGTCGGGGAAGACGCCTGCTGGGGTAGTGGTGGCAGTGGCGATCCCGCAGGAGRGGTGATGCTCCTGAAAATCCAGCGGCGGGAGCCGCCCCGCGGCGAGACTCAGTGTTGCGGCCGGAGGAGCTGCTCATAACACGGCAGCACGAAATCAGTGTCCCTTTGCCGGCCACGCTGCTTTGGTGGCATACTGAGTAGCGACGTCCCGATGTCTTGAAAGAGGCTTCCTCCCCAGAAGGCGCTGGCCAAGCATTTGGGTGTGAGGACCGGTATTTGGGTGGGAAGGTCCTGAGAAAAACTGGGAGCTGGCGCGTCGTGCCGGTGCTGGCTCTCCCTGGCACCCTGCGTACCCGGGAGAACCCTCCCCGCTCATCCTCCCGCCCTCTCCACCTCCCTTTCTTACTCCCAATGCCTCATTCCAGCGAGGTATTCCCGGGATGCACACACCCCAAACACCCCACGTGTCCGTATCGCCCCTTTTGCCGTCACTCTGCCGAATTTACAGCTTCTTGCCCACACACGCAGCCCCCGTGGCCGATCTGCCGTGCCTCTGCCAGCTCTCCCCCCGCCTGGCTGTTTCTGTAGGGGGTTTCTCGCAGGGCTGTGCTCTCCCTTCAGCTCCTGCCCGCTCTTGTTCCGGGACCGGGGTCGCCGCGCTCTCTCCGGCGGGGCTCGGGGCGGCTCGGGCGCGCCGCGCTCTGTGCAGTTATTGGCCGGGACTCTGTGTGCCGCTGTCGGCCAATGATGGAGCGGGGGGGAACTGGCGGCCCGGCCCCGCTCCGAGCCGGGATGAGGCGCAGACGGTCTCAGAGAGACTCTGCGAGTGAGTCACCGCCGAGCCCGCCGAGCAATGCCCGGCTCCCCGCCGCCGCCGCCGCTTCCCGGGGCCGCTGGGCAGCGGCATGAGGGGGCGAGCTGAGAGTTTCTAGCCGGGGCGGGGGGCGAAGCGGAGAGCGCGGCCGTCCTGTGCGATGAACGGCGTTGCTGTGAGGAGCCGCGGGGTGACGACGGGGCAGGTACTGAGCCTCTTGCTTTTGTTCGGCGCTTCCGACTGGGTTTCCGCCGCGATTCGCTATGCGATCCCCGAGGAGGCGCGGAGAGGCTCCGCGGTGGGGAACGTGGTAGCCGACCTGGCGCTGGACCTCGGGCGGCTGCCGGGGCGCCGATTGCGGGTGGTGTCCGGCGGCAACAAGAAGTACTTCGGGGTGGATCTGACGAGCGGGGCGCTGCTGGTGAACGAGAGGATAGATCGGGAGGAGCTTTGCGGCGCGCTCTCTCCCTGCTCCCTCAGCTTTGAGATTGTGGTGGAAAACCCGCTCGAGCTGTACAGCGGCACCGTAGAGATCCAGGACATCAATGACAACGACCCGGTTTTTCCCAGCAGCCAGGCGAGGCTGGAAATCAGYGAGTCGGTGGCTGCCGGAGCGCGCTTCCCGCTAGAGAGCGCGCAAGATCCCGATGTGGGAATTAACTCTTTGCAGACCTACCAGCTCAGCGCCAACCCGAACTTTGCGCTCGACGTGCAGACGAGGGTGGATGGCAGCAAGTATGCGGAATTGGTGTTAGAGAAGGAGCTGGACAGGGAGGAGCAAAGGGAGCTGAATTTGGTCTTGACTGCGCTGGATGGAGGGAGCCCGCCACGGTCGGCCCACGTGCAGATCCACATTGATGTTGTAGATGCCAACGATAATGCCCCAGTCTTCAACCAGTCCACCTATAAGGCGAGTGTGAGGGAGAACACGCCCAGCGGTACCCTGGTCATCAGGATCAGTGCGTACGACCTGGATGATGGGCCCAATGGAGACATCATCTACTCCTTCAGCAGCCACACCCCTGCCAAGGTACGAGAACTCTTTGCTCTGGACTCAGCCACAGGGGAGTTGAGGGTCAAGGGACAGCTGGACTATGAGGAAACAAAGTTGTATGAGATTTACTTACAGGCTAAAGACAAGGGAGCCGTTCCTGGTGTGGCTCATTGCAAAGTGCTGGTRGAAGTTGTGGATGTGAATGACAATGCTCCAGAGGTGACAGTGACTTCTGTGTACAGCCCTGTGCCTGAAGATGCAGCCCCAGGGACAGTTGTAGCTCTGCTGAGTGTAACGGACTTGGACTCCCATGACAATGGCCTGGTGAACTGTTTTATTTCCCCTGGGATCCCGTTCATGCTCAGCTCCTCCCTCAAAAATTACTACACATTGAAAACAGAAGGAGCTCTGGACCGGGAAAAGGCAGCGGAGTATAACATCACTATCACAGCCAAGGATTCGGGCTCACCACCCYTGTCTGCAGTAAAACACATCCTGGTGCAGGTGTCAGATGTCAATGACAATGCTCCCAGGTCATCCCAGGACTCCTATGATGTCTATGTCCTGGAGAACAACATGCCTGGCATCCCCATCCTTAACGTGAGCGCCACGGATCCGGACCTCGGGCGCAATGCCCACCTCTCCTATACCCTTTTGGGTGACACCACTTTTGGCCACCTCTTCTCCATCAACCGGGATAATGGCACCCTTTACCTGCTCACCTCCCTGGACCATGAGGACCAGGTGGAGTTCAACATGATGGTGCAGGTCCAGGACGGTGGCTTTCCACCTCTGGCCACTAATGTCTCAGTCAGTGTGTTTGTCACTGACCTCAATGACAACGCCCCAACGGTGCTGTACCCTCACCCCAACTCCACCGCCACCTACACYGATGTGGTGGCCCCAGGCACTCCTGCCGGCCACATGGTCACCAAGGTGGTGGCGGTGGATGCGGATGCAGGGTACAATGCCTGGATCTCCTATACCCTACTGCAGGCCACTGACCCCAGCCTCTTCTCGGTTGGGCTGCACAACGGGGAGATCTTCACGGCCCGCCAGCTCCGCGAGGATGACGCTCCCGAGCACACCTTAGTTGTCCTGCTGAAAGATCATGGGGAGCCTGTGCTGTCCACCAGTGCCACCATCTCCATCTCTGTGGCCGAGACGGTCAAGGAGGTGCTCACTGACCTCACTGATGTGGCACCTGCYAATGATCCCAGGAGACACGTGACTTTCTATCTCATCCTGGCTGTGATTTTGGTGTCAGCAGCCTTCTTCATCACCATGTTGTCCGTGGGCATCTTCAAGTGCTACAAGTGGAGGCAGTCAAGGGAGCTGTACAACAGCTCCAGGAGCACCACGTACAGGACACCAGGGCCCTTCAATCACATTGATGCTGTGAGGGGTGGCTTCACGCCACCCAGCTTCTACCACCAGGTCTATCTCACCACAGACTCTCGCCAGAGTGATCTCCTGTGTAAAAAGCCCTTCACTTCCAGCCCCTTGGGGAGCCGCCAGGGCACCATAAGGAATGGTGAGCCAGGGCTGTACCACCAGATTGTGGGCACTGCCAGCCGGCTCCCCACACCTGCTGAGGTAACGTAGCTCCTTCCTTGGCGTGTCCCAGCGCTGGGCAGAGCCGCGGTTCCTTTGTGACGTACGCGTGTGGTTGCGTGTTGGGGTTGGGAGGGACATCCAGTCGTGCCACGCCCCTAAAGAGTTCAGCTACAGCTGAACAGGTGTTCTTTGGAGTCAAATGAGCCATCCTGAGGGCTGATGACTTTTGCACTGTGATGAGCAGGATCAAGTGAGTCAGTTTCCTCATGTTGGCAATCATACGTCTTTTGGAGGCAGTTTTGGGTGCGCCTTGCATGAGTCAGCGGTGGAGGCTGAGGTCAGCTTGAACCCACTTGTTAATCCTTGGCACAAATTTTGCTGTTAATGGTATTTCCTTCCCTTTGCAAAAGGAGAGCCAAGGGGAGCACTTGCACTGCAGGGGAACGTTGTAATCTCTGTGCGTCGTGACTTGGTGGGGGCTGGAGATCTGGGGGTGCAGGTGGGGCTGGGAGCTGGGGGTCAGTGTGTCGCCTCTCACAGTGCAGCATGCAGAGCTGAAGGATCACGCTGGCTCCTCTGACAAACCGTGGTCACARAGCAGTCCCTTCCATCCGTGCCGTTCCTCATGTTTGTCTCTTGAATGGTTCTGGTTTTATTTCCATGGAAGTTCTGTGCTGATGTTCACTCTGGGGGAGGGGCTGGGATTGCAGACTGCCCTCATTGCTTGCAGGGTTCTGCTGAGCTGGACTTTGGCTCTGAGCAGGGTGGTGAGTCGTCCACTGAGATGTTTTTCAAAAGCCCTATTACAAGCTCTGCATGATTCGTAATGTGCTGTCTCTGGGTGATGTCTGGTGTCCTGACTGCAGGCTGGAAGGCGTTTGCGCATGGCAGCAGCTTCTGTGCTTCTCCCCGATGAGAATTGTGCTGCTTAATTTGAAAGCTTTCAATTACAGGAATGCTTCAGTCTTCAGAGATGAGGCCAGATAGTGGATCCCGTGGAGGGGGAGTGTGGATCTGGTGGATTTCCAAGGTCGTTGGTGCTGGTAATTTGTCCTTCCTGGGAGGCAGTGGGTAGGAGTGACTGGTTCCTCAGAGCAGAAGGAAGTGAGGTGCAGCGGAAGCTGTTCATGGGGGTGAGGCTGCGTGTGCTGCCTGCTCAGTGTGGCCAAATCACAGATGGAGGCAGAAACCTCTCAGAATTATTTTATGCCTTTTTATTTTTTTTCCCCTGCTTGCGTCACTGCTCAGACTCAGCACTTCTGATTTGTGGCAGGTGAGAATGGCTGCAGCAGCTGCAGGAGCAAGTGTTCCTGTTCATTGTGTGGGCTGTGCTGTGGCTAGGGACAAGGATGTCCCCTCCACCTAAATGTCCTGACAAGATGCCTTTGGGGGTGAGGGCAATAAATGATTTGAGAGTGGGAGTGGAAGGAGGGCAGCAAGCCCCCAGCCATGACTCCCTCCTACCTCCCAGTACTGCACTGGAAGGGCACTGGCAGTGAGAAATCAGCTGGGCTGGCTCTGGGCCCTGGATTTTCAGTCTTTATGGTGACAATGGATTGTGTCAAGCCTGCAAAGGCTTTATACCTCCTTGCTCTTCAGGGCACAGACAGCCCACAAAAGGGATGCAGGGGGAAAGGTGCTGGCTCTGTCTTTAGCTGGTGGTGTGTCCTGCTATGAGGGATCCTACCCTGCARGATCTCCAGTGATCCCTGGGTTGTCTGGCTTGGTGCCTTTCCACAGAGTGAGCTCTGGCCCTGTGGAATCTCCTTCTCCATCCTAGACACCCCATACCCTTCCTGCCTCATCCCACTGTCCCCATGCCAAGCTTTGACAGGCCCAAACAGCAGCAGGATCCCCATGTAAAGCCCTTGCTCTGGGTCCTTGGTGGCTGAGCCATCTCAGGGCACTGAGTGGTTTCTCCCAGGCTATGTGGGCCTTGCAGGGGCTTCTGCTGAGGCACTGCAGCAGCAGCAAACCCATCCCCAGGGGTGCAGCACCCTGTATTGCCGTGGAAAGCTCTGTCACCCAGCTGTACTGTCTGGGGCTCAGCCTGGGATGGGGACAGGGCACATTCCAGAGCCAAGGTTACCGTGACAGCTTCCTGCTGGTGGCACCGTCAGGAGCCCTGGGGGAATGAGTATGTACAAGAAGGAATTGGTCTCTGTGTGCTGGAGAATCCCTTGTCCGGTGTTTTTCTGCATTGTCTCTTTAAGGCGCCTTCCCCCCTCCTCCGGAGCCGGCGGTAGGTGGGACCTGGGCAGTGTTCTCACCATTCCTAAGGTTCCTCCCGGTGTCTCTCCCTGACTGGCAGCAGGGTGGTCCCGCCTCACGGCTCTTAGAATAGGCAAGGAGGTGCTGCAGACGGGAGGGAGGACCCTGGACTGCAGCACCTTCACGGTCCCCGCTCTCGGCAGGAGGATGCTGTCCCCGTCACTGTCCCTGTCACTGTCCCCCGTGCYGGGCACGGGTGCCCTCAGCCTCTCCCAGCTATTCCCCAGGTCCCTCTGGTGCCCAGGTGGTGGGGACAGGCAGGATCCCAGGCAGGCACTGATCCCTGTCTGCCACAGCACTGCAGCCCCCAGGGTCTGTGTGCACCCACGGGAGGGGCAGGGTGGCCTTCAGTGCACCAAGGACAGAAGACGGACAGGGACTCTTTACAAAAGCATGTAGTGACAGGATAAGAGGGAATAGTTTTAAACTGACAGAAGGTTTAGATTAGATAACAGGTATAAAAATTCCTCCCTGTGAGGGCGGTGAGGCACTGGTACAGGCTGCCCAGAGAAGCTGTGGCTGCCGCATCCCTGGAGGTGTTCAAGGCTGGGCTGGATTGAACTCTGAGCAACCTGGTCTAGTGAAAAGTGTCCCTGCCCACGGCAGGAGGTCAGAATGAGATGATTTATAAGGTCCCTTCCAACCCAGGCTATTCTGTGACTCTGCACAAGGCTTCTGCAGGGATGTGAATGGAACTAAAAGTCTGCAGCTTGCCAGTACAGTCTGTGACAGGGAGAGTAGGAAATTACTGTGCTCCCCCTGGGGAGGCTAAGAGCCCTGTTTCTGCCCTCAGGAGAGGGACTGCAAAGCTGTACCTGCCACACAGTATCAGTGTGTGTGTGTCTGCCAGGTGGGAGGCTTGAGCGTCCTTCCCAGTCTGAGATCCTGACCGGATGGTGCGATCTTGTGGTGATCTAGTGGCCTTATTGTCTGGCTCTGTGTGTTTGCAGTGATTTGGGTACCGTGAAGACTGACCCCTTCCTTGCCCCAGGGTGAGGAAGTGGCTTGCAGTCAGGTGTGCATTGGGAGCAGTTGTATTTTGGCTTTGAATGGCTCACCTGCCTTTGCCTTTGCACCTTCAGCCAGCCACTCCCACGGAGGGCTGGCAGGGGYGGGCATGCCCTACCCAGTGCAAGGTCTCCTGGCCGGTGGTGGTACCGATGGCAGTGATGCCTCACTCAGAGAGGCAATCATGGGGTGCAGGCAGCAGCCAAAGCAGTAGCTGAGGGGGAGAAGAGGGGTGAGAGAAGAGCCCCTGGCACCTCGGGGCTCTAACAAGCACCTTTTCATCGGGCATGAAAAGTCCTTTGGCCTGCGTTCATGACAGCTGCCCTTTGTCTGTGGGCATGATGTGAAGCCACCATTGTGGAGGGGGAGCACACAGGGAGGGCTTGTACCTTGCTTCCAGGCTGCCAGGACGTGCAGTTTCCCTGTGAACGCAAAGCGAGCTGTCGGAGCAAGTGAGTCAGGCTGGCAGAGGGGAGGCCGGGGGTGGCAGCCCCGCTGTTGCCGGCTCAGGCCCCTGCTTCCCGCACCTCCGGAGCCGCTGCTGGCCGAGAGGGGATGGAGCTCTCGGCCAATTGGGCGCTGATCTGAAGCGAGGGGGGGAAAATCTGCTTCTCCCCCACCCCCCCTCCCACCTCCGCGCTGGGGCTGTGATTCAGTTCCCCTCCCCCAGCCCACCCCCTCTGCTTGGAGGCTGACAGTTGGAGCCGCAGCCTGCTGGAGCCCCGGAGCTGTTTTCTAAGCCGTGCGAGAGAGACCCAGGGATTTATTCGCAGTTCCTCAGTGCCTGCCGTGTCCCGGGCCGGATGYGCACGGACATGGAGAGTGCCAGCCTCCAGCGACCCGCCTGGAAATGGCAAGTACTGAGTTTGTTTTTGCTCTGCGGCTGGGGCTGGGGCTCCGGGCAGATCCACTACTCGGTGGTTGAGGAGTCAGAGTTGGGAACCGTGGTGGGGAACGTGGCCCGGGACCTGGGCTTGAAAGTGGAGGAGCTGCCGGGTCGCAGGCTGCGCCTGGGCTCAGAGGAGAGCTTGCGCTACTTCGCCGTGCGCCTGGACAGCGGCGCGCTGGTGGTGAGCCAGCGGCTGGACCGCGAGCGGCTGTGCGGAGCAGCTGCCAGCTGCGTGCTGTCGGTGCAGGTGGTGGCAGAGAACCCCCTGCAGCTCTTCCGCCTGGAAGTGGAGATCCTGGATCTGAATGACAACTCCCCGAGCTTCCCCACCGCTCACCGCACCCTGCGCATCGCCGAGTCTGCCACGGTGGCTGCGCGCTTCCCCCTGGAGAGYGCGCAGGACCCCGACGTGGGCACCAATGCTGTGAGCTCCTACCGGCTGAGCCCCAACTCCCACTTCTCCCTGGATGTCAAGCAGCAGCCGGATGGCAAACTCTTCCCGGAGCTGGTGCTGGAGCGTGCCCTGGACCGGGAAGAGCAGCCCGAGGTGCAGCTGGTGCTGACAGCCGTGGATGGGGGAAGCCCAGCGCGCTCGGGCACAGCGCAGATAACGGTCCAGGTCCTGGATGTCAATGACAACGCTCCCACCTTTGACCACACCACGTACAAGGTGAAGGTCCCGGAGAACACACCTGTGGGGGCTGTGCTCCTCCGAGTCAATGCTTCTGACCCCGATGAGGGTCCCAATGGGGAGACACAGTACTCCTTTGGGGTTCACACCTCCGACTCGGTGCGGAGGCTCTTTGCCCTGGATCCCCGCTCCGGCGAGGTCCGGGTGAGTGGGGCTCTGGACTTTGAGGAATCACGTTTCTATGAGATCTATGTGCGAGCCCATGATGGAGGGGTCCCGGAGATGGAGGGCAATTGTGTGCTGCAGGTAGAAGTGGAGGATGCCAATGACAACCCCCCGGAGGTGCTGCTCACTTCCCTGTTGAATCCGGTGCCAGAAGACACCCCACCCGAGACTGTCGTGGGGCTCTTCAAYGTACGGGACCGAGACTCGGGGGCCAACGGGGATGTGAGTTTGGAGATCTCCCCCGATGTGCCTTTTGCCATCAGGTCCCTTCAGAACCACTTCTCCCTGGTCACCCAGAAGAGCCTGGACCGGGAATCTACCTCACAGTACGCAGTGGAGCTGATCGCCCAGGATGGTGGCTCTCCTKCCCTCACCACCACACTCACGCTGCTCCTCAATATATCTGATGTAAATGACAACCCCCCACGCTTCTCGCAGCCCTCCTACGATGCCTTTCTCCAGGAGAACAACCCGCCTGGCTCCCTGCTGTGCACCGTCTCTGCCTCGGATCCTGACGACGGGGATAATTCCCGGCTTGTTTACTCCATAGAGAGTGGCCAAGTGCAGGATGCCCCCATCTCTTCCTTTGTCCACATCAACCCTGACAATGGTAATCTCTATGCTCAGCGCACCTTCGACTTCGAGCTGCTGCAGGTTCTGCCAGTGTCTGTGGTTGTGAGGGACTCCGGGTCCCCCCCTCTCTATGCCAATGTTACCGTCTACATCTTTGTGCTGGACCAGAATGACCATCCCCCCACCATCCTGCACCCTGCCAGTGACAGCGATGTGCCGGCACCCCAGAGGGTCCCACTGTCTGCCCCACCSGGCTACCTGGTGGCCAAGGTGACAGCAGTGGATGCAGATGCTGGGCACAATGCCTGGCTCTCGTACCGACTGTTGCCACAGTCCACCGACCCCTCCTTGTTCCACGTGTCGCTGTACACCGGGGAGGTGCGGACCGCGCGTGCCTTCGAGGACAGCGACATGGCAGTGCAGCAGCTTCTTGTCCTGGTGACGGACAACGGTGACCCTCCGCTGTCCACCACTGCCACCATCACTGTGGCCCTGGAGGAGGCAGCCCTGGAGGAGAGCTTCAAGCCTCAGGATTTCCTGGCTGGTGCCAAGGAGAAGCCGGACCTGACCTTCTACCTGATCATCGCGCTGGCAGCCATTAGCACRGTGGCACTGGCCACCGTCACCCTCCTGGCCGCCCGGTGCCTCCGGCGCCGGGGCCGTGCCGCCGTCTCACCCTACTGCTGCTGCTGGCTCAGCGAGTCGCCCTCCCGGGACTTCTGCAAGCACTCCAGTCCCAAGCTCCAGCTCAGCTCCGACGGCACCCTTAAGTACATGGAGGTCACGCTGCGACCCACCGACTCCCCGTCCCAGTGCTACAGCACCTGCTTCTCCCCCGGCTCCGAGCGGAGCGACTTCACCTTCCTGCGGCCCTGCCCAACCCCCGCCACCCTGCCGAGGGCAAGCGGGGCTTTCCTGCCCGCCGCCGGCACGCTGCGGGACCGCGGCCAGGTGAGCGGCGATGCCGGGGCGGGTCCGGCGCTGCCGGGCGCTCCGACGGCGCGGTCCCCGCGGGGGGCGCGGAGCGGCCGCGCCGGTTCGCGGCGCGCGGCGGCGGCGCGCGGGCCGTGATTGGCGCCGGTGTTGCTGTCCTGGGGAAGGAGCGCGGCGATTGGAGCGGCGCCGCCGCGCCCGCAGCCAATGGCGGGGCGGCTGCGCGGCCGCGCTCCCCCCGCCCCGTCGAGCCGCGTCCGCCCCAAACAATGAATGGGAGCGGCGAGCGCTGAGCGCGGCCCCCGGCGCCGAGGGCATCGCTCCCCGGCCGGCCACCCGGCAAGGATGCCGAGGGCAGGGCAGGCGCGCCGGTCCCTGGGGCTGCCGCGTGTCTTCTCCTTCTGTTTGTTCTTGCACAGCTCATCTGCTCAGATCCGATACAGCATCCCGGAGGAGCTCACACGGGGTGCCTTTGTGGGCAATATCGCCAAGGACCTGGGCACCGATGTGGCTAAACTGGCGGCAGCTAATCTGCAGGTACTGTCGGATTCGGATTCCCAGTACTTCTCTGTCAATGTGAACACCGGTGTTATTATGGTCAGCGAGAGGATAGACAGGGAGCAGCTCTGCGGGCAGAACCCACGCTGCTTCCTCCACTTGAAACTTGCCATCGAGAACCCGGTGGAGTTTTACCGTATCGAGGTGGAGATCCTGGACATCAATGACAACCCCCCGCAGTTCCCCAGCGATGAGGTGTCCTTGCGCATCTACGAGCTGGCGTCTCTGGGTGCCCGCTTCCCCATCCAGCCAGCCCAGGACCCCGACGTGGGCACCAACACCTTGCAGACCTATCACCTGAGTGCCAATGACAACTTCAACCTCAACGTGAAGGCCCGCACTGATGGTGGGAAGTTCCCTGAGCTGGTGCTGGAGCGGGCCCTGGACCGGGAATTCAGAGCTTTCCACTACCTGGTCCTGACTGCTGAAGATGGGGGCTCTCCCCCACAGTCCAGCAAGATACGCATCACTATTCAGGTCCTGGATGCCAATGACAACCACCCGGTCTTTGACAGACCATCATACGGAGCACGCTTGGTGGAGAACTCGCCGCTGGGCACCCTCGTGGTGAAGTTAAATGCCACAGATGTGGACGAAGGACCCAACGGAGACATCCGCTACTCCCTCAGTAGCCACAACTCAGCTGCCTTACGCCAGATCTTTGCCATCGATGAGCAAACTGGGGAGATTCGTGTCCAGGGCAACCTGGACTTTGAGGAGGCGACAGTGTATGAGATCGAAGTGGAGGCCAAGGACATGGGGTCGCCCACGATGGAGGAGCACTGCAGCGTGGTGGTGGAAATCACKGATGTCAATGACAACGCCCCTGAGGTCATTCTCACCTCCTTCTCAAGCACCCTGAGCGAGGATGCACTGCCGGGCACAGTGGTGGCYGTGATACACGTCAGAGACAGGGACTCTGGCGAGCAGGGCAAGGTCCTGTGTCACGTGTCTCCAGATCTTCCCTTCCAGCTGCGCAAGGACTACGAGCACCAGTACTCGCTGCTCACCAGCACCCGTTTGGACCGGGAGCATGTTGCCTACTACAACGTCACCGTCTCTGCCTCGGACCTGGGCAATCCACCCCTCTCCCGCCACACCATCTTGCCAATCACCCTGATAGATGTCAATGACAACGCTCCCCAGTTTGAGCAAGCGTCCTATGAAGTGCTGGTGGCAGAAAACAATCCAGTGGGCAGCGTGCTGGTTACAGTCTCTGCTGCCGACCCCGACTCGGAGCAGAATTCCCGCCTGTCCTACTCCATCCTGCGAGCTGGTGGGACAGATCCAGGCCTGGACCCTACTCGCTACCTCTCAATACATCCCACGAATGGGCAGGTCACCGCCAAATTCCCTTTTGACTATGAGCAAACCACCTATCTCCAGTTCCACGTGGAGGTCTCTGATGGTGGCTCCCCGGCCCTGAGGAACAGAACACTGGTTCATGTTTTTGTAGTGGACCAGAACGACAACGCCCCACAGGTGCATTTCCCCAGGGCTGGGGAGGACTCTGCTACTCAGCTCCGAATTTCCCCCTCCATCGTCCCTCCTGCCCTCATCACCAAGGTGGTGGCAATAGATGCGGACTCGGGGCGCAATGCCTGGCTGTCCTACCACCTCGTGGAAGCCACAGACCTGGGGCTTTTCAGCGTGGCCCTGCGTTCCGGGGAGGTCCGGATCATGCGGGCTCTGCAGGAGACGGACGCCTCTGAGCACGAACTGCTGGTGGTGGTGCGGGATGCCGGGGAGCCCCCGCTCTCCACAGCTGTCACACTGGTGGTGCTGGTGGAGGAGAAGGGTCCGGAGGCCCTGCAGGGCTCCGAGGCTCAGGCCGCTGATGGTGGGGGCTTGCCCAGTATTACGCTTTATCTGATTGTGTCCCTGGTGCTCATCTCCACCGTCTCGCTGGTGGCACTGGCAGCGCTGGGCATTCGGTGCCTCCGGCGGGGCTCTGCACCTGCCAGCCAGGGCGGCTGCGTGGAGAGCGTGAACACGCTTCAGCCTCCTCCCAGCCACATCTTTGGGCACTTGCACTATGAGCCTAAGAAAGGGGACACTGTGATGGGCGTGCCGGTGACAGCTACGGCACCCCCCGCCCCTCGTTACCGCTCCTGCTTTTCGCCGGTCTCGGATATCAGCGAGTTCATGTTTGTGAAACCCTCCGCGGATCCCACCCTGTGCAGCGAGGTGAGCTCGGGGGTGTGGTCTCCAGCCCGAACACAAGCCCGGTGTTGGCGGGACTCGGCACCGAACCGGCCGGCTTTGGGGAGGGGGTGTCCGCCGGTGCCCGGTGCCAGCAGCCGGGCGGGGCGGAGCGGGTTCCCCCCGCTGCCGGGAGTCCCCGGCGCCCTCCCGGCGCTGCGGGGGAGGAGTGGCGGCAGCAGGGGAAGGGGAGGGCTACGCCGTGCGTATTTTGGGGAAGGCGGTGAGATGGAGAAGGGGAGGAGGAGGGAGAGAAAAAGGAGGAGGCGGAGGAGGAGGGGGCTGTGGAGAGACGTAAAACTGTCACTCGGTCCGTCCCCTCCGCTCGCCGACTTTGTGTGTCTTTGCGTGTCGAGAAGCGGTTCAGCCGGCCGGGCTGCGCTCGCCCCCTCCCCCGCCTCCTCCATCCCTCCCTGTCCGGCTCCGGCGGCTCCGGCGGCGGCTTCCTCCCTGCACAGGCGGCTCGGACCCCCCCGGGGCGCAGGGGTTCCGGCTGCCGGGGCCGGCTGCGGGGGCGGGGAGGAGGGGGAGGCTGCGCGGAGCCGGCGCCGCTCCTCTCCGCGCTGCTCCGTTCGCACAGCCGGCCCGGGATGCTCGCGGGACAGAGTTTGCCATGGCAGCTCCCGCTGCTGCTCGCAGCCCTCTCCTGCCTGCCGGCTCCCAGCTGCGCCCAGCTCCACTACTCCGTGGCCGAGGATCGCGAGCCGGGCTTCTCTGTGGGCGACCTGGCCAAGGACTTGGGGGTGGAGGTGCGGAGCCTGGCCGCCCGCAACTTGCGCCTGGTGAGCGAGGGCGGGCAGCGGCACTTCCAGGTGGACCTGGCGGCAGGTGTGCTGCTCCTGGACAGCAGGCTGGACCGGGAGGCACTGTGTGGGCAGAGCCCCACGTGCTCTCTGCACCTCCAACTCGTCATGGAGAATCCCCTCCAGCTCCACCGTGTTGAGGTGGACGTCCTGGACGTGAACGACAACGCGCCCCAGTTCCCCAAGCCAGAGGTGGTGCTGGAGATCACTGAGGTAGCCAACCCTGGGACTCGGCTGCCCTTGGAAGTAGCAGAAGACCCAGATATGGGCTCCAACTCCATCTCCACCTACGAGCTCAGCCCCAGCAAGCACTTTGCCCTGAGCATCAACGTGAGAGGAGATGGTGTTAAAATGCCCGAAATCGTACTTGAAAAAGCACTGGATAGAGAGAAAGTGCCTGTTCATCATCTAACACTGACAGCCCTGGACGGAGGGAACCCCGTGAAATCTGGCACTGCCAGGGTTACCATCCATGTCTTGGATGCAAATGACAACCCTCCTGTCTGTGACCCACCCATATCCAAGGTACTTCTRGAGGAGAATGTGCCTGTGGGCACTCTGGTCACCAAGCTGAATGTCACCGACCTGGATGAAGGTCCCAACGGGGATGTGGAATATTCTTTTAAAACCAGCAATAATGCGCCTGGTAAATTCACCAAACTGTTCTCCTTAGATGCCCGTACAGGGGAGATCAGGACCAAAGCCCCTCTGGATTATGAGGAGTCCAGTGCTTATGAGATTGCGGTTCGAGCCAGGGACAAGGGATCCCCAGCCATGGAAGGCCACTGTCACCTGCGAGTGGAATTAATTGATATCAACGATAACAGCCCAGAGATCGTGCTGACCTCTGTCTCCAGCCCAGTGCAGGAGGATGCAGCCCCAGGCACGGTGATCGCCCTCATTGGTGTGAAGGACAGCGATTCGGGTGACAACGGGCAGGTCCGTCTGCAGATAGCAAAAGAGCTCCCGTTCAAACTGGTGTCATCTTTTAAAGAGCATTTCTCACTGGTCACCAGTGGTCCCCTTGATCGGGAGAAAGCCAGTGGATACAACATCACAGTGAGGGCTGTGGATTCAGGGTCCCCCCAGAGGGCCACACAAAAAACCTTTTATCTCCGCATTGCTGACGTGAATGATAACGCGCCGAATTTCTCCAGCCCTTTTGATACAGCTCACGTTCAGGAAAACTCCCTCCCTGGAACTTCTGTCTTTTCAGTGTCAGCATCAGATCCTGATGAGGGTAGCAATGCCAAGCTGTCTTACTCCATTCTGGACAATGGGATGCAGGATGCACCTATCTCAACCTACTTCCGAATCGATCAGGACAATGGCACCATCTACACCGTGCGAGCTCTGGATTACGAGCAGGACAAGGTGTTCCAGGTGCCTGTGGAGGTGAAGGATGCTGGGTCTCCTGCTCTGAGTAGCACTGCTGTGGTCCATGTGTTTGTCCTGGACGAGAATGACAATGCTCCCAGCATTGTCTACCCGTCTGTCCCCAAGGGCTCTGCCTTCCACCAAGCCATCCCGGCCTTGGCAGAGCCTGGCTATCTGGTAACTAAAGTTGTAGCAGTTGATGCTGACAGTGGCCATAATGCCTGGCTGTCCTACCAGCTGCAGGAGTCTGCTGAGGCTTTGCCTTTCCAAGTGGAACGCCGCTCTGGAGAGATAAGGGTTGCACAGGCTCTCAGGGAGTCAGAAGATTCCCACAGGCTGGTGGTTGAAGTGAGGGACAATGGCACGCCGTCCCTCTCGGCCTCCGTGGTAATAGTCATTTCTCCGGAGGAAAACAGTGTGCAGGACTTCTCCAAGTCCTTGGACCTCCCCCAGCCTTCTTCCGAGGATACCAACCTAACTCTTTACCTCATCATCTCCTTGGTGTCCATCTCCCTCGTGTCCTGTGTGATGTTCGGGCTGGTGGCTGCCCGGTGTCTCAAAGCTGGCGGTGCCAGCTGGACCCTCGCGGGTTGCTGCCGAGGGACTGGCCGCAAGCCCACCTCCCATTTCCGAGGGCAGATGAAGCCAGATGGCTTCATCAAGTACCTGGACGTGGGAGGAGCGGGCTTGACCTCCCAGGCACAGAATTACACCTCTTGTTTCTCACCCATGTCCGAGCAGAGCGATTTCCTCTTTGTAAAGCCCTTCAGCCATTCTAGCACTGCGGAGACCATGGCTGCCTATGAGCAGGCGACCAGCACCTTAGCAAGTCCCTGCGATGGGGTAAGAGATGGCTGTTCCTTACTGTCCTCTCTACTGAGTGCAACAGTTTGTCATATCMAGGCCACTTGGCTCTTCTCTGTCTGTCCTTCCTTCTGAGACAGTGGCCTCGGGGAACACGTGTCACTGTCATCTCCTGGGCGGTGGCAGGTGAAAGTTTTGGCTTGGCTTGGTGGAGGTGGGGGAAGGGGCCGAGCAGCATTATAGAATCAAAGGCTCTGTGTTTGTAGCAGTGGAGAGTTTCCCCTTGGTCCCGCTCRTACTTGTTTCTATTTGAAGTGATTCTTAGCGTGGTCAGGAACAGGTTTTCTGGGGGTTTAACTTCTTGGTTCTGTTTAACCCATTTTTCCTACATGGCACATGAGCTGTGGTGYGGAGGAGGTTATCTGAAAGGAAAGTCTGCCTGTGTTTCTTTTGCTCAGTTTTAGAGAGTGCCTTGTAGAAATTTCTCATTTCTCAAAGCCCAGGTGTTATTAATTACTGACTGTGCCTCAGCCAGGGATCATTTTCCAGCTTGGTCATGTTGAGTGAGGAGCTGAATTTGGTATTCAGCACTAAAATACTGAAATGTCAGGAGTGACATTATTCACAAAGATCCTGGTGACCTTATGTGCCCTTGGCTTGCAGAGGCTGAGRAGCGGCAAGCTTTGAAAACTTAAGCTGTTTGTACTCAGATGCCTAAATATAGATGTAGGTGACTGTTTAGCTGGAGCTTTTATAACTTTGGGATATAAAAAGTAAAGCAATTTTGTGTCACAAATGCCTGCCCTAAATTTGAAAATGGTAATTACAACAGGAATTCAAAATATGGAAGGGCTACTCAAAATATTGGGAAGGGCTTATCTAGTGCAGTATTGTGTGCCAGCGTGTGCAAAAATGCGTCTCTGAAAACTGGAGGGCAAGTCTTTCAACAGCTTCATTTGCATGCAGCATGGGGACCAGTGGGGCATCTATTTTAGGGGAGTAATTTATTCTAATATCTTCTTTCATGAGTATCATCAAAGCTGCAGAGAAATTAGCGAGAGCACATCTACTAAATAAAAATCTAGGTCAGCTCTACTCGTCTTCACTTTTCCTTAGTAATTGCATGTACAAGCAGAATAATCCTATAAAACTGATGTTCCACTGTGTATGGACTATGAACTGCTCCTTCCTAAAATAGCTGAGGGAAGCATATTGTCCTTTCCAGGTAGTATGTCATCACTCTGGAGTTCACTAAGATGATCATGATTTTCGGAAGTGTGTGTGTTTTCCCGACAGAAACAGTTGTGCTATTTAGTGCTTTCCACAAAGGCGTGATTCAAACAGGAATATACAAGCTTGCTCCATGTCCTTCCTTATTTACAAAATGTTCATTGTCTGGTTGTAAAATAACACGGGCAGAGAGTGATATGGGGGCTTATTAATGAGGTTACAAAGTGTGCTGCTGTGTCTGAAGGTTATTGTGTCTCCAAAACAAATAATGCTTTTTCCTCTTGCTGTCGGAAGTTTATTCTTTTTTCTGTGGACAGAAAAATATTGTAGTGCTCCAAGGCCACAACAGCTAGGAAAAGTCATTCAAATACCATGCATAAAAACAAGATCTCAGGCAGGCCTTTTTAAGGACAGAAGAAGAGAGATTAGGAAGGTCTGTTACCATTTCACCTTAGAGTATTAAGAGTATCTTTCTCAGTATCAATTAACTCTGCCACCCCCTCACACCCCCTTCCTCCTCCAAGCTCATTACTGTGGTACCACTGCTCCTGCTGAATTCATGCCCTTATCAGTTTATTTCATGCCTCATTTCTTTCACAGCCTGGTTTCCTGAGCTGCTTTGGAAGATTATTCTCTGAACAGTTTTTGTCATGCCTTTTGGTATTCATGCTGCTTCAGAAATACTCAAGAAAAGGGGAGGGGGAGCTTTCTCTTTGTTCTAATTGATTTGCTTCACTTGGACAGAACATGCTGATATTCCAGACTGAAATAATCCAGGATCAGTTCACTTCCATTTTCAAAGGCAAGAATGGAGGTATTAAAACTCTTCTTTTTCTTTGCAGCAAGCTCAGCCTAACACAGACTGGCGCTTCTCTCAGACCCAGAGACCTGGAACAAGTGGGTAAGTGGCTCTTTCTTCATTTATCTGTGGGATGAAGATTTCTTTTCTTGGTGTGCTGGGAAGTCCAYGAGTGACAGCTCTGAGAGAGGCTGTCCCTGTCATTGGTGGAATTACAAAGAGGAAATAGGGCTGCTCCTGTGTCAGCTGTGTTTGGTGSGGCTGTGGCAGCTGCTGTTGGCAGTGGTGTGTCTGGGTTTGGTGTCTGCCCCTCAGGAACTGGAAGGAACTCCAGGTGAAGTTGGGAGATGGCTGGAGGACTGGACAATGGGTTTCACAGAGAAAGGGCTCTTGGCTAAAGCAGATTCCGAGCATGTAAATTCCTTCCTGAGTCAAAAATCTTCATGGAGGCACTGGAAATCACTCCCTGGTACCAGCCATGGAGCCTTGAGCTCTGTGCTGCTCACAGAACCACAGGATGGGTCAGGGGGAGGGAACCACAGAGCTTCACCTGCTCCCACCTCCCTGCTCAGCAGGCTYATCCCAGGGCTCACAGCACAGGGTTGTGTCCAGACAGTTCTGGAATRTCCCCAGTGAGGGAGATTCCAGCAGCTCTCTRTGAGCTGTGTTTGAGGTCAGCAGAGAGGCCCCAGCAGCAGAGCTGCTCCCAGGTGAGTGCCCTGCTCCTGACTGGGGCTCTCTTGCCTCTGACCCACCAATGTTTGGCTTGTCTTGGTCCACAGTGAGAGATCACTGACAACAAAATGTTGCTCTTTGCCTCTCTCATCTTCTCTCCTGGTTCCCCTTCAGAGGGTGAACCCCCTTGAAAGAGAGAGCTTTAACTGAATTCCACCTTTCTCTGTGAATGCCCAACCAGAGGTTACTGTGTATGAACAGACTGGCGCCAGGATAATTTATATGTGAAAGGTTGATATCTTTTGGGGCATAGCTGAGCGTTATATTCTCTGAATAATCAGGAGTAAATGTGGGTGATGTCCTTGCTCATCTGGCTGRCTCAGGCACTGTATCTCTGTGTTTTGCCATTCCTTGGCCACTTGGGCAACTCCTGTGGAGTTTAAAATGCTGACATGGGAGTAGTGGGTGCTGGATGGATTTTGGTGTCAGAGCTTGCAGTTAAACATCTGCAGCAGCTGCTTGTGCCTGACTCTTTCCCTGGGTCTGGCTCAATAGTTTATCTTATCAGAAAATTAAGAGATTGCTATAGCCAACTTGTTGAAGTGATTAAACTTTGCTATTCCAGCTGATAAAGCTGAAATGGAGTGAGGGTTTGATGTAATTAGATTAAGTGTTCATAGTGGAAGCTGGCCTTGGACTTTAAAGCAAAGCTATAGCTGGAATTGTTTCTCAGGGGTCTGTTGAGCTCCCCATCACTGACAACATTTTAATCAAGGAAAATCTTTCTTAGCATTTCCGCTCTAGTTGAAATGACAATTAACAAAGCCCTGCTAATGCAGAAGTGCACCACAGCTGCTGTAATTGTTCTGCTGTGAGGAGGCAGTAAATGAGCCCCATCAGAGCAGGCTCTGCTGCTCCCTCTTCCAGCATCCTGCTGGGGCTCTTCAGGGCCCTGAGCTGATGCAGCCCAGACCCCTCAGCTCAGTGACAGGGACTTTGCTCAGGTCATGGGACAGTGACACTCGGCCCAGCTCCCAGCCCCTGCCTGGATCTCTTCACAAGCTCCATCCCCTTCCCAGTGCCTAAAGACAGCAGCAGCTSTGGTGTGGGAAGAGAGAGGGCAAGAGGAGAGGCAGCCTCAGAGTGTGTGTGGGGAGTTGAAGGAGTGGGACATGTCAGTTCTGGTGCATGAGCCACGATGTCACTGCTGAGGATCTGTGCCCTGGGTGCCCAGCACAGCCCCTGAACAGCTGCTCCTCAATCACAGAATGGTTTGGGTTGGAAGGGAGCTCCAAACTCATCTTTTTCCACCCCCTGCCATGGGTAGGGACACTTTCCTTTGCACCAGGTTGCTCTGAGCCCCATGTTGTAACGGGGTCCCACAGCATGAGCTGAACCCTGAAAGAGATTTTGCTGAAGCACAGGGTGCTGCTGAAATAATTGAAAAAACTCAGTGGATTTTAATTCCTGCTGGTTTTCCCCACTTGCCTGTGTCCACATTTGCAGCAAAACTGCTCTTGCAGATTTTTTCCCCCTGTTTCTTTCATCCTGTTTTAGGTTAAATGRAGGGGGATGTTTTTAATCCAAACCTGTGTGACACTGTTAAAGGATGGAAATAGAAAGTGCTCTCATATGTTCAGTGCCCAGCCCTGACATCTCCCTGGTGATCAAACAGGCAGATCCTGGAAAGCAGCCCACTCCCCATTGTGCTGTTCCCGTGCTYTTCCCAGAGTTTTGATGCCTGGTGTGTCAATTCCCCAGGCACTGCTTGGTAGTAGAGGCATTAAAGAGGGGGCAGGTGCAGCTGCCTGAGCCTGGCTTGCTGTTCTCTCTCTGCTGTACAAATGTGTCTCCTGCTGACAGGTGAAGCTCTGTAGCACCACGAGCTCTCTGAAGTGCAGGGCTCTGCCTGGTGCTAAGGGAGCAGAGCTCGACTTTCAGCTGAAAATCAAAAAAAAGGGACGTGCTCTTAACTCTATTTGACCCAAATTAAATAACAATAAAGACACAGCAGCTTAGGGCAGGGGTTTGGATGGGTCGTGGGGGGRGCCTGGCACTGACCCCGAGCCAGAAACAAGCTCAGAGCCGTGTTGGGATTTCTGCCTTGCTGTCTCCATGGGAGCTGGGGAAGAAACMATCCTGTCTCTTGTCCACACAGCCCTGCCCGTCACAGCAAATCCCACTTGTCTCTGGGCACCTGGAACCAGGCAGAACAGGGGAAGCTCAAGGAGGCAGGGACCAGCTCTTGATCTCCTACATTGCTGCTGCTCCAGGACAACAAAGGGAATCTGCTCTTTGTTCTGAAGCACGGGAGGGCTCTGGTGCACATGCTCAGGAGAGAGAAGCTCACACAATATGCTCTGAAAATGTGGTAGCGAGGCAGACCTGAGCACAACAGAATTAATCTTGTTTGGGAGAAATAGGAGGATAGGATGATTAATTTAATGATGTTTGTGGTTTGTTTTTCTTAAAAAAACCCACACCCATGCTGTCGCTGGGCAAATGGAAATGAACCCAGACTGATTCCGAGCAGCAGATGCCATTCCTGGGTAAATCAGATCAGTGGCTCTAGCAGAGATTACWGTGATGAATTGGCCAAAGTGCAGTAAATGAATGGTCCAGCAGCATCTCAGGATATCCCTGTGGGATCATCCCTGTGGGGTTTCCCTGGGGGAGGAGGCTGGTGGTGTATGGGAGGAGARTGCAGGGACTGGGGTTGGTACAAAGGACCCRTCTTKTTGYTYTGGTTTGTTTTCATTGTTGTGTTCTGCATGTTCACGGTGCTGCCTGCCCCTGGCTGCTCTTTGTTTTGGGGATGTGTGTGATGATTTGTTCAGGAAAACACCGGGCTGCAGGCAGGATTTCCTTCCTGGAGGATGGGGAGGGCTCCGTGTTGCTCACAGGTGGACAGGAGAGGGTGAGACAGGTCTGGCAGGCATCCTGTGGCAGGGCTGAGGACAACTGTGGGCTGTGTGGGCAGGCTGGGAGGAGATGGCAGGCAGGAGACACCCCAGAGACAGCGGCAGGGACTCACAGGGAGGTGGGAACAGTGTGAGAATCCATGGCAACTCCAGGGGAGGGAGGAGCAGAGCGTGTGGAGGAGATGCAGAGTTGCCATTTCACAGCCCCCTTCCATGTGTTTGCTCCAATCCTAAATCCCCCTTTGTTAATGCTTCCCAAAGCTGTTGCTAGCCAGGCTTCCCCTCCCTGGCTGAGCACAGCCAATGGTGATGTTCACTTGGCTTCCCTTGTTTATCAAACAGCATCACAGCTGCCCTGGCTGGCCCCAGCCATCATCCCCCACCACAAACCAGGGGCTTGGGGCTCACAGTGGAGATGCTGCAGCAAGGGAGAGCCAGGAAGGAAAGGAGGGATTTTTTTTTCCCCATTCTTTGTTTTGTTTTCATGCAAGAACTTCAAGAGTTGGGCTTGCAGGACTATCAACAGGCTGCCTGTGTGTGCTGGGGCTGGGGAGAGGAATGAAGAACAGTCCTTTCAGCTCTCTGGGGTGTTCTTGTGGCTCAAAGCATGCCGGTGTTGSCAAGGGGAGGCTTGGGGTGTGATTTTGGGGTGCATGGCAGTGACCAGGACACTGACCCCACAGTGTGTCTGGGGGGGACATCCCAGAGCAGCTGGGGCCAGAGAGGGAACCACGGACACTCCTGGGCTCGCCCAGCTGAAGGACAACTGGCCACAGCTGCAGGCTTTGCCCACATCCTTCCTAAAAATAAATAAAGGCAGGCCCAGGAGCCCCAGGGGTGTCTGGGGGTGTTGTAAACACGGAGGAATTTACTCCGGGAGTTTGTGTGGTGTTGTAGCAGATCCAACAGCAGGTGCTGCAAGCACAGGGCACCAGTGGGGCTGTGCAGATAAACACTGATGGATTTGCCTTCTGCTCATTGATGGAAAATGTGGAAATGGGCACATGCCAGGCTGCTGGACAGGCTGCAGCTTCTCACTGACAGCAGCAGAGGGAAGTGCCCCTGTGGGAAGTTTAGGAAATAATTACAGTCCTCACATTGCCATCTCAAACACACCCCAGGGTTAAGCCAGCAGTGGTATTTGCTTTGCCAGGTGAGGTTCCACACATTCTGCCATTCACCCATTCACATTCTGGGTGAATTATAAAGTTGTAACAGTCTCTGGGCTAAAATTCCAGCTTTTTCTGACTGGGTTGTGTTTGTGTGCCTGTTCAGTGTTGAGCAGTGATTCCTCCACAACTCCTGCAGCATGTGGAGTGTGGAGCTGCTGTCAGCTGCCTCCCCAAGGCCTGGGGAAGGTGTGAGTGGAGCCCTGCAGCCTGAAAAATCACAGCAGCCTCTGGAATTCTATTTGAGGGCATTGCTTTGAAGGAACAGCCCTAATCTAAGTGACAGTGTTCTCCTAAAAGAGAGAGCTGCTGTGTTTAATGTGGGCTGTGAATCTCTGAGYGCAGGAGGAGTTGTGCCAGTGAAGGAGCTCTGCTCTGAAGGGGATTTCCCTCTGTCAAATCCTTGGGGCTGAACAGCTCAAATCACCAACTTCTGCCACATCCTGGGGAGCCTGGGAGAGAAGTGTTTTTGGGGAGTATTTGGGGTGGTTGGTTGTGTCTGGTGATGAARTCCACACCAGTCCCCAGCCTGTTTGTGTGGCTTTTGCTCAGCAAACACCTTGGAGGGAACCACAGAAGCCCAGGAAGGGCCAGACTGTTCTATCTGCCAGGTCTGACCTGGTGGGTTGTGGAACAGAAAAGACTGAAGACAACTGAGAGCCTCATGCTTGGAAATCCTAGAGTGTGTCCAGGGCAGGGAACGGAGCTGGGAAGGGGCTGAGGGAGCTGGGCAGGGGCTCAGCCTGGAGCAAAGGAGGCTCAGGGGGCCCTTGTGGCTCTGCACAGCTCCTGCCAGGAGGGCACAGCCGGGGGGGTCGGGCTGTGCTCCAGGGAACAGGGACAGGAGGAGGAAAAGGCTTCAGTTTGCACCAGGGCAGCTTAAGATTGGATATTGGGAAAATTTCTTCTCTGAAAGGGTGGTCAGGAGTAGGAACAGATAGCAGGGTGGTGGTGGAGTCTCTGTCCCTGGGAGAGTTGGGCAGATGTGGCACCTGGGGCCTGGGTTAGTGTTGCAGTTGTCAGTGCTGGGTTCATGGCTGGACCTGTTGATCTCAGAGGACTTTTCCATCCTGGCAGTGCTGTGATTTAATTACTGGGGTTTCCTATCAACCCGACAGACAAGCACTGCTTTTAAAGGACTGCGAGGCTGCCCAGAGCCCGGCTTTGCTCTGGGCACGGGCTGCAGCCTTGGGGTGCAATTTTAGAGTGGATTTGTGTTGCAGGGCAGGCAGGAGCTGTTTTGATGCTGGGAGCAGGACTTTYCTCTGGATAACTCCTCTCCCTCCCCCTCTTCCTGCAGAGCTGATGTGATTTTGTGATTGGAAGCTGAAGGTTTTTGTAGAGATGTGTCCTGTCCCACCCCACCTCCCCTTCCTCAATCAGGAGGCCACAGAGCTGTCCTTTCCTCCACCTGTGGGCACTCCTGCTTGCAGGGACCACCCTTTTGGCTATGAACAGCCCAAATCTCAGCAGATTCAGTATTTGGGCTTCTTTCTACATCACACAGCCCTTTTAAACTGAGTATTTCCTTCCCTTATGGACCATTCTGGGCCAATAATCCCTTTATCTGCATTTGTCATGGCACTTCAAGTCTGAACCCTCCCGATCCTGCCAAGTGGGACAAAAGTCTTTTGTAGAGAAAAGGAAATATCCAGGTGATGGGATGTGTTTCTCACTGTGGAGAGCCCCCAGACTATCAGGGGTTTCATCACCAGTTTTATGTAGAGAAAAGCTATTTTAGGTGATTTAACAGGTGCTACGTGTTTTAGTTTAATTTTTCTCCCTCCATCTGCTTCCTGCACAGCTGAGCACATGCCATGGCCGGCTGCAGAGATGGCTCTGAAAAACAGGGACAACAACCTTTCCAAAGAATTTCCCAAAATATCCTTCCTGGCATGTCTGGGACATGGATGGTGGCAGGATGGCCTGGGGGAAATAATTACTGCTCTGAGCTCTGTCTCCTTCAGGAGGGTTACAAGAGTTCCAGGGAGAGGGAACGATGCCCTGGCCCCATTTTAGGAACATTTTTGGCTTTTGTTCTGCCTTCATCCAGCAGAGCAGCATCCCAGCAGCTCCACAGGCTGGAATAAAGGCTCCTCAGCTTTGGGGGGCTGGAAATGCTCCCCCCACTCACAGTTCCTCGCTAACATTTTCAATCTTGGCATCTTTGCAAAGCCGTGATCCTAAAGCTGGGCTTCACCCAGGCTCCCTCAGGCCCTGGAGCTGCCGGGATGAGCCCAGGGGACAAGGGGGAAGGGCTGGCACAGGGACAGGGGACAGGGAATGGTGGCACTTCTGGAGCTGATCCTGCATTTTGGGGCTGGGGAGGGTGGGGGGATGCGGGATACGGGCGTGGACAGAGGGACAGAGGGACAGAGGGACAGAGGGATGCTCGCCCTGGGCTGTGTCACCGGGCTCAGGGAATGTCCCCAGGCTCGGGGCAGTGTCCCCAGGGATGGGGCAGTGTCCCCAGGCCCGGGGCAGTGTCCCCAGGCTCGGGGCAGTGTCCCCAGGCTCGGGGCAGTGTCCCCAGGCTCGGGGGAGTGTCCCCAGGGATGGGGCAGTGTCCCCAGGGATGGGGCAGTGTCCCCAAGCACAGGCAGTGTCCCCAGGCTCAGGGCAGTGTCCCCATGCACAGGCAGTGTCCCCAGGCTCAGGGCAGTGTCCCCAGGGATGGGGCAGTGTCCCCAAGCACAGGCAGTGTCCCCAGGCTCGGGGCAGTGTCCCCAGGCTCGGGGCAGTGTCCCCAGGCTCAGGGCAGTGTCCCCAGGCTCGGGGCTGTGTCCCCAGGCTCGGGGCTGTGTCCCCACACGCCTGGAGCACAGCGGAGGCTCAGCACCGGCTCTGCTCCCTGTCACTTGTCACTTTGCCAGCCGGGGAATGTTCAGGCTGAGATTTTCCTGCCGCTGCTGCCTCCGGCTGGAGCCGCGTGTGGGAGGCAGAGGGGGATGGGGAGGAAGCTGGGAGAAAGGGAAGAGAAGGGCAGGGGGATGGGGAGGAAGCTCGGAGAGAGGGAAGAGAAGAGGAAGAGGATGGGGAGGAAGCTGGAAGAGGGAAGAGAAGCACAGAGGGATGGGGAGGAAGCTGGGAGGGAGGGAAGAGAAGCACAGGGGGATGGAGCAGGGGGCCAGCCTGCAGCGAGCAGGGGCTGCTCGGGAATGGGGCTGGAGGGAATGGGCTTGGAGATAGCCCTGGCTGGGGAGGGGAGGGCTGGGCGCTGCCCCAGGGGAAGCGGGAGCAGCATCCGGGGCTGTAAAAGGGAGTGAAAGGAAAGAGGCCGGGAGGAGAAGCAAATCCCAGTCACAGCCCCTTGCCTGGGAACTGCCAGGAGCACGGGCTGGGTGAGGTCCTGGCTGGGAGAGGGCACGGCCACAGGAGCCCGAAAGCCCCAGAAAGAGAGGAGAGAGGATGCTGAGGGTGTCCCGGGAGAATGCCCATCCCAGCCCTGCCCACMGCCCTGCCTGGCACCTCGCAGTGCCCTGGGGCACCGAGCTGCCCTCTCCATCCCCCGGGGCTCYGACAGCACTGCTCTGGCACGAATAAACTCTCCCGGTTTGTTGTGGCGCTGCTGTGACTCGTGTTTCCAGCTGCAGAGCAAGGAAAACAATTTTTCAGGAATCCATCGGGCGATTGTGCAAATAAATGTTTGCGAGGCCTTTGGCTGCCATAGTGATGAGCTCCATGGCAACCCCGCAAGGAAATGAATAATTCCGTGCTCGAAGTGGAATAATTTTGTGCTGGAAGTGGAAGATAAAAAGGGCCCTGATGGCTGAGGGTGCTGCAAATTAACTGATGAGCAAAGCACCCAAGTGCCCCCCTGGTGTGGAAGCTCTCGGTAGTGGGGCAATGCTGGGAGGCAGTGGGGCTGCGGCAGGGCTGCCAGAAAAGCCTTTTGTCTGGTTATTCCATGAACATGGAAAGCCTTTTGTCTGGTTATTCCATGAACATGGAAAGCCTTTTGTCTGGTTATTCCCTGGTTTCCATGTCGCCAGGTTTATCGAAGGCAGCCCCAGGTGGTGCAGAGGCCGTACCTGCCTCTCCTGGCCTGTCCCCGTGCCCACCACACCCTGAGCCCCTGCAGATGCTGCACCCTGGGTTTGTCTCAAACGTGGCTTTGATTCCTTCTCTCAGTTCTAGCTACGCTGGAAGCATTCCTGAAAATGAAAGCCAGCTCTTTTCTGAGCTTTGAAGTGTGGAGTAGAACTGAACAGAGAAGAAAAAAAATTCTATCCTATGGGGGATGGGTTTTTAGAAAAACACCCTATATTGAATCAACAGCATTTGTATTAAAACCAGCCAGTCCTTGGAGTATTTCCATAGGAACCAGCCCTCCCATCCCGGGCAGGCTCCCTGCAGCAGCATCCCAGGCTGCGGAGGGCGGGTGGCAGTGCCAGGGGTTTCTGGGGTGGGTGGCAGTGCCAGGGTGTTCTGGGGCGGGTGGCAGTGCCAGGGGGTTCTGGGGCGGGTGGCAGTGCCAGGGGGGTTCTGGGGTGGGTGGCAGTGCCAGGAGGGTTCTGGGGCGGGTGGCAGTGCCAGCGGGCTCTGGGTGTGCCCAGCCCGGGCAGGGCAGGGAGGGCTGCTCATTGTGGAGTCAGTGATTCACAGCTGTGACTCACAGCCCCATCCTATAGCTGTGGAAGGCAGCCAGGTCTGGCCATCAGCTGTGTGCATTCTCCTCTGTGAGAAGTTATTTTTGGATGTTTTTAGATTACAGCCCTTGGGTTTTTTTTTCCTGTGCCTCTGAATTCTGGATGATTGCGCTGCAAGTAATTGAGACACTTGAATTTCCTGCTTAGAGAAGTGAGTTCAATGCCCTTTTTTGTTTTTTATTTTTTCTTTTTTTTTCTTTTTGCAATGCTAAGGCATTTCTAAAATAGCTTTTCTGCGTGGCGTCATGAGGAGGAGCAGGCACACAGCTTTGGGGCTCTTTGTGCAAAATCTGGGAACAGTGGCTGCAGTAAGGGTGAAAAAAAGGACATGGGGTGTCAGGTTGAACATGAATCACCAGTGCACCCTTGCTGTGGTGGAGACTGGCTGCTTTTACTGGTCAGGTTGTAGCCAGCAGGACAAGAAATTGCTCTCACTTCTCCTGTGGCACTCACAGATCCACACCTGGAGCTCTGTGCYYAGTTTTGGGCTCCTCACTGCAACAAAAGCAGGGCCACCGAAATGATCTGAGCACTGGAGCCCAGGGCAGGGTGGGAGAGGCTGGGGGAGCTCCTTGTGCTTGGAAGGTGGCACTAGGAGCACTGCAGCACCCTAGGGACCCTTCCAGCCCACACCATTGTAGGACTCTGTGATTCGTGCCCCCTCTTGCAATCTGACTTTTTGATCCCACAGGGAATTAAGGGGAGGTAGGGCTTTGGGTGTCCCCCAAAATGGAGGGGCTGGTGAGGCTCATGCCAGGAACTCATGTGCTCATCCCTCACTAGGACCCCAAGGAAGGAAAAGGGCCTGAAGTGCTGCCATGAAATGCTGGCTGGTGATGCACATCCCTCCTTCCCTGGGACACACAGCTCAAACCAAGAGCTCAGAACAGCCTGAGCAAGATCCACATCTCTTGGTACAGCCACCCACCTTGGAAGGGTTGGGCTGTGCCACTCAGCCTCCTCCCAGGCTGCAGGGATTGCCCAGACCCCTCAGCCCTCCCTTTCCAAGCCATTCCTGGCAGGGCTGGTGCCCAGGGGTGCCAGCTCTGCTGCTGCCTGTGCCTTCATGCAGCCCTGGGGCCAGGGGCTGTGGGCTGGGGAGCTCAGGAGCCCTGGTGCAGGTGAATCCCCTGACCTCGGGGTGAGCCTTTCCTTCCTGCATTCCCAGTGCTGCAGGACACAGAGGCTTTGACAGGAGACAGGAGGAACTCTGTACAGGGGAGCCTGAAGGAGGGGTGGAAGAGGAGGGGAGAGTGTTTTGGGAGGTGGAAAATGTGATGCTGGCACTGCCACAWCAAAGAAGGAGTTGAACCCGAGCCTCTGATTTCACAGCAGAGTTCAAACCACTGGAATACCACACTTAAAAAAAACCCACCCAAATGTATTTGATATTGATTGTGCTTTCTCTCCCCCCATCTCTGTGTACCACCATCATGTCAGGGCAGCTCCCAGAGGCAGGACCAGCGGCTGGGAGGCTCAGGGATGGTTCTTGCAGCTTTCCTGAAGCCCTGAAAAACCTGGGAACCTCATCTTGCAGCTGGGGTGGGGCAGGAGCTGCTGGGGTTAACGGGAGCCTGAATGGGCTCTGGTTTGCAGCGGAGTTCAGGTTGCTAAGTCCTTTATTGGATCTAGCCCGGGGCTCTATTCCCAGCCTGTTTGTGCCATTAACAGGTCACTGCAGCCCCAGGGCTGTCCCCACCTTGTCCTGCATGGGGCGGGCAGGGGAGTCTCGGCACAAACACCACGGAGGAGCCAATCTGGGAGGGGAGCACGCCTCACTTCTGGTTTTCCAAACCTCCTCAGCCACCCCCGGCATGCAGGAGGACTGGAAATGGTGCCCGGGATGTGCAGGGATTTCAGGATGCTGCCCCCGGGGTCCTGCTGGGGCGGCCTCTGCTCCATTAGTGTTCATTTGCATCCCCTAAAGGTTAACGGGTGTGAGAGCAGCGCCCTGTGCCCGGCTGGGCAGGGCTCAGGCACGGGACACAGAAGGGGAGGTGTTGGGGAAGATGAAACAGGAAAGCCTTATAAATATCATTGTCTGGCAAAAGATTTTGAGAATATGGAAACTATAAGCAAGATTGAAATGAAAGCAAGCTTTGAGATCCCTCAGTTACTGAACAATGGGAAAACAATGGTGTGGCTGGCTGAAGGTGATCCCCTTTTGATGGAACAACACCCTCTGCTTGCAGACAGCTCCAAGGGTCAGAGCAGACCCCACAGCTTGGCAGAAGGGCCCAAAGAGGAGGTTTTAGGGTTTAAAATGTAACACAGTATGGTAATGTAGTGATTCTTATAGGCTGTATGGAAATGCTATAGGATTTGTATCTCGTACTAGATTGGTTAGTGAGAATYAGAATATTCAACACAGAAGATGATTTATTGTATTGTAACAGGAACTTTGCTCTTTTGCCCCTTTTACTCTCTTACCTTTTTTTACTCTCTTATCTCTTTTGCTCTCTCACCCTCTCATCCTCTCTCCCCCTCTCTCCTCTCAGTCCTGCTCCAGCTGTGGCTGGCAGCTCTCAGCAGAGCCCTGCACCCAGGCCCTTTGCAATAAACCCCAAGTTCCTGACCTGGCTGCAGAGATCTCTCATCTCCATCCATCCCTACCATCCCASCCCCCGATGCTCCTATGGGAGGAACGGTCCTGGGGTCCTGGCTCGGGTCCTGCACATCTTTGGATGAGTTGCTTAAGACCAGATTTTGTGCAGAGCACCTGGGAGTGTCTGCACAGCATCCTTACAGACAGATACTGTGTTTCAAAGGCAGTTTGAACTTATATTCAGAATTCCACAATGGTTTGGGTTGGAAAGGACTTCCCAGACCATCCCATTCCACCCCCTGCCATGGCAGGGACACCTCCCACTGTCCCAGGCTGCTCCAAGCCCCATCCAGCCTGGCCTTGGGCACTGCCAGGGATCCAGAGGCAGCCCCAGCTGCTCTGGGCACCCTGTGCATGGGGCAGGATTTCCCAGGGATGCTGAAAGCTCATGAGCATTCAAGGCTTCTCTCCTTGCGGGGCTTTGGTGCAGCTACAAGGTCACTGTGGCAGGTACAACCTTCAGGAGCAGCGCCTGTGGGTCCATCCCCGTTCCAAAATGCCCATATTGAGCCTGTTCCGTGTGTGAGGGCACAGGTGGAGGGGGCACTCAGRCAGGGGATGCTCAGCAGGGCGTGAGGAGCCCATCTGGTGCCCAGCACGTGGCCCTGAGCTGGCACCGGCCGTGCCCGCGCTGGCAGGGGCAGCGTGCGGGGGGCTGAGAGCTCGGGCACAGGGGGGGCACAGGGACACCCAGGGCRGGGCTGGGCAGGGATTGAGGAGCCTGGCAGAATGTTGAGATCTCAGCAGGGCTTCAGGATCTGAGCAGAGTGTTGTGATCTGAGGAGGGTTGGGGTCGAACAGGCTGTTGGGGTCCGAGTAGGGCATTGGGGTCTGATCGGGGTATTGGGGTCTGAGCAGGATTTTGGGGTCTGAGCAGTGTGGGGGTCTGAGCAAGGCATTGGGGTCTGACCAGTGTTGGGGTCTGAGCAGGGTTTTGGGATCTGTGCAGAGTGTTGGGGTCTGAGCAGGGTTTTGGGGTCTGAATAAGGCATTGGGGTCTGAGCAGGGTTTTGGGGTCTGGCAGCTTCTGGGTATAAGGGCTGGGAGCACAGGGCTGGAGGAGGCACCTCCATGCCTTGTAGCCTGGTGGTTTGAACACTTTCCTGGGAAATGGGGTAAGGTCCTTTCATGGGAAGGGCTTTCCAACCCTCCATCCTCCTCTACCTCAYTTCAGGAGAGCTCCCAGGGCAGCCCTCATCCCAAGGGAGCCAGTACACAGCCAAGGGGTGTAAGAGCCTGAATGAGGGATGTGGGGCTCCAGGGGCTCTCCAAAATGCAGTTTATTGTATACAAAATGCAGTTTATTGTATCCAAGAGTTACARCAGTCCAGGGTTTGGGTGACAGAGCTGTGCCYACAGCTGTCAGCTCCAGCTGCAGGCAGGCCTGGASACCCTTTGGTWYTGGTYACAWTGCMTTMTATACTTTTCTTTTGGTTACAWTGCATTCTATACTTTTCTTTGCTGAGCATCTYAATRCAGYAGAACCAATCTAYACCTTAACTATTATCTATAGCTTATCATAACTRCTRTAATTACCATATTCATGTTACTGTTCTCCAATCACTAAAAGTCAGTACATTGCAGTTTAAGCTAGAAGTTGTTTTCCAGTTTTCTTGCAGTGGAAAATTCTGAGACCTTTTTTTGTTTGCCTGTGCTCTCTTTCTGCTTGGTARAAACATCTTCTTGTTTGGGGTGGGTTTATCCTTTGCTCTAAGTCATAAAAACCCTTTCTAACTAACACACCCTTTGCCTTCTTGGTTATCCAATCAGACTGGCTCAGCAATTCTTTTCTTCTATATCAAAACTTGCTTCCATCTCTATTCCTTCATCAGACTCTACATTTAAAAATCTTTCTGATAAGCACACATATCTGTGAGACTTTTGTCAGACTTTCATCCTTCCCAACAAAGGGGTAAATCCTGGCATTCCAAGGGGTAAATCCTGGCATTCCAACAGATGGAAAGGGCTGTGGGTGGTCAGAGCAGGGACTGGGAGAGGAGACAATGCTGATCTGAGTGGCGGGGTCATTTAGGGACAGAGCAGAGGGGACCCCAGGAAGCTGGTGAGATGTTTAGGAAGTGTGGGGGCTCTGGGAGCGCAGCCCTGAGCAGTGAGCAGTGGCTGAGCACAGCTGACACCTGGCAGACATGAAAGCCAGGCTTGTTGGCCTGCACAGAGTGCTGATTGTAGCCTCGGCCACAAACCCTCCTCAGCCAAAGTCTGTCAGCATCCCCTGAGCTCTCCCAGGCTGATCTGTGGTGCTCAGCACCCCYAGCAGCCAAGGGGAGCCAAGGCAGATGCCCAGATGCTCCCTGCTCTCCTCTCCCTGCTGCTCCMGCCTCCCCAGGACTGAGCTTGGACTCCTTTCAGAGCAGATTCTGTGGTGCCAGGCAGCTGCTCTGTGATGACCCAAATTCCCACCACACTGTGGGGTTTTCTCACCCTCCATCACATGAATGAAGCTGCAGAATGGAGTTGTAACCTGAAGGAGCTTGAGAGGTGTCACAGACATCTTTTATGGAAAATCCTTTCTTTAGGATTTTTCCTCCTGAGAAGCTGAGAGGCCTCAGGAACAAAATGCAAACAATGGTTATCTGCTGCTGTGGAATGCAACAGGTGCATCTGGGATTGGCCCATGTTGGATGTTTGTATTTAATGGCCAATCACAGCCCAGCTGGCTCGGACAGAGAGTCCAGCCACAAACCTTTGTTATCATTCCTTCCTATTCTATTCTTAGCCAGCCTTCTGATGAAATCCTTTCTTCTATTCTTTTAGTATAGTTTTAATGTAATATATATCATAAAATAATAAATCAAGCCTTCTGAAACATGGAGTCAGATCCTCGTCTCTTCCCTCAACCAAAAACCCCTGTGAACACGSTCACAGAGAGGTGCATCCACTCTCAGCCTGCAGAAGGGCAGAGGACCTGGGCATACAAGGGTGCATTTGCACCTCTGGGGCTTTGGGACTGCAGTTTTTATTATATGACAACTGTAATTTTGGCAGTGGATGACAGTATATCCCGTGGGAGGGGGTTGGAAATAGATCATCTTCATGTTTCTGACCCAAACCATTCTGTGATTCCATACTGGGGTTTTGAGGAGATGCTTGGCTGTGGCCTCTGAAGGCAGCAGGASTTAGGAAGGTGTTGCTGGATGCACCATGGAGTCCCCAAGTGCCTTTGGTGATTATTCTTCAATAGGGTGAGGGATGAACACTCTGAAAGGGTCTTGGCCCCTGARTGCTATTTAATGGGAGGATTTAAAGCATGCACTGGTCCAGCCCACTYCTCCTGACTGCACTGGAGTAACTTGCTGTTTGTTTTCTTTTCCCACAGCTCCCAGAATGGAGAGGAAGCTGGAGCCTGGCCCAACAACCAGTTTGACACAGAGATGCTCCAAGCCATGATCCTGGCTTCAGCCAATGGTTGGTGTCCATCCCTCCTGGGAAAACCCTGACTCCTGCTCTGGGGGCACCTGGGGTCGTGCTGATAGAGGAGATCCTGTGGGACTGATGTAGCTGGGTTAGCCTGCAAAGTTCTGCTGCAACAGATCCCAAAGATGGTGGAAAAGTCCCTGCAGAGAGGGGTCAGGAGGGATCCAGGGGGAAAAGCCCTGCTGTCCCTGCAGAGTGAGGGGTCAGGAAGGATCTAGGTGGAAAATTACTGATCTCCCTGCAGAGAGAGAGGTCAGGAAGGATCCAGGGAGAGGAGACCCTGGTTCCTGTACACAGGGACACTTCTTCCACCCAAACTCTGTTTGCTTTGTACCTGGCTGTGCTGGGGTTGTGTTACATGAAAGAACCAGTCTGGAGGTGATGTTTTATGGACTGCTTGGTCCCAGAAAGTCACAGTAAATTAAACTGGCTGTGAGGTGAGGAGGAAGGAAGGCTGGAAGTTTGTGTGGCTGGACCAAGGGAAACAGGGAATGTCTGACTCAGTATTCCCAACAAACCTTGTGTGTAGATTTGCTCCCTGAGCCCCTCTGCTGAGCCATGGGCTCACCAAGGTTTCCTCCCCTGGCTGCTGCTGCCTCCTTGCAGTTGKATTCACAGGAGGGTGGTTTGGGGTCGTTTGGGGTTGGTTTGTTCTGGTATGGCTGTGCAGAAGCCTTGGGCAGGCAGGGATGTTCCCACGCAGCCACAGCCTCCATGGCTTTGTGTGAAACCAGGACAATTATCATTCTGTGCAGCACTGTGGATGAAGAGCCTGCTTTTCATAGAGCCTTTATTTATAAATACCTTCAAGTCTTTCCCCCCCTTGATTTAAAAATAGAAACACAGCCATAAAACCCTGTGCAAAATGCTTAGGATGTTTCCTTTGAGCTCTTGGGAGGGAAGGAATCTGAGGGAGGAGGAATGGCTTCGGTGTTGCTTTCTTGGAAAGCTGCTGCAGCTGAGCTTTGCTGCTCTGCAGACACCAGGAGACAGCAGCCGGGCTGGGGAGGGGGTCCAGGTCTGGGACAAGGGGGCTGATTACACTCCAGAGAAAGAAACAATGTGAAAATGTGTCTGTGCTCTGAAAAACGACCATGGAAAAACAGCCCTCGGGGCTGCATGTGGTTATCATCACCCAGTGTCTCCAGATCCGGTTTCCTTGCTGGTAAATAAAGCTGTTTTTCTGGCTGCTGCTCCAGCAATCCCCAGGATCAGAGCTAAGCGGGTCCCTTCCAGGTTAAGCACCGACTCTGATGGAGCCCCGGGCCCTGTTGCAGCAAATCTCCCCAATCCACAGCCCCAGCCTCTCCCAGGGCTCGGGTGTGCCCAGGGGCTGATGGAAATCAAATCCCTCCTGCAGATGATGGCTGTGCCTCATCCRTCCTGCTCGGGCCCTTTCTGTGCTGGATGTGTGCATGGGCACCCAGCAGCAGTTTTTCCCTCCAGCACAGCRTTTTCGTGTCACCCTTGCTCTCTGTCCCCTTTCTGCTCTCTCTTTAAGCCAATAGGGTTGATTGGAGCAGGCTTTGATTAGGGGCAGCGCTAATTGCCCATGAAGCTTTGTGTTACCCATCCCTGGGTGTGATTTCCTGGCCATTTAAATAATCCTTATGTTTCACTGTCACCCGCTGAGCTCAGTTTGAGCTCCGGGGTGACAGGGGGGTCACAGCGATGCCTTGGATGCATCCTCACCCTGGCCCAGGGGTTCTCCTTGGCTTCAGCAGGAGGCAGTGCTGGCCATGCCTGGCCAAGCCTGCACCATCCATTCCTTTGAGGATTAAATCCCTTCCCCAATGGTTCAGTTACCATCACAGAGTATCTGGGGACCTGGTTTTCCACCCAGGGCTGTGACCTTGCTGTAAGGTTCTGTCTCCCTTCCCAGCCATCCTTCCTCTGGCTCCTCCTGCCTCGCAGCTGGGAACAGAATGAAAAACCAGTTTGGAGCGATCTGGATGAGCAGAGGCAGCTGCTGGGACAGCCCAAGGAGCACAGATGCTCCAGGACCCCAGACTCCCAAGGACAGACATCCTGTCCTTAAAATACTCGGCTCCAGGGAGAATTTAGAGAGGTGCCATGGGGTGGTGGGAGAGCAGAGAGGGGAGGTCCTTGTGCCCCCAGGCAGGGGCAGACAYGCTATATTGGGTCCCCTGAAAGCCCCACCAGCAGCTGCAGCAACACCTGCTCTGGGGCTGCCCCGGGGGCGATGGAGCCACCCCTGGTTATTTTTGCCAGAGCCCAAATTCTTGTTTTCCTCCTCAGGACCGTTTGGGATAATGACAGGCTGCTGGTAGAGGCTGAGCGTGACCTTTCCAGCAGCAAGAGCTCAAGTGCTTCACTTGGCAAGAGCACCTCGGTGCCCATTTATAACCCTCCATTGTTCCTGTTCTCTCTTCTTTTCAGCCTTAATGTCAGTGTTACCTAGAAACAGCCGGGCGCCCTTGCCCGGGACCCATGGCAGGCTGGGAACTTCACCAGAGCCTTTTTCTCCCTGCTGGAAGCTGTGCTGAGACTGCACATTCATTCATGGGGACTTGGGTGGTGCTGGCACCTCCAGCCCTTCCCTGCTCAGAGCCCTGGGGTGGCCCCAGAGGGACTCAAGGCAGCAAAACCCAGGGAGGAGAAGGGGCCCCAGTGCACCCAGCCTCTCACTGGGCTGGGACAGCCCAGAAAAAACAATTCTCCCGTGGCTGGAGGCTGTAGTCTGTCAGAGTTGAGATGGAGACAATACACAGCAACACACTCCATTTTCAGAAGACTTTGAACTGTTTTTATTATAGCCTGCATGCTTTTTATACATTCTTACAAAACTCRTAAGTTTGCACTTTACTCATTGGTCATGGGAGACAAACAAAGTGCTCATTAGAACAGGCAGTTGCAGGTTTCTCTTATTTATCCTTCTTTCTTTCTTGGTTTCTGTGTCAATGACCTTGGTAGGGAAATCTTTCAGGGGTAAACATGGATCCTCTTATCAAACTCCTCTCTGGCTCACAGAAGTTGCTGTAAAACCTCTTCACAGTAGTGCACCTGTGAGATGGTCCCTGCCCATCTCCAGTTATCCCACACCACGGGGTCATTTCTGACACCTCCATGGGTGTGGCCTTGAGTTGGTTGCTAATGAAACATTCTGCTGCTCAGGCGAGTGCAGATGAGCAATAAATTACACTAATTAAGACACATCTCCCCAGCACAAGGTCCTGCAAGCCCTGCTGGGTCTGGAACCCATTTCATGGCAACTGTGGAAGAATTCTCCTTTGGGGAATGCTTCCAGAGCAGGAAGTGAAAGGCCTTTCCCTGTTTGCACCCCACACAGCCCTGCCCCAGTGCACAATATCCCGCTTGTTTTCAGCCTCGCTGTGTTTTCCTCCCTGCCCGCTCCAACAGAGCAGCTGCAACTTCTCAAACTGCAGTTGCTTCATCCTTCCGACCCCTGCAAGGGGAATGTGTACACAGCCATATTTCAGGAGATGCTGGCATGTGCTCCAGCTTTTTGTCCAGCTTTCTGGCTGGCTCAGCCACCTCCATCTGCTTAGGGGAAAGCAGAGGCAGCACAGAGCTGGTCTGGAGTGAGGAGAAACGCGAGGGGACCCAGCCCACCGCTTCTGCTCCTTGTTTTCCTTTGTTCCCACAATCTCTCTGCCTCTGGAAGGAGGGAGCAGCACCCCCGGGCTCTGCCTTGGACCCTCTGGGTGCCTTGGCTGGGTGTCCCCATCCTTCAGGAGAGCCCCAGCCATGAGCATGAGGCAGTTAAAGGCTCAGATGGGAGCCACAGTCTCTCACACAAAGGCTGAATTTCAGCAAACCATTTCAGAAGGGTCCCACCCTGAGCCAGGCAGCTGCACTGGAGCAGATCGTGCAGCAGCTCATGGCAACAGCATCACTCATTGCTGCCGTCCCCCCGTGCTCGTTCTCCCCCTGCCCCCGTGCATCCCCCCGTCTCCATCTGGTCTCCAGCATCCCGGGGGGCCCCGTGCCCCTCCCCACTGCTCGCTCCGTGCTGGAGCTCTGCATAGCGACAGGAATGAATTCGCCTTCCCCTCCCCCTGCTCCCGATCTGGACCGTCAGACACGCTCTGGCATTGATTTCCTCCGTGCTCGGCTTCCTAGAGCCATTTTGTGGTATTGCAGGGGAGGGGTTCTCGTTCTCCTCTYCCGTGTCCTGCTCCCTGAATAAACCTGGCTGCAGAAAAATACCGCGGGCAGGGTTTTAAATGCGGCGGAAAACTAAATAAATATTGGATTTCCTTTAATGCATCACTAATGGTGTGACTGCACAATATGTTTGTAATGGGCAGTTCTGTGCCCTGTGGGGAGCTGAAGGGTGATGTTGGTTTGGGTTTGACACCCTGTTGGGGTTTGGGGTGGGGGTCTCCAGCTGCCTTTAACATCCTGCGCTTCTCTTTCCCCCCTTGCCCGGCGTTCCCCACAGAAGCTGCTGACGGTAACTCGACCCTGGGCGGCGGCAATGGCACGATGGGGCTGAGCGCTCGCTACGGCCCGCAGTTCACCCTGCAGCACGTCCCYGACTACCGGCAGAACGTGTACATCCCGGGCAGCAACGCCACCCTCACCAACGCCGCCGGCAAGCGCGACGCCAAGAACGCCGCCCCCGCCGGGGGCAACAAGAAGAAATCCGGGAAGAAGGAGAAGAAGTAGTGAAGAAGAAAAAGGAGACCTTAGAGCTACAGGGCAGCCGGCTCCAGCACTCCCCCCAAAACCACAGCCCAGGCCGGAGGACGAATGTGAATTTTTTTTTTGTGGTGCAAAAGTAGGAAATGCTGCGAATGTATCTCGTCATCATCAGAGCTGAGAGCAGGGGCTCGCTGCTCTCAGGTCTCATGATGAAAACCAATCCGGAATCTAAACCCAACACAAACAAGTGCCCTGTGAATAATGTTTTATACAATCCCTCGGGTATTAGAATATGCAAGGGCGGAAGGTCTTTTGCCATGTCTTTGGATCCAGTTTGCTCCCAGGTAGTCCAAGAAAGGCACAAGGCTTGTGCTCGGCTTTGCCCAGTGTAAATAATTTTAATGTGGATCTTTTAATTTATAGCCCTTCAGCTATTTTTTGGAAAGGAAAAGGAAGTTCTTAGCTTAGAGCCCACGCTCCAGTTCTTCGCTGTTAAATTTTCCATTCGTAAAATTCACCCCCAGTCAATGATAGCGATGGATTTTGGAATTTGGAAGTTGGTAGGGAGTGCTTCAGTTCCTGCTTACCTGTCATCTGAAAAAAAAAAAAAAAAGTGTTTATATTGCATGAGTCAAAGGGAATATGGCAAAGCTGCATCCTAAGCATTTTTTAAATTTTTTTTTTTGAGTGTAACCACTAATGGCCTGAAATACGATAAGGAAAAAGCCCTCCAGCTGTGTGAGAGTCAGGGAATTCCATGAGGAGCATGCCGAGGTGTGCAGCAGCTGCCCCGGCGGTTCTAGGGGTCTCCGAAGAGCAGACACATCTCAAACCTTCTTTGCAGTAAATATTTATATGTACAGTCGATGTTCTTATGGAATTAAGGCTAAGAGAGCCTCGCTCCCCCGCGGCCAGGCCTGGCCAGGTCCCTGCCAGGGGACACGGGGACGAGGTTTCACTGTCTGCACACGGTGTCTGCATGCACGTCCCTCTCCTCACACCTGCACTAGCGCCGTAGCTCCACGGACCCGCACAGTCCTCGCATGCCCACGTGGTGTGAACGCGCCGGCAGCCGCCCGGGCTGCCCTGGGGAAGGGGTGGGAGGGGGTGGGATGGCTCAGGCGGGCTGGGGAAACTCAATATTGCTTCTAGTTCGGTTCTTTGGGGTGGTCGGGCGGTTCTTGGGGTCTCGCTCAAAGGGTGGGATCCGCGGAGCTGCCGGTGCATGGCTTTGGTGCAGAGTTGGTGGCTGAGTAAGTGATGGTTGTTTTGGTGGCGTTTGGGGACCAGATCCAGACAAGGGACCCAAGAGCAGGGGGTGATGCTGCAAAACGGGGGGCAGTGATCGGGGAATGGCACACGGGGCCGTGCGGGGCCAGCCCAGAGGAGGAGGTGATGCTCCCRCTGGCTTTGGGCTTCGTATCCTGCAAGGAGAATGGAAGGATGAGGATTAGAGTTTCTCCATGTGCCCATCACCAAAGCACCAGGCCAGCTTCCCATAGTAAAGCGGCTCTGAGCCCCCGGGAGAGGCAGATGGGGGCTTTGTGTAGCCAGAGCCAGGAGAGGAGCTGTGGGGTGGCCCGGAAGGGGCCGCACTGAGTTTCCCAGGGGGGTTTGTGTTGTTTTTTTCCTTTTTTAATCACTAACACRTAACTCACCCGAGCAGACCCAGCCCTTTCAGCCAGGCTCTCCCCACCCCTGCCCCCTCCCCAAACAGGGCAGCAGGAGCATCCTCCGTGTTCCATCCAGATCCAGCCACCTCCGGCGCTGGCTGCGCTGGGAGCGGTTCCCACCCTGTCCCCTGCAGCTGCCACCTGCCCCCCYTCTAGAAATGCTGTAGCTGAATCGTAGTCTTTATATTTTCTTTTTAATCTGCAATCTGAGGTAGCGTAGTGAGTGTYGTGTATTTAGTGGCGTGTTATTTTTAATTGCAGTAACTAACTTGTGGACATCAGTATTTTCAATTTTCTCTGTATCTTCTTTCCATGTGGTCTGTGCTCTGAGTGTGCGTGAAATGAAACACGTTTGCCCTTTCAATGTGTCTAATATTGAATTATACTTATATATTATATATATGCTTATATCCTTCTTATACCCATATAGACCAACGTCGATGTGTTACACGCAAGTTTTATACTCTAATATTTATATTGCTTTTTTTCTTTGGGAAAAAAAAATAATAAAATGGTTTCTTCTGAATGATGGTGTTTATTCTGGTGGGAAAAGGGAGGCACAGGTGGGGTCTGGCTGACAGGGGTTGGTTCAGCCCCTGCCTGGCTCCAGCAGTGGGGATGCTCTAGGGGCACCCCCAGTCTTGTGGCCCCAGGCTTGGTCTGGTGGCACCTCCATCCTCTGGTCACCCAGGCCTTTGAGTGGAGGGTGACCTGGCTGTGGATCATGACTGAGGACACGATGGGGTGGGTAGCTGCAGCCCCAAGAGGCTCCAGCTGCTCCTCTCCATCACTGGCAGGGATCTGGTCACTGTTGCCCAGTCCTGGAGGATCTGGAGACCCAGACCCAGCTGGGATTCCATCACCATTCCCCATCACCAGCAGGAATCCACTCTCCCTTCTCCAGCCCTGGTCTGCTTTGCTTTCCTGATCTCCCCTCTCTGCCCTTGGGGACAGTGGCTGGGAGGGCAGTCAGATATTGTCACTGGAGCTCCCTGGCCAAGACAATCCTCCCACCCTCCCCCTCCAGGGGTCCAACACAGGCTCAGGAAAAACATCCCGTGGCTCAGGATGTCGCAACCCTGGAGGAAAAAATAAGCTGCTGCTGGCCAGATGTGAGGGGGAGGGTGGAGGAGGTGGGGGCAGAGCAGTCCCAGGAGACAGACAGACAGACAGACAGAGCTCAGGACTGGGGGTTGGGGCTGCTCCCCTCTGTTAGCAGAGCACAGGAGGTGTGCAGGGTGCAGTCCCCATCCCTGTATCCCATCCATCCCCACCCAGTGTCTCTGTCCAGGCGCAGCTCTGTGCCCTCCATGCTCTGCCCCCCAAACCCCCCCAGTTCTGCCCTTTCCCACAGCGAGCACCCTCTGAGCCCCCCTTGCCGACTGACAGACACCCCCCAATCCCCCAGTGCCCCACAGAGACACCAAGCCCCCCTCCAGCTGCACACAGACCCCTGAGAATCCCTGTGCACCTCTCAGAGGGACATCCCTCTCCCCAAATCGCCTTGCACCCCACAGCCCCAGCTCTCCTGCCTCCCCTGTGCCCACGGGGGCAGCCCTGGTCACACACACACACACGAGGGGTGTCCTCCTTTGGGACAGACAGTTCCAGACCACAGGGGAGGCCACGGGGGTCAGGGCAGTGCCAGGACAGGGATTTGCTGCTCTGGGGCTCCTGTGACACCGTGTCCTCTGTCCCCAGCCCMGAGCTGCCGTCCCTCCCGTGCTGGGTCACCTGGGCTGCATCAGGGACAGCTCCAGCGGCATCAATCCCATCGACCTGCCCCTAATGGGGAGCAGGGCTGAGCACTCCCCGGTGCCACCCACGGGCTGTCCCCAGCACCTGTCCCAGCCGGGTGGCTTCATCCCAGGGCACTGAGTGTCACTGCCCCCTTGGCTGGTGATGCCACCGGGTGCCTGAGGGCTGGTGGTGAAGGAACCGGGGATGGTCACACGAGTGGGTCCCCAGGCGGGTGACAGCCACCACTGGTGGGGAACAAAGAGGCTTTGCAGAGCTCCAGGGCTGGGTTTGGCTCGAGGAGCCTCCCCGGTGCCCTGAGCCCCGCGGGGTCCCCGTGTCCCGGCTGCGGGTGTTGATGTGTGAACTGGGAGGGCACCTCGAGTCCCATTTCATTTCCCTTCTCGCTGAAATCACCGCAGGGCACGGCGAGAGCCAGGAAGGGGAAGCCGCGAACACAGACCTGGCCAATTAGCGCTGATGAAGGAAACTCGGTCAGCCGCGCTAATTACCGGGGGCGGGCGGGAGCGGAACGTGCTCAGCGCAGCGTGGCGAGCTGCGGGAATTCCCGAGCTCGGGGAGGCGACGGGAACAGAGCTGGAGTCACGGTCACGACAAAAGGGACGCAGAGAGAGGCAGGACAGAGCCCCCGGAGGCGCTCGGGACGAGGGACATGGTGGGGATGGTGGCACTGCTGGGACATCGCGCGGGTGATGGCATTGCTTGGACATCGCGGGGGTGGTGGCACTGCTGGGACATGGCAGGGGCGGTGGCGTTGCTGGGGCATGGTGGGGTTGGTGGGACATCGAGGGGACGGTGGCATTGCTGGGACATGGCAGGGACGGTGGCATTGCTGGGACATGGCGGGAATGGTGGCATTGCAGGGACATGGCAGGGACGGTGGCATTGCTCCCGGGAAGGGTGACTTGGCCTGGGGCAGGCGCTCCTGGATGTGGGAGGTGTTTCACTGCAGCCATGCTGGGGACCGAGGGGCTCTGCTGGGGTGGGGCTGGGGGTCCCAGCCTCTGTGCCCGCTGCTGGCTGTGGGGGTGAGGGGCTGTGTGGGGGTGAGGGCAAACTCTGAGGTGCCCAGCCAGTTCCAGACGGGCCCTGTGCCTGGCCAGGCTATCCATGGGTCAGGSTATCCATGGGTCAGGGTAWCCATGCTGGGCTGCCCTGAACATCCTTCCACTGCCAGGAGGGGCTCAGATCTTCCTCCACCCTGGTGGAAGCACCCTCACCTTCCTTCCAGCCCTCCTCCTCCTGCTTCTCCCCTTGTCCATCTCCTTTCCCCACCACTGGGATTAGCTCAGCACTCTCCCTCCTCTCTCTGCATTGTCCCAGGTACAGCCCTGGTGTGGGACCAGGGAACCTCCACACCCCACAGGCAGCAGGGCTGGAAGCTCTCGGTGGTACAGGAACAGGTCACACAGCGGTGGAGACCCCCTTGTTCCCCCTGTGGGGATTGTCCCCAGCTCACTCCCTGCTCCTGGCAGAGCTGGAGCATCCACATGCCACACGTACTGCTGGTCCCATGTCACCAACTGGTGGAGCCCTTTTTTGCAGCAGCTTTGTTTTGTTATGTRGTTTTTTCCCAACTGACCTTGAGACAGAAACACAACAGAAAATTAAAATTAAAAAAAAAAAAAGAAAATAATAGAGCCCAGCCAGCTTTCCATTGGATGTGAGCTGAGCTGAGCTGTCACTGGGCCCCAGGGAGGGCTGGGTGGGGAGCTGGAATCTCCATCAGGCTGTGGTCATGGGCTGAGTCCCGTCAGCAGCTCCTCCAGTCATGACTTCACCCAGCAAAGCAGGGAGGTGGAAATCACCAAAAAGGCCGAGTTTCCATGCAGGTCTCCCTCACCCCTTCCTTTGGGGTCCCCCAAGGCACTGGGGAGGTCACCCTGGGTGTGACACGGACCCTGGGAGCTGGAGCCTGCTCAGAGCAGAAGGCACCCCTGGAGCTGGCGGCAGCAGGGGCTTCTCCTGCCATAGACACCTCAGAAGGGAGGGCAGCCAGTGCCATCCAAAAGCACTTGGAAATCCAAGTATTTGGGATAAAAATATCCAGAAGGGAACCACGGGGGCAGTGGGGGCAGAAGGCCAGGTGAGGAGAGGGGACATCCATAGCAGGGGGTGGGGTGGGAAATGCCCCCCAGGCCCCCTGCCCTGCTCTGCTGCAGCCCCCCACAACATCCCCTGGGGTTTTATTGCCCCTGACACAGCTGGCTCCTCTCACACCTCACATCCCTCCCCATGGGGGAAGCGAGAGGTGTTTCACCATCCTCCACATCCCTTCCTGCTCCCTAAATCCACTTCCTGCCGCTGGGATTTATTATTATTTATAACAATAATAAAGCGTGCGTAGATGGAATAAAATTTTCCTTGTGCTGACTGGAGCCTCGTGACCGCCGGGAAGGAGAGGGGGGAGGGAGGGCCCTGCTGGCCCTTGGCCGCCCCCTTTGGGACTCGGGGCTGCCAAAGGCTCATCCGTCACGGGAAGGGGCAGGAGCCGCCCTCAGCCCCTCTCCGGAGAAAATGGGATGTGGTGGGATTTTGCCCTTTTGCAGCCCGTGTGACCCGGTGGTGGCCTCCCCATGAGCTGCTGGGAGAACACTCTGTCCGTCTGTCTGTCCTCCCAGTGGGACAGAGCCCTTGTCCCAGCCGTGCCGGTGGCCGGGTGCCCGAGGAGATCAGTCCCAGGGAAGCAGCCAGAGCCTGAGGTCGTGGGGCTGGGAGAGGGGACGGCAGGAGGGCAGTGCCAGGAGGGATGAGGGCAGTGCCAGGAGCGGTGAGGGCAGTGCCAGGAGGGGTGAGGGCAGTGCCAGGAGCGGTGAGGGCAGTGCCAGGAGCGGTGAGGGCAAACCAGACAAGGATTCTGGGCACTGCTGCTAGGACACAGAGTGGCTGGCAGGGCTCAGCTCCAAGGGGATGCCCCTGTGTCTGTCCCCTCTCCCGAGCCCCCGCACCCAGCTGGAACTCGCTGTGGGTGGCACCTGCCAAGGTCWCTGTCACCGAGCCAGCCCTTGTGCCTGTCCCAGGGTCTGCTGCTGCCCCTGCAGGCAGGGACATCCCTCTGCTCCCCCAGAGCCCAGGGCTGGCCCCCCCAGCCATCCCTGGAAGCACCAGGCTGTGTTAATTACCCCAGGCATTCCTGCAGCCCCCATTAACCACAGGGAGCTGGGGCAAAGGCAGAGCTTTGCAAAACCCCCACCCARAAAAAGCCCAAGAAAAGCCCAAATGCTGCTCTGGCGAGGTGCAGGGGCTGTCCGTGCCCAGTGCTGCCTGCCTGCCCCTTCTCCCTTTGGCACAAGACAAAAGCAGCCAGGCCCAGTTTGGATTAGGGGGTTTTGGGCCCCTCTCCCCATGAACGGGCAGCAATGCTGAGCCAAACCACCCCAAGCTTTCCTGGGGCCTCTGGGAGCCCRAAAGGGAGCAGATCCAGCTGTGCTGGGCTGTGCTCCTCTCCTGGGGACGGGGATGTGGGTGACACAGAGCCCAGCACACCCTGCTGGCCAAGCTTCGGGAGGCGCTGCCAGTTTGGGGCTGGGAAGCAGAGACACGTCCTGGGACCCCACAGGGCTCAGACAGCGGGGCTGGGTTTGGGGTTTGGGATTTGACAGGAGCCCTCCTGGGTGAGCTCCACAGGGGAGGGAGAGCAGCCACTTAAGCCAAGGGGTGCAGGAGGAAAAGAGCCCCCAAGACACCCAGGGAGCTTTGGGGAGCAGTGCCCGCCCTCCCTCAGTGCCAGCTGCGCCCCTGGCCCCAGCGTGTGGGTGCTGCCAGGGCTGGGGTGGGACCCTGCCATCCTCCCCATCACCCTGACACCTGCCAGGGACAATGGGGGACCCTGCCATCCTCCCCATCACCCTGACACCTGCCAGGGACAATGGGGGACCCTGCCATCCTCCCCATCACCTCCAGACTGGGGGGCTCTGTGAGCTGCACTGGGGGGCTGGGGCTCGCCCCAGATAAAGGGAGGAGGAGGAGGAGGAGGAGGAGGAGGGGGATCCTTGTGCTGCAGGGTGAGTTGGGACGGGTGCCAGGGAGGGACAGTGGCCAGGGGGAGCAGAGGGACAGGAAGAGGGAGACAAAGCTGCTTTGTGCAGGGCCAGAGGGGAATGGGGAAGGGGCTCCTGGGTGCCAGGGAGGGCCCAGACAACCCCACTGTCCCCACAGAGATAATCCACAGGGGTACAGGAAGAAAATGTGTTTTGTACCATTAATAACTTCAAAAATATTTAAAAATGGTGTTTTTTCATCTCTCCTCGATCCTTTTTTACCTCATGTTTTAGCTTGTGCTTAAAAGTGTGCTTGTTAGCCCAGCAGTACGTGTAGGGAATTTAGAAATCAATGAATATATTGAGGGGGGTGTGGAATAAAAAGATGTGGAGCCTGGAGCTCTACTGGGTGCTGGAGGGGGCTGATGTTGTGAGAGACCAGAGTCCTCCCCCTGCTGCAGCACCCCGGGGTGATGGGGGGTGTCCCTGCAGAGATTTGGGGTGTCCCCACCCCCTGACCGAGCAGCAGCGCCCYCGTGGTGTCTCTGAGGCCCCCCCAGCCTGGCTCCCCTCCATCCCCCTGCTCCCTGCAGTCAGGCCCAGTGCCAGATTTAAACAGTTTTGTTTTAATCTTGGCTTTTTCTCTCCCCCGTTTTCACAGGACACTGTGGGCCTCCCACTCCTCAATTAGCAACTTGTCATTGACAAGCTCATCAAAAGGCTGCTAAAAAAACTCAAACTGAGATTTGATGCAAACTAGGGCAATAATCAGGTCTCTGGCCTGGATTTTAAATTATCCCAGCCGTCCCTGTGTGTCCATGCCTGCGGGGACCCGTTCCTGAAAGCCTCTTGGAGCCGGCGCTGTTCTGCTGCTGGCTCCACCCCACACCTCTGCAGCAGTGGGGTGGCAAAGGGGGAACAGGCAGGGACATTTTGGGACACAGACCTGGCTGGTGGCTGTTGGAACCCAGGAAATTCCTCTGGCTGCCCTGGAGGGCTCAAGCCCCTGCSCGGGGGGCTCAGAGCCCAAGACCCCTGTGCCTTTGATCTTGACCCATGGAAACAATTACCAACCTTTATATGAAGAATTACAAGTCAAGAGAGTTTAAGTAGAATAATAGTTTGTCACAGGGTGAAAAATAAGATTTTTGAGGGGTTTAGAATGGGGGCTCTGGGTCCCAAGATGGAGGAATCTTGGGCATGTCCAGTCTTTCTCCTTCTTCTTCTTCTTGGCCACCACCAGGTTGCCATGCTGATGGCAGGGAGCGGGGACAGGGCTGCTCCCCACCTCAGGCAGGGAGTAAAGGAGCCCTGCCTGGCTGGGAGGGGTTGTGACCGTGTTCACAGGGGTCTCAGGTTGAGGGAAGAGACGAGGATCTGACTCCATGTTTCAGAAGCCTCGATTTATTATTTTATGTAATATATTACATTAAAACTATACTAAAAGAATAGAAGAAAGGATTTCATCAGAAGGCTGGCTAAGAATAGAATAAGAAGGAATGATAACAAAGGTTTGTGGCCTGGACTCTCTGTCCAAGCCAGCTGGGCTGTGATTGGCCATTAATTAGAAACAACCACATGAGACCAATCCCAGATGCACCTGTTGCATTCCACAGCAGCAGATAACCATTGKTTRCATTTTGTTCCTGAGGCCTCTCAGCTTCTCAGGAGGAAAAATCCTAAGGAAAGGATTTTTCATAAAAGATGTCTGTGACMAGGGGTTGGGGTTGTGTTGGTTTTCTACCTTGTGATATTACACACTTCTAATCAAACTCCACACCCATAATCCCAGTGCTGTTAATCAATTTTGGAAGCCTTCTCCACAGCCTCAGGTCAAATGCAGTTCTCTGRGGGGTCAGAGTCTGTTGGAACAGAAAGTCTGAAATTCTCAGCATCCAGAGCTCCGGCGGTGTTGGCCACAAGGAGGGAGTGGGCAGCCCTTGGAGCGCCCACCAGGAGGTGCCAGCAGGGCTTGGGCAGCAAAGCAGCAGCTGCAGGGAGCCCTGGGCCCCGGGGCAGGAGCACAGCCCGGGCTGGGGTGTCCCTGTGCTGCCCTGGCACCAAACCAGTCCCAAGGACAAACCCCCTGTGCCACCGAGCCAGGGCCACGTGGATGAACATTTGTCCTGCCAAAGTGGCCATMTGGGAGAAGGTGTCCTTGGTCCCAGCAGGGCAGCAGGGAGCTGCAGCCTGGCCCAGTTCTGGCTGCTTTGACCTCTAAACTCAGCTGGTGGCTGGGCTGGGGCTCYTCGTGTGACTGCAAGGGCAGGGGGACCCTCTGGGGGTCACCAGGAGGGACACTGCTGTCACAGAGCTGTCACACAGGTCTGCACACCCTCGGGGACAAACAGGCTCCAGTGGAGGGACCAGGGCTCTGCTGCTGGCTTGTCCCTGGGGCGATCCATCGTGACAAGTGGCTGGACAGGGAGGGTGGCTCCTGTCCTCCCCACTTCCCACCTGCCTGGCCTTCAGCTCTGGGGCAGGGGGGACGCCTCCATCCCCCAGAGCCTGTGTCTGGGCTCTGAGACACCACACCTGGTGTGCCAAGGTGGGTTTTTGGGGCAGGGAATAGGATTTCCAGCCTTCCCTGGGGATGTGGTGGCACTGCCCACRCCACAGCTGTGATGCTGCTCCAGCTCCTCAGCTGCCCCCTCCAGCTTGGATGAGCTCCCTGCAGCTCAGTGCCACAAGGCTCTGGCTTCAGCTCTGCACCAGCAAAGTTAGGATGTGGAGACAAAAATCACATTTTTGTACCAACAATCACGTTTATTTCTCCTTTTTTTTTTTTTTGTACAGAAAAGCTGCTATGATAACTCTGTGCTCTCAGAGCATCCCTTTCCCACAGCTGCAAAGCCATGGAAAAAAGGGAGCTGGTACAAGGAAATGAAAACTCCCAGGCAGGGCTCCAGGCTGGCCYGGATTCAGCTCACATACCCCAATTTCTCTCTCATTTTGAAGCTTTCCAGGGCATTTGGCAGCTTCTGGCTGCCCTGGCCAGCACTGGCACCCTGACAGGAGGGTGGCACAGCTCCTGGCCCCACGAGGAGCCCTCTCACAGCCCAGGTGCTGGGAAGGCAGCAGGACTGTTGGATTGAGCTCTTTTTGACTTAGAGATGGGRCATTTTAAAATTTTTACTCTGCTTTTAGTCTCATATGAAGGGTGAAACAATGTAGATGTTATAATTTATATAGAAGTTATAATTTATAATTTATATATATAAAAATTATATATAAATATATATATTATATATATTTATAATTTATAGAAGTTAACTATTTCCTAATTGCAATATATTATAAACATTTCTTGGCCTGTCAGCTTTAGCTACACCATATTGTAAATGCCTTATAGCTAATTATCTAAAATTACCCCTCGTGGGTCCTACTGCAATGTATCTTTTATAGTTCTATTTCTCTAAAATATGTAGTCTTATTTACAAGGCCACCTTTTGAAACTTGTTTCTASCTCCATTTCTCTCTCAATGTCAGTCCTATTCCATGGCATTTCCAAGTCAGCATTTCTTATCTCAAGGTTTGCATACAGATGCACACTGTGTGAGCCTTCTGTCAAGTTTAAGAATTTTCTACAAATTAATTTCCCRCATTTCCTCCTCTCTCTTGTACAGAAAAAACTTGGATGGCTTTTTCCATCGATTGTCGAGTACAGGGAAGTACACAAGGCACTATCACTAACATTGTTATTATAACAATCAATGCATATAAACTTTCTGTCAAGCTTTAACAATTTTCTACAAATTAATTTCCTATACAGGACCAGTGCCTTAATTGTCCTACCCACCCTTCTTGACTCCCTCACCCCGTCCTGAAGGGATGGACAGGGGTCAAACTGTGTGTCCAGTGCTCCGTCCCACACCCCAGTCCTCCAGGGTTCACCCAGGTTTGAGTGGGACTCCCTAGGCTGTGGCCAGAGGCTGAACCAGAGCAAATCCTGCCCTCTAAACCCAGCATTTCTCTCACTTTCCCTGTTCCAGCACAGAGCTCCTGTGCAGGAATGGCCCCACCTCCTTCTGAGGGCCCTTCTTCCTTCAGGCTCTGCTGGATCTGCAGCTCCTGGTGTTGATTCTTCTTCTCCTTCTCCTTCTCCTTCTCCTTCTCCTTCTCCTTCTCCTTCTCCTTCTCCTTCTCCTTCTCCTTCGTCTTCTTCGTCTTCTTTGTCTTCGTCTTCGTCTTCTTCGTCTTCGTCTTCTTCTTCGTCTTCTTCTTCGTCGTCTTCTTCGTCTTCTTCGTCTTCTTCGTCTTCTTCCTTTGTCTTCTTCCTTCGTCTTCTTCGTCTTCTTCTTCGTCTTCGTCTTCTTCCTTCGTCTTCTTCTGCTGTCTGCTGGGACGGGATAACACCCAATGCCCACAGGATGAGCACACCTGGACAGATCTGCCAGCCAGCAGCACTCACTGGCTGAAGGCAGAGTGGGCCAAGGCCCAAAAATTGGAGGGGATGAGAATGGACTAAAACTACAGCCAGGGAATGTACATGCTCTGAAAAGGCAGATCCAAGGAGGAAATGTGATGAACAGTTCTTGGAACATGTAAACAAGTTTGGGGGAAAAGTTTACTGTTCATAAGGGGCTATGAATATGCAAAGGGSYGATGGAATTAAAAGGTAWTTCARGGGTGACTTGRTGAAGTGCCAGGATGCACCCRGCCATAAYAACCTTTGCTCTGTGCTCCTTGTCTCCCRTSGTCCTTTATTAAACTTTTTAAATGTTCACAGGAGAGTGGCCATGAAAGGACCGGGAGGGGCCGCGGGGCTGAGCTGGGCGGGGGACGCGCTGCCCTCGCCTCGTTGGGCTTTTTGTTAGAGCTTCCAACCCGYGGTGTGATAGCAAGCCCCAGGAATGCCCCCAGTGCAATGGAAAATGGAATTATTATTGCTGTTGAGCTCTTACTCAATCTGCTCCAGTGGAAATGTCCCTGCCCATGGTGGGGGGTTGGGACAAGGGGAGCTGTAAGGTTCCCCCTCAACCCAAACCTTTCTGTGATTCTATGAAAAGAGCATTAAAATTAAAGATTCAAAGGTTCTGTGTGACCCCAGGAGGGACCGATGCTCCCAGCAGTGCTCTGGTGTGCAGAGGTTCCTGCAGGAAATGCTGCCCCCAGCCATGTGCCCAGACCCTGCTGCCACACCTGTGCTGGCTCTCCCAGACCAGAGGGTGCCAATGCCTTCTCTCCGTGTTCATTCCAGTCACTCTCTTTCCTTCTCCACCTTCCCAAGGCCCCAGCTCTTACCTGGCCCCTCCTGCAGGGATGTGACACAGCGGGCTCTGTGCCAGCCCCAGGTGATGCTGGGCTGTTATGGATCCCTCCATTACCTCAATGTTATAAATGTGTTAMATTAGAACAAGAAAAGAACTGAAAACCTGTAAGGCACCAGCTGGGGCAGAGCTGTTCCCACTGATAACTCCACCAGGAGCCAGAACCCTGCGGGACCAGACCTGGGGTCCCTGGCTGTGACCCCAGCACGGAGTGATGTGTAGGGATGGCTGTGGCTTTACTCTGTCCCTGCCTTTGTGCCCAGCCTGCTCCACCACCAGCACCTCAGATGATGTTCCCCTGCCTTGGCTGAAGCCTTTGACCCTTCAGCTGTCAGCAGGGACAGACCCAAACGGGACAGTGCTGGGGAAGATGAAACAGGAAAGCCTTATAAATATCATTGTCTGGCAAAAGATTTTGAGAATATGGAAACTATAAGTGAGATTGAAATGAAAGCAAGCTTTGAGATCCCTTAGTTACTGAACAATGGGAAAACAATGGCATGGCCAGCTGAAGGTGATCCCCTTTTGATGGAACAACACCCTTTGCTTGCAGACAGCTCCAAGGGTCAGAGCAGACCCCACAGCTTGGCAAAAAGGGCCCAAAGAGGAGGTTTTAGGGTTTAAAATGTAACACAGCATGGTAATGTAGTGATTCTTATAGGCTGTATGTAAATGCTATAGGATTTGTCTACTGTACTAGATTATTTAGTGAGAATTAGAATATTCAACACAGAAGAAGATTTAATGTATTGTAACGGGAACTTCGCTCTCTTACCTTTTTTACTCCCTTACACTCTTACCCTTTTGTTCTCTTACCCTTTTACTCTCTCACCCTCTCATCCTCTCTCCCCCTCTCTCAGTCCTGCTCCAGCTGTGGCTGGCAGCTCCCAGCAGGGCCCTGCACCCAGGCCCTTTGCAATAAACCCCAAGTTCCTGACCTGGCTGCAAAGATCTCTCATCTCCATCTGTCCCAACCGTCCTACCCCCGACGCTCCTACAGGACAGGAGAGCTAAAACAGCACAAACCCCGCCACAAACAGCCCCAAGAGCCAGAGGGAGGATTAACTACCCTTCACAGCCATGCCCATGTCCCAGAGTGAATCTTTATTTTACTCACTGAAGGCTCACTTGGGTCCAGCAGCTTTCTGCCTTTTTGCAGGATCAGTGTCCAGCTGGTGGGCTCAGGGATGCTCCAGTTCCTGTCYCCTCACTGGCTTTGCTGGCTCTGAAAACAAGGTGATGGTAAAAACGGAGGAGCTCGGCCAGGCCAGCTCTGGCACAAACCTTCCCCAGGGGTCACCATGCCTGGGGACACAGGGGAGTCCAGACATTGTCCCCGGGGTCAGTGCCSCATGTTCAGGGCTCAGGCATCCCCTGTTTCACCTGTCCTGGCCTGAATTTATGGTGCTCGCACCCCCATTGGTCTGTTTAGSCCAGAAATGCATTTTGCACCTTTAAGGCTGGTCTGAGAGTGAAGGRGGGAGAGAAGAAGCTCAGTTTGTTATCAGACACTGCACTCACTCCTCCACATTCCTGCYCYTGGACTGTGCAGTCTGTGGATGGACAGACAGCAGGACAGAGCTCTCCTTTGCTTGTAGTTAGTTTTAGCTASCTGAGGCAGAGAAGTTCCCTGGACTGTGGTTTTTATTTTTCTTGGAACTGTTTAAACCTGCTCTGGACTGAACACCTGTGCAAACCCAGGGCACCAGGAATATTCATCTGTCTGCTCTGGGGTGCCCTGACCCCCAGGGCAGCACTGACTTTGACCCTCATTCATGGAGAAAGTTTCCCAGACTCCAAGATACACTGGAATCCACAAAAGTGTGAAATAGATTATAGAGAGCAATGTAGGTGTATCATTTGGTGAGAAATTGAAGTTTTGGGATTTTTAGTATGTTGTGGATGGCAGCAAGATGGAGGGCACAGGGTGTCATCCTGGGCTTCTTATTCATGCTTCTTTTTCCTTCTTCTCCATGGGTTTGGGTGGCATTTTGTAATTGGGCAGAAAAGTCCCCATTGCAGCTCTRTGGGATCAGTTATTGGGTTAAAAGGGAAAATAACCCAGGTGTCAGTTCTTCATTGGATAGTTTAGTCTTAAAAGACCTTGKAACAAGAGATTGTTGGCCATTTTGTGCCTTCTAATGAAAAGCTGCCAAACTCACAGTAGTGAGACTGTTTCACTGATAAAAATAATAAACACCTGAGTCTGAACATGAACTCCCATCTCAAGTGCCTTCAATCCAGACCCAGAGAAACTGATAAACACCCAGAAGAGCATCAACAGCTCCACCTGTGGCCCACTGGGCCGGGCCTGGGCCAGAGAGACTGATAAAAGACTGATAAGAGACTGAGTGAGGGTTGCTGTAACCCACAAAAATAAACTTTCTGAGTTTGTAGTCTCTTTTGGAGTGGCAAGAGGTTTTATTGTTTATTTTGTTCATTTTTTGTGCTGATGAATGCTTTGCCTGTTAAATAAACAGGATTTTTCCCACTTTTCTCCAAGGAAATATTTTCCCCAACTGGTTTGGGGAGGGGCCGCTTGAATCTGCTTTCCAGAGGAACCCTTTGGAGGTTCTCTCCCAAATTTGCCCTAAACCAGGACACATCTCATCCCCAGAGAACCCCAGAGCTCTGCATGGGCAGCCCTGTGACCCAAACGGGACTGCAGAGCTCCAGACAACTTCCTTAGCAGGCCCTGCATCCTGTGCATCTCCTGTGCATCCCATGCATCCCCTGTGCCTTTCATGCATCCCCTGTGCATTCCTGGTGCATCTCCTGTACCTCTCGTGCATCCCCTGTCCATCCCATGCATTTTCTGTGCCTCCTATGCATTCCCTGTGCCTCCCCGTGCATTCCCTTTGAATCCCTTGTGGGTCCCATTCATTCCTTGTGGACCCCGTGCATCGTGCATTCCCTGTGCATCCCGTGCACCCCATGCATTTTCTGTGCCTCCCATTCATTCTCTGTGCACTCCATGCATCCCCTGTGCCTCCCATGCATCCCCTGTGCATTCCCTGCACACTCCATGCATTCCCTGTGCATCCTGTGCATTCCCGGTGCATCCCCTATGCCTCCCATGCATTTTCTGTGCCTCCCATTCATCGTCTGTGCACCCCGTGCATCCCCGGTGCGTCCCCATTCCTCCCGTGCCTCCCCGGTTCAGGCGGGCTCTGTGCCGGAGGTTTCTGTCCCAGGCTCTCCCGGGCTGTGCCAGCAGAGGATCAGAGCCCCCCCGGCCCCCCCGCTCCACTCCCCGGCCTTATCCCGCTAAGCCCAGCCCCGGTGCCCCAATAACCGGACCCAGACAGGGGTTTCTCCCCTTAAGAAGCCTTTGCAGCTTAAAGCCGGAGCTCATCCAGCTCATGACGCCACGCCCGCGGCAGGAACCCCGAATTAGAGCAGCTGCCGGTGCCAGCCGGGTGGCCGAGGGCACGGGGTRAGCGTGGCACGGCCCGGCCGCGGGGCTGGCACCGGCACCGGCAGCGGCAGCGCCGCTCCTGCCCGCGGGGCCCGAGGAGAGGCGTCTGTACATCGGGAGGAGGCGGCAGAAGGGAGAGGASCTGCTCGGGGATGGCAGCGGCTGAGTTACTGCCCAGGCGCTGCAGGCGGGAGGATTTAACTCTTCCAGGGCTGAACATCTTCCCGTGCTGTCCTCACCAGCTCCTGAAGGATCCCTTCCTCCAAAGGCAGGCACGTGAGACTGGGAGGAGGATGCTATAGGATTTGAAATCATTTTGGAGACTGCTAAATAGCAACCACAAACTGAGCACCCCTCTCTCACCATCTCCATGCCCTGGGGATGCCTCAGGTTTTAGCTTTTCTATTTTTCAGATTCTGTGCTGCTTTAGTGTGTAATTCTGAGCTTCACATTAAGGGATGGTGAGCTCTCTGCACAGAACAGGGAGACAAAACAATTCCTGCTCCAGCTGGGGACCAAGGACAAATGATCCAAATCTCAGCCCAAGAGCACAAACAACATGGGCTGGAGAGAGAAAAACAAGCAGGGTGGGACTGCAGGGGCTGAAGCTGGAATTGGACAATGAACTGCAAGATGCAAATGGAGCAGAACTGATCAAAGTGAGAGACCCGTGAGCAGTYGTGCATTTTGTGGCCATTTGGRTTCAGCTTGGGTGCAGCCCTGGCTGGGCTCTTGTGCTGCCCAAGGTGGATCCATTGYGGGCTTTTAATAAATCCCTGATTTATTCTTTAGCTCTGCCTGGTCTCTCTTCTAGGGCAGCCTTCCCAAGGCAGCACTGGAGCATCCCTGACAACCCCCCTYGTCCCTCCTTGGTGCATTTGCCCCCTCTGCAAACGCAGGAAGATGGAATTGTGTAACAGTGGGCAGGAGATGCCACCTCTGGGTGTGTCCTCAGCCCTAAAACACAGACTGTGGGGTGTGCACAGCGGGGCTCAGGCAGGACTGAGCAGTGCAGGGCGAGGCTGTCACACCCGGGTCACACACAGAGCCTGCCTGGGAAGGGACCCCCAGCCCCCAAACCTGGACATCTCCCATCCCTCCCCCTTCCAAGCTGTCCCCCCCAGCCGTGGGTATTATTCTGGCTCTGTGTGGGTGCTGCTGCTGGGTCACAGCCCCTGGGCTCTGGCAGCAGCAGGGATGGAGCATTTGGTGAGCGCAGACAACACAGGGAGCATTCAGAGCTGCCAGGCTTTGTGCCGGAGCCCCCGGGGCTGCAGGAAGGGGGGGATGTGGGGTGTCCCCCCAGCTGCCAGCTGGGCTGGGCAGAGCTGGACGGGGCTGAAAGGGAGCCGGAGCCTGCTCTCAATGCACCGCTTGTCCTCCTGCCCTGCAAACCCCGCTCGGAGCCGGCAGCCCCTGCTCCCCCCGGGCCCTGCTCTCCCACGCTCCCATCCCTCTCCTGAGCCCGACAGCTTCTTGCTCCTCCGGGCAGAGCCATCYTCCTCCCACAGCCCGTCTCTCCCCCCGGCTAACCCCCTTCCCACCACAGCATGAACCCGGCAGACTGCTCTTCCCTCCTGCCCTCCTTCCCTCCTCCCTTCCCTCCGCTCCCTGCAGCTCCCTCACGGCCCCACCGACGCTCTCATCTTTCTCAAACAGTGAATTTTCTCACATCCTCCCACCTTTTTATTCCATAAATGTATCCTATTGCTTTTTTTAACCCGGACAAACCGTAAGGATCTGCGACATCCTGTGCAGGGGAGGGCTGGGAAATGACAGCTTGGCATTTAAAGCTGCCCCTCCCAGCTTCATTCAGSTCTTCCTTACAACGGGGACACAAACACCTCCGGTTTATCATTTCATATGCCTCCTCCGTGCCCCTTTCCTGAATTAAGCAGCTCCAGGGCTATCCCACTCCCTTTGCTGCCTCCCTCTGCACCTGATCTGGCTCATGAGGTCCCTCCTCAGGCAGCACAGCCAGAGCTGCAGGCAGCACAGCTAAATTAGAACAAAGAGGGGGAAAAAAGCCACTGCTGTGGTTGCTTTTCCTTCCTCTCTTTCCTTTCCCGGGGGTTTGCTGATCTCAGAGGGGRCTTTGAGGTTGTAACTACTGCAGACATGACATGGACACCCCACACATCTGTGTTTTGCTCCAGCTGGAAATTGTTGGCTTGGAGCATCCCTCTGTTTGTAGAGTTAAATGGRAAAAGCAGCCAGGGCAGGAAAATCCTCCTGAGATCATAAAATCACAGAATGGTGAAAGGGACCTTAACAATCTCTGTTTGTATGAAAAGTCACACAGAGCCACGGAATAGTTTTGGCTGGAAGGGGCCTTAAAGGACCATCCCAGTGCACCCCTGCCATGGCAGGGACACCTTCCACCATCCCAGGGTGCTCCAAGCCCATCCAGCCTGGCCTGGGGCACTGCCAGGGATSCAGGGGCAGCCCCAGCTGCTCTGGGCACCCTGTGCCAGGGCCTGCCCACCCTGCCAGGGAACAATTCCCAATTCCCAATATCCCATCCATCCCTGCCCCTGGCAGTGGGAGACATTTCCTGTGTCCYGTCCCTCCATCCCTTGTCCCCAGTCCCTCTCCAGCTCTCCTCAGCCCCTTTAGGCCCTGGAAGGGGCTCTAAAATCTCCCTGGAGCCTTCCCTTCCCCAGCACTCCCAGCCCCCACAGCATTGTTGTGGCCCTCTGAGCCCCAAATATCCAGGTGAGGTCCCTGTGCATCCCTTCACAGTCAGTCTTTTGTTTTTTCCCTACTGGACCATTGTCAGAAATATTCCTACTACTGCCAGCCTGCCTGCTGTAATTTCTTTCCTGCCTTTTAGCCAGCTCAATACCTGGCTGAAGCCATGTAGGAACCTCCCCTCTCCTCCCACAGGAGCTCATCTTCAAGAGACCCCTTTGGAAATTCAGGTGGGCTTTACCAGCATGAAATCAGCAGCAGGACAGGAAAACCCCAGAGTTACTGAACWTTTTGGGCAATGAGTATTTATGGCTTGGCCAAGGGATTGCTGGGCTGGACCCTCTGCCCAARGATGCTGGTTTTCATCCTCACCAGATCTGCTCTGAGGCTGCAGTGGCTTTGGACAGGAAGACTCAGAAATTTCTGCCTCTACCTACAATATACAGATTTTTGTCCCAGTATGGTTTTGTCACCGGCAAAGCTGCAACCTGCCCTGCTCCCCTGGCTCCATTTGGGGTTAGAGAGGAACATCACCACCCACAGGGCAGGGAAGGGGCTGGGCACTGGGATAACGTGTCTGATCTCTGCACCAGTGCCTGCTTTGAGAAATCGGAGTCCCCCCACATCCAGCCTGGCTCAGCCCCTGCTCTCCCTGGGCTGGCAGTGATGGAGTTGGGATTGATTTTCTGCCTTCACTTCCCCGTGTGCTGGGAGCAGATGGCAGAGCTGTGTCATCGAGGTGACAGAGAAGGACACTGGCTGAGGCACTGAAACCACAGAGCAGCTCTGAACTGTGCAGGGGCAGCTCTGGGGGCAGGACAGGCCCTGAGCCAGCCTGGGACACTGAGCCCTTGTGGGAGGGCCCTGCTGTGGGAAATTCAGGACAACTAACCAATATGATTAATCAGAAGCTGTTTATTGTTTATATTATGCACTTATTTATACATTCTAACTCTCTGCACATGCTGGTCACACATTCCTTTACAGTTCAGGACTCCTGGACCACTGACCAACATGATTGATCAGAAGCTGTTTATTGTTTATATTATGCACTTATTTATACATTCTAACTCTCTAGAATTAAATTCTAACTCTCTGCACATGCTGATCACACATTTCTTACTGGTGCCTTGTCTTGTCCAGGTGTTCTGYRTGCACCTCTCAGAAAATGGGATTGGTCACTGTTGGAAAAGATGAAAGTTTGACAAGAAAATTTCACAGCTATGTGTGCTTGGCAGAAGGCTCTCTGAATGTAGAACCTGAGAGCTGAATAGAGATGGAAGCAAGTTTTGATATAGAAGAACAATAGATGTGTAAATTATCAATTGCTGAGCCAGTCTTACTGGACAACTACAAAAGCAAAGGTTGAGCTGGAAGGAGGTTTTATGACTAAAGCAAAGGATATGTTGACCACAAACAAAAATATGTTTTTACCAAGCAGAAATAGATCTTAGAAAAAGCAGGAAGATACCACAGACAAACAGACATGCCATGTGGCAAGTAGAAAAAAGGTCCAAGAATTTTCCACTGCAAGAAAACTGAAAAACAACTTTAATCTTAAACTGTAACGTGCTAACTCATGTGATTGGATAGTAATGACCATAATGTGGTAATGATGGTAGTTGGGATAGGCTGTAAGTAATAGTAAAGGTGTTGATTGGTTGTTCTGTATTAAGATGCTCAGCAAAGAAAAATATAAAATGTAATGTAACCAAAATTAAATTGTCTTCAGGCTTGCCTATAGCTGTCACTTGTAGGTATGGCTCTGTCAYCCACGACCTGAGACTGCTGTAGCATCTTCCATGCAATAAACAGCATTTGTATACAATAAACACATTTTGAAGAGCTGCCTGCAGTCCCACATCTCTTATCTCAGGCTCTTACTGGTGCCAGCCCAGGTGCTTCACTGCTTCCCATTATCCAATTCTTGTGGTCTTGGAATCCAGTTTCGCAGCTTCTTCCTTCTTATTTTAGCGCAGTTTATGTCTTAGTAACCTTGATGGATTGCAGAGGGCCCTGAGAAGACTCTGGTAAGAGCAGTTACAGGGGGCATGGCTGGTGCTCGTGCTCGCTGCAGCCTGAGCTGTTCAGGTACACCCTGCCCTGGTCCTCTCGCCTCCCTGGATGGTGCTGCAGCTTCTCCCTCTCCCTGACCTCACTCCCCCACAACAGCTCCTTCAAGCAGCAGCCCCGCAGCTTTTCCCCTTCCTCCCCAGTCTGGGGATGGAGCTGCAGGTGGCTGAATGGGCCAGGGTGGGAATGGGGATCCGAGCTGCCACGGCTCCCACACTGAGCTCCTCCTGCCTTCCTCAGCACCGTGACAGGGGATGGAGAAATGTCCTGACAGCTGAAGGAGAACTCCACTGGGAGAGCTGCACAGAGCATCAGACAGGGGATCCATGGGGAGGCGGGCTCAGGGAAGCACCAGCTCCAGCAGGATCCCACCCTGAGCAATGCCAGACCCAGCCCAGGCCTGGCAGCTCAGCTCCACACAGCCCTCCCTCAGTCCCCACAGCGGGATGGGGGCAGGACTGGAAGGGTGAGGGTTGAGATAAAGGTGGTTTAATAGATAAGGCAGGAGCTGAGCCTGCAAACAAAGCAAAATAAGGAATTCATTCATCACTTCTCCTTGGCAGGTGTTCGGTCACTGAGCAGCTGCTGGTGTTTAGCAGCTCACCAGGGTTCAGCCATGACAGGACCACACAGATGCCACCCTGCCCTGAAATCACCTTCTGAAAGAGCAAAAAAAGGGAAAACCTAAGGGTCAGAGAAGAAAATCCCGTGGGGACAGGCAGAATTCAGGCTCRTGGGCCTGGGACTCCCTGCCCTGGCTCCTACCCCTATGAGTGGAGCCCTTGTGTCCCCTGCACCCTCAGACAGTGGGGCAGGGCCCCTTGTTGTTGCAGCTGTGGAAGGGGAACTCCTCCCCCCAAGGGAAGCTGGGTCTGGAATGGCTGTGACAGTGATCAGCGTCCCCTCAGGGTTTTGATTGCAGCGGGAGAGATTCCTGTGGTCTGAGCACACAGTGATCCTTGGGAAAGAGCTGCAGRGGTGAAAGAGCTCAGGGAAGTGTCAGTGGGACACAGGGAACACTGTCACCACCAGCTGAGGTGGCATTTGGGCACACCCATGGTGCTATGCCCACAGCTGATCYCATCAGGGAGGGGGTACAGGGACACCCCAAGTGTCACAGCAGCAACACACATCAGGGGCCAAGCTGCTGCTGGCTGCTGGGTCAGCAAGGCTGGGCTAAGCACAGATTAACCCTGGACCCACTGAGGCCAAAAGGCAGAAGAGTCCATTACAATCCCAGAATTGTTTAGGTTGGAAAGGCCTCTGAGGTCATCGAGTCCAACCACTGCTGTGGTCACCACTGAGCCATGTCCCCAGTGCCACATCCATGTGGCCTCAGGACATTACCAGGGACAGTGACTCCAGCACTGCCCTGGGCAGTCTGCTCCAGGGCCTGACCACCCTTTCAGTGAAGAAATTTCCCCAAAATCCACCCTGAGCCTGCCCTGGCCCAGCCTGAGGCCGTTCCCTCTGCTCCTGTCCCTGTTCCCTGGAGCACAGCCCGACCCCCCGGCTGTGCCCTCCTGGCAGGAGCTGTGCAGAGCCACAAGGGCCCCTGAGCCTCCTTTGCTCCAGGCTGAGCCCCTTCCCAGCTCCCTCAGCCTCTCCTGGGGCTCCAGMCCCTTCCCAGCTCCGTTCCCTGCCCTGGACATGCYCCAGCCCCTCAATGTTACTTTAAATCCCTGCTCTTTTCTGCATGTAAAAGATGAGCAAAAATCCCACTGCTGGCCTAGGCTGTGGAAACTTTGGAGATTTCTCTTCATGCTTCTCCTGACCYTTCTCCTCCTTCTGTGTGAGAAATAGAAAAGTTGTAGCATCTCCACTTCTACCTCTCTGCTCTGGTTTTCTTTTTTCAAATGCCTGGTTGAGAGATCTTCCTCCCCACTCTTCTACCCTGGTGGAAGGTGGTTGGGGTTGGAACCAGATGACCTTTAAATGTCCCTTTCAATCCAAACTATTCCRTGATTTTATGATTCTAAGAAACACTTTGGCATTCTGGGCCTCATTCCCGGGCAGGAGAACAGACGATGGCACCGAGGAAGGTGCTCTGTCAGCCAGCACAAATGGAGGGGTGGAGAAGCTATTTTGGATCTGGATTAAAAGGCCAGAACACGTCAGCAACCACAGCAACCCCAGCTGGGTATGTGGCCCATGCCATGGTTTCCTTGACAGCTGAGAGGAAGGAACAAACACTACAAATAAGAGCAGGTACTGCTTTTTCCCATTCCTCCCAGCCCTGGAGCTCCCTGTGGAAGGAGCACAGCAGACACAGCTCGGTGAGCACCTCCTGCCCTRCCATGCTGCCCTGCCCCAGCAGTGTCCTGGTAGAGATGGGGCAATGCAAAGCAACACACTCCATTTGCAGAAGGCTTCAGACCTGTTTTTATTATAGCCTGCATGCTTTTTATACATTCTTACAAACCTCAGGAGTTTACACTTTACTCATTGGTCAGGAGACAAACAAAGTGCTCATTGGAACAGGCAGTTGCAGGTTTCTCTTATTTCTCCTTTCTTTCTTGGTTTCTGTGTCAACAACTTTGGTAGGAAATTCTTTCAGGGGTGAACATGGATCCTCATATCAAACTCCTCTCTGGCTCACAGAAGTCACTGTAAWACCCCTTCCACACACAGGACTGCAGAACTCCCCATGGAACATCCATCACTGTGCCCCGATAGCCACAGACAAGGAGAACACCAGACCTGTGAGAGCAGCATGGCAGGAATGGGGAATTCCAGMCCCTGGAATCCCTCATGGAGCCTCTGTGAGCAGCAGCCTCACACCSTGCTCTGCTCCAGAAAATGGCATCTTGTTCCTACCCTAGGAAAGCACTGCAAATATCCCGTGTCCTTCAGGGAGAGGGTAAAGTCCAGTGGGTTTCTGTTCTGAATACGCTTTAGGGAATGTTTTCATGCCCCTGAGTGTGATGGGGGGGTGGAAATGCATCCAGCTCCCTCCTCTGGAATGGAGGGAATGGACTGGGGCCCAGACTGCCTGGCAACACCTTCCTCCTGGGGAGTAGGAGGTGGGGGATGCTCCACAAGGATTTTTGGGCATGTTCCTAAAGCCTTTCCCTTCCTCTGAGCCCCCAGCTGTTCTTTGCTGCCCACTGAGGCCTCTCTGGCTGCTCCTCTTGTCTCCCCCGCGTTCTTCTCCCTCTCTGCTCGCCCCAGTTGTCTCCCGGTGCCTCTCCAATGAGCATGTCCGAGCCCCCCTGCCCTGTAATCTCCCTTTCACTCCCGTGCTGCTGCTCAGCCTAAGCAGATTAACCCGGCCGCAGCTGCTCGTCCTCCCCAGCGCAGGGCTGGGCTGTCCCCCCACGTGCGGGGGTGACACATGCACGGCCACCACCCCCGTGGCAGCGCAGCTCTGGTGCCCTCTCCCGTCCAGCCCCAGCCCCCGAGTGCGGTGGGATGTGCTGGGAGCAGGAATTAGAAGGATATTTACCGSCCAAGATGGGGGGTGGGCACCCAACCTCACCTACTGGTCCAGCTTTTGGTGTGGGAACCTCCCAAACTTGAAGAGGAGAGGAGCRGGACAAGCAGGCAGGAGACAGGACATCCCTCCTGGGGCACCGGGGCTCCAGCAGCACCGAGGCAGGTTTAAAAGGCAMTTAGAACCCTAATCCTAAATAAAACAGCTGACCCTACAAAGCCAGGCGGGRGTTGGGAGCCCCGGGCACGGAGCGCTCCCCTCCGGCGCATCCTCCCCGGCACCGAGGGGGTTAAGGCCGAGCTGCCGGGCTCTCGCAGATCTGCGTTTCCGTGACAACAGCTCCCGATGGATCCCAGAGCTCGGAAATCCCATTAAACATCTGCGAGAGGCTGCTCGTGCCGCCTGCCCAGGCTGCCACCTGCCGGC
>JACDOX010000427.1:278570-294730 GCA_014549065.1 Cardinalis cardinalis | reverse complement strand
GAGCTCCTCTGGTTGCCTCTCCCTCCCCTTTTACCCTTCTATTTTCCTTGCTGTGTTACATTCAAAATATCCAGAAAAAGTAGAGTATTTTGTATTAAAATCAACATATTTCACACACACAGATCCTAAAAGTTATTGCCAGTGCCCTGCACAATTATTTAATTTTCCAGGTTTGAAAAAACCTTTACATTTCATTTGTTTTAATTTCTACATTAGGATGAGCACCAAAACTTTGTGTTTTCTCTTGTGGGATGGGAGGAAGGGCTGAAGGTGGATTTGRGGGGAGAATCAGCTCCCACCTGAAATGGGGTGACCCCATTTAGAGCCAAATCCAACTTTGCTTAAAAAATTCATTTTGCTTCAAGATTTTCAGCAGTTTGTCACCTCCTGAGCTCCCCTGGTTGCCTCTCCTTCCATTTTACACTTCTATTTTCTTTCTATGTTAACATTTAACATATAAAATCCTCAGGAAAATGACAGCAATTTGTATTAAAACCAAAATATTTCACACACACGATTCCTAAAAATTAATGCTATTGCCCTGCACAGTGATACAATTTTCCATGGGTGAGAAATTTCATTAAATTTCATTTATRTGAAGTTCCACGTTAGGATGAGCGCCCACATTTTCCCTTGTGGGATGGGAAAAAGGGWTGAAGATGGAAATGAAGGGAGAACCAGCCCCACCTGAAATGGAGTGACCAGAGAAAACCCCAGGAAAGGTTTGGGGATGGAAGGCTCCATGGAAAACCCTGCAAGCTGCTCCCTCAGTGTTTCAAGGCAGGATAAGTGTGCCAGGATAAGGCCAAATCCTGCTGGATCTGAGGCTGAAATTCCCAAGGAAATCTTGCAAAAAATTTCCCAAGATCAGTTCAAAAAGGGCCAAAAGGGATTGCTCAGGAAGGAGGTGAAAAAACACGAAAAAATYCAGGATCTCAATTTTCCTTTTTTTTTCTTTTTTCCTTTTTATTTTTTTTTTTTCTGGTAATAATTTCAACATTGAGAGCATGAGGAAGAAAAGCCAAGAGTTTTAAAAAATGGAAGAGCCAGGTGGAGGTGATGGGAGGTGAAATGGCAGCACTGAGGGGTGGGACAGGCAGGAATGGGAGCCCAGCACCAACCTGAGCCCTCAGCCCTGCAGAGCTGCACAGGGAAAGTCCTTATGTAACTTCTGCATTTATATAACTGCGAGAATTCCTCCAGGGGCCTTTCCTGAGAGAGAGAACAGAGCTTTTTGTGGGATCAGGGCGAGCTGCAGCTCTGGGGGGAGGCCTGGGGGTGAATGGAGGGGGGGACAGCCAGGACRGGACACCCAGGGAGCCTTGACTTCATTACTGTCAGTAATATAGATATAAAAAGAAATATTTTTTTAAAAAATATATAGAATATATAATATACATTAATATATATGATACGTAATTTATAGATAGGTATAATTTTAAATATATATTTATATATATGATATGTAATTTATATATAGATATAATTTATAGATAGATAGATAGATAGATAGATAGATAGATAGATAGATAGATAGAAATATCTTACAAATAGAGGCATGTCCCCCTGCAGGGCAGGGGACACTGAGGGTGGCACTGGGCAGCAGGAGCTTGGCAGGGAAGTGGCACTTGGGGACAGGGAGTTTTGGCAGTGCTGCTGCATAAAAAGGGGCATCAGGAGAGGGGGTGCCAGGACAGCTCATCCCATGAACAATGGGGGACTGAAAAAAATTGCCAAACCTGGGCTCTGGGGCTCCCAAAGCTGCTGAATTCCCAGCACAGCCCAGTGACTCAGGCTGGCAGGGCTGGGAAWGCACAAGTGACACATCAGGGTGGCCCCGGGCTAGGCAGGACATGGGGAGATCCGTGGGAAGGCAGGAATTGGGGTAGGAATTGGGGTAGGATTTAAGATAGGAATCGGGGTAGGATTTGGGGTAGGATTGGGGTAGGTTTTGGGGTAGGATCTGGGATAGGATTTGGCATAGGATCTGGGGTAGGATTTAAGATAGGAATTGGGATACGATTTGGGATAGGATTTGGGATAGGATTTAGGGTAGGATTTGGGATAGGATTTGGGATAGGATTTGGGGTAGGATTTGGGGCAGGATCTGGGATAGGATTTGGGATAGGAGCTGGGATAGGAATTGGGACAGAATTTGGGATTTTGGCACTGCCAGGCCCAGATCCCCGGGTGTGGGGGGCACTGCAGAGATGGGGGAGCCCYACAACAGAGGCAATGCACAATCCCCGATTCCTTATCCATTTCACGACACAAAACCCTGCAATTCCCCCCTCCTGGTCCCAAAATGCCCCATCCAAAGCGCCCTAAAGTCTGGGGGTGCTCCTTGCTGTGATCTCTGCCCGGGACCCCCCCTTTCCCCCCGCAGCAGATGGAGACCCACTCCCAATTATGTTCCCGTCACAGGCAGAAGAAAGAAAGACAAATGTCCCCAAGGAGGYTCTGGGGGAGGACAAAAGCTCCTTGAAATAGGAGCTGAGCTGTTTTTTCCAGGTTCCGCGCGGGGCCGCAGGGAGGGGCAGCAGGAGCGGGGGATGCAGGGTTGGGATGCGCACGCAGGCGCCGCTTCCCGTCTTTGTCTGCGAAAGGAGGTCACGGGGGGGCCGGGGGGGTTCGGGGGGGTTTCGGGGAGGGTTCGGGGGGTGATGCGGGGCCGCGTCAGCCGCGCGTCAGGGCAGCAGCTGATCCCGGCGCCCAATCGCGGCGCGCTGAGCTCATCCCGGGCGCGGCGCCAGCGCGGCTCAACTGCGCGCACCTGGCGGATGAGAGCGACACTGCAGGGACACCGTGACAGCACGGGGGGCACCGGGAAACACCCCCCTGCCACGGCCCCGACAGCCCCGGGAGCCCCGCAAAGGCAGGGACCCTTTGGAGAACTGCTTGGTCTAGCTCAGGGCTCAGGCAGGGGCTGCTCAGAGGTTACATTGCCCCCAAAAATCGCTCCTCAGCGGTGATGCCCCAGTGGGAGCACTTTGGGGGTGTGGTGGGCACTGCTGGCCCACCAGTGCCTCCCAGTGCCTCCCAGTGCGCCCCAGGCAGCAGCACACATCCCCACCAGTGACAGCCCCAGCGCTCCTGGCAGGGGCAGCGCCCGGGGACAGGCAGGAGCTGCACCCCGGGCTGGGGACAGGTGGCACCTGCAGCTCCCCAAAAGTGAGGGGTGGCACGGGACTGGCACTGGGTGAAGCCCCCGCAGTGGCAGCAGTGAGGGGACAGCAGCAGGGATGGGACAGCAGCAATGATGGGGCAGCAGCAGGGATGGGGACAGCAGAAGTGAGGGGACAGCAGAAGTGAGGGGACAGCAGCAATGATGGGACAGCAGCAATGATGGGGACAGCAGCAGGGATGGGGACAGGGATGGGGRCAGCAGGAGCCCCTCACTCCCAAAGATTCAGCCCTGGGACTCAGCCTGGCCTCGCTCCCACTCCCTTTTCCAGGTGTCCTTGCTAAAAGCAGCCCCTCCAGCCAGGAGAACACCCGGGTCAGGATGGCTGCAGGGGCTGCACSAGGCCCGGGGGCCCAGGGATGGTGCTGGAATGGCAGGGAAGGAGCTGCTGCACTCAAACATCAGGAAAAGGCAGCCCAAGACCAGCAGGACCTCCAGAGCCTGGTGTGAGGGGCAAACACTTGTTAAAAACCCCAGCTGCGCTACAGAAAGTTTGTGAGGTGGGAAGTGTCACTGCTGAGATGGACACACACACACACACACACWTGTGCAGYGACCAAAACAGCTTCTTTTTTRTTACAAGTTGTTCCTAAGTTTTRTACCCTTAACAAAGTGTGATTTTAAGTCATTAGTTACATCAAAACAGCTCATTCTGTTCATTGGACAAAGTAATAGCTTATTGTATTTTATTGGTGTAAAGTAATTAATGGCAATAATGAATTGGCAAGAGTTTATAGCATTTATTAAGGCACAAATACTGCTCATTAAGGCAGGTGTCCTCTAACTGCAAATCTCCCTTTTGTGTCTRTTTTGTTGGTTTCCATGCTAGTGGCCTTGCTTTCTTCTATGGATAAATTCCAATTTYATCAATTTCTTCCTCTGCTAACTCAGTCCCTTGGCCTGCAGAGCAGCTGCTGAGCCCATCCACAGGCAGCTCCCTCCAGGCTCTGATAAGCAGAGCTGGGAATCAGGGAAGGCACAAACACTTCCAGAGCAGCCCACCTGACTGTGTGTGTGAGATTGGGAATGATTGCAGCTTCCAGGAATTGCAGGAACAGCCTCAAACCCCTCTGCCAGGGCTGACAGGGAGCAGGTACCCCACACATCCTGCAGAAATCACTCTCACCACAAAGTGATGAGAGTTTCTCTCTTCCAGGGAGAAGGTTCTCCAAACAGGCTCCAGAAAGCAGAGGAACATTMATCTAAAGTCATAGATGTTGAGGTGGAGGCAATACAAAGCGACACACTYCATTTTCAGAAGGTTTCAGAMCTTTTTTATTATAGCCTGCATGCTTTTTATTCTTACAAACCTCATGAATTTACTCATTGGTCAGGAAAGACAAACAAAGTGCTCATTGGAACAGGCAGTTGCAAGTTCCTCTTATTTCTCCTTCTTTCTTTCTTGGTTTCTGTGTCAGTGACCTTGGTAGGGAAATCTTTCAGGGGTGAACATGGATCCTCTTCTCAAACTCCTCTCTGGCCCACAGAAGTTGCTGTAAAACCTCTCCCACAATTTYCCAGCAGTGCTGCTCCCAGAGCCCTGCCAGAGCAGCCTGGTGCAGCCAGGGTGTGCTCCCAACACCACTGCAGGGAAAGGAGGAAGGAAGAGCAGGGAGAAGGTGAAGGGATGAGAGCCACCAGCTCCCATCAGGTAAATCAGGATTTATTTAAAGAGAATGTATTCACAAGGGTRTTAAATAGCAGAGAAGGGAGCTCAGTTATGCTGAGAGAGGAGCTGGACAATGTCTGGCCTTGCAGGGGCTCCAACTTGACTGCAAAATGCCCTGAACAATCCCTGACTTTGGATTGGCCTCACCTGGGGCAGGAGGAATGGGCCTGAGCCCTCCAGAGGAGCCTTTGAACTGAAATAATCCTGTGATGCTGGAAGGACCCTGGTGAGCTCCCCCTGCTTGTTCCCCTCAACAGAAACTTTGGATTTACCACCTCCTGGTTTTGGACAGATTCCTCCATTTTTCCTGTGAATATTCCAGAGGCACAGAGAAGTTTCTGTCCCTGTYTGCTGCCACTTCTCAGCCAACGTTGGCACATCAGGAACAGGAGGAGGGAGAGAGGAGCCACAGCTGCAGAATCCCAAAGGSCTCTGAGGACAGAGCTGGGGACACTGGGATGGACAAGGAAGGGGGGAGAGAGAATGATGTCTGCAGGCAGATACCTGTGAGCAAGGGGAAGGGGGGCCAGAGGGCATGGGAAGAGTGCACAGGGATGCTGGAACAGGAATTTCAGGACTGGTCCCCAGCACTGCCAGGAAACCCCAAAGCTTCAGTCCCAAGAGAAACTTTGATTTGGGTCCACATGAGGAGCTCAGGGCCCTGAGCCCCAGCTTGGAGGAGAGAAGTCCCACTGCCCTTTAAGGGCATCTCCAAATCCACGTGTCAGGAGCTAAATCCATCCTGGACCTGACCTCATGGACCTGAGGGGTCACTGACTTGCAGAATTGCTCTGGATTATGTCAGATGGGTGAGGAATTCTGGGGGGCTGCATCCAGGAGTTACAGACAACATCCCCCAGTCCAAATGGAAACCAGCAACTCACCACTTCTAATAGAAATAAAAAATAATAAACATTTAAATCTAAACACAAAATACCTTCTCAAAAACTTCCATACAACAAAGGAACAGCACTCTAAATACTTCCATAAACAATACCTACCTGCTTCCACCAACACCACGTTAAAACCAAACAAAACATTCAGCCTCCACCTACACCACCACCTCTAATCACTCCTGTTATTACACCTTCCAGTTCTAATAATATACAACAACAAAAATCGTTACAAAATACAAATAAAAAATTATCTCATTTCCTCAAAAATAATCTGAAATAACAATGCAAAAAATCCTTCAAAAAACACAGCAAATTCTACCAACTAAAAAAAATTTAAACATTTTTTTTAGTTATGCTGAGAGAGGAGCTGGGACAATGTCTGGCCTTGCAGGGACTCCAACTTGACTGCAAAATGCCCTGAACAATCCCTCATTTTGGATTGGCCTGGCCTGACTTATGGACTGGTCCATACTGGGACCTGCAGTGTTTAATGTGACATSAGACTGGGGGGACTGTGTGGGGACACCTTATCTGGGGCTCCCCACATTGGAAGGGGCTGATAAGAGAAGTGCAGAGAGATTTTTTATCAGGGCCTGCCATGACAGGAGGAGGAGGAGGAGGAAGGGTTTAAACTGGAAGGAGGAGGTTTAGACTGGACAGAGGAAATGCACAATGAGGGTGGTGGGGTAATGCTGAGAGTTATTAATTAATTAAGGCTGTGCTTGGAAGGGAGATTTGAGCAGCCCTGGCAGTGATGGAGCTCAGAGGGAAGGTGGAGAGAGACTTTGAACCAGAGCCTGTGGTGACAGGACAAGGGTGGGGGGTTTAAACTGAAATGGGAGCACTGGGGAGGGGTGGCAGAGGATCTGTTGAGCCAGAAGCTCACAGAGGGAGGCCACAGGAGCAAACTCTGCTCCTGGTCACAGCCAGGCCACACAGCTGCCCCTGAGGGGCTCTGCAGTGCCCTGGCAGCCCCAGCCCAGCCCCCCTGCAGCACCTGAACTTCACTGACCTGTCCCACACAGGCAGGGCTGAGCCCAGCAGCACAGACCTGCAGGAAACACCTCTGCTTTTCCTCCCTGCAGGTAATTCTGCCCCAGAAGGAATTAAATCCACACTCCTCAGTCCCACAGACATCTCCACCTAGGAAATTTGGTTAACAGAAAATAACCAGCACACTCAGCTGGGTCAGGGCCTGGCAAGTTCCCCCTTTGCTTAGCACAGAGGGAGGGAGATCTAAAGCACTTTTCTATCCCCAAACTCTCAGTCCCTAAAAGATGAGAGAAGGGGAAGAGGTGACACCCCCATGGCTGTGCTGCCCCTTACCCTGGGAATGGGGCACCAGCCTGGGCTGTGGCAGTGCCTGGGGGGCAGCAGGGAATGCTCCTGATTCCCTGGGCCTGCTGGCATGAGGGGAGTGAGGAACAGGGTTTGGGGGKTGAGAGCCAGGCCTGGCTGGGCAGCACATCCCAAACCAGCTCCTGTCAGTGCCWGKGTGTGCTACAGGGCAAGCAGGCTCTGGTGTGAGGTGTGAACAGCAGCTGAACATCTCAGCTGTGCTACAGAAAGTTTGGGAGGTGGGAAGTTCCCTCCAGGCTCTGATAAACACAGGTGGGAACCAGGGAAGGTACAAACACTTCCCAGAGCACCCAAAACAACAAGGATGTTCTTATCCCAATTTCCTACCCAGGCACAGGGGTGCACAGAGCTCCCAGCCTGTGCCACACTTGTGGAACAGCCTGAGCCCCAGGAGATGGTGCAGTGAGTTCATTGACTTGGGGTTGTTCTGTTTTGGGGCTCACAGCCAGGACAGAGTCAGATAAAGCCTGAAGTCAGGGAAAAATGAAAGTGTTTTATGTGATTCTTTATGGGAAATTAAGACAGAATATTCATTTCTCCCCAGGAGGGAATCTCTGGGAGATTCTGTGCAGGAAGGGCAGTGCCAGCCTGGCCCCATCCCTGGTGCCAAGGGGTTTGCAGGGCAAGGTGAGGAAGCTCACACAGGGAAGTCACAGAGGTGCAGCAGGAGCAAACCCTGGCCCTGTGCCCTGGTGACAGCCAGGCCTGACAGTGCCCAGAACCCCCAGACCTCCCTGAGAACGCAGCCAGGACTCTGCTCCCACCCCAGACCCCTCTGTGGGGCTGCAGTGTCTGCACAGGGGCTGCAGCAGGGCCACGGAGCCTCCACAGAATCCCAGCGATCCAGCTGCCACCTGGTGTCCGAGCACAGCTCTGCACAGGGAGCCTCATGCACTGAGCAGAGAATTCAGCCTGTTCAGGAGCAAATATCCTCCCATCAGGGGCACTGCCAGGGTTGGGGCAGYCCCAGCTGCTCTGGGCACCCTRCCCACCTCCCAGGCAGCAATTCCTGATTCCCAATATCCCATCCAGCCCTGCCCCTGGCAGTGGGAGCCATTCCCTGTGTCCTGTCCCTCCATCCCTGGCCTGGTGAAGGCCCTGCTGCTGCAGTCTGGTACTTGGAGAAACCCTCTCTGACATTACCTTTTCATATGACATTTCCTTTCCCTGCTCAGCTCTCCCTCCTCAGCTGAAGGATCCTGACCCACCASATCCCTCCTCACACAGGAGCTGTGTCAGACCTTTGCTCACCCTTCTCCACCCCAGTCTAATTCTATCACCATTTATTTCTGAGGGATTTCTCTGGACACTCACCGGCACCCTGACTTACTGCCTGCTTCATGTTTTAGTGACCAGAACTACAGAACAGTCCCCAAAAGGGCCTTGGGACAGTGGGAGTACAAAGTGCACAGGCTGTTATGGACACTGCAACTCTCAGAAATCATGGCATTTTAAGTAACTGCAGGAAAAATCTCCTGAATTGGCTCTGCAGCTTCCTGCAAAGCTTTTGCTGGACTGAGAGGTGTAACAGGAGTGTCCACCCCACTTGGCCTCTTGAAAAGCAGTTTAAGGTGCTCCCCTCATGTGCAGTGATGCCAAAAACTCACCAACATTTACTCTGAGGAGCAGAATTCCCTCCATTCCTTCAGACAGTGGATGACACTGCCCTGCCAGGGACATGCTCGACCCTTGGGAGAACAGGAGCCAAAAAGGTGTGGGGATGAAAGAGACAAACAACAGGTCAGGTAAGAAAAATACTGCCTCTTCTTTAATGTCCAAAGACATCAGTAAACAAACAGAACCGTACAGACAGAGGCTGAACCCCCCACCTCCCCTAACAGCACTTTCCAAACCACCACAGGTACCAGCTGAGCACTCGGGAGAAGGAGCAGCAAAATCTGCRACTGGAGGGATGGCCAAGGGAAATCTCTGCTGGGTGAGGGCAGGAACAGAGCACTTGCAGGAAGCAGCTTCCCTCACCCAGCAGCAGAGCAACATCTGCTGGGTACAGCCCAGAACTGTTTCCTCTCAGAGCAAACAGCCCAGATCTCTTGCTGACACACAGCAGGACCATGTGTGAACTTGGGGAACACAGCTGGAAGCTACATTAGAGCTGCAGGACACACTAAGTACTGACCTGGGCAGCCAAACCTCTGTTCCACAGGGATTTAAGCCTCCCAAGGAATAAACTCAACAGGGAGGTTGTGTCCAACTCAGCATAAGTGCTGCAGAACTCGTTTGTGACTGCAGATCTGGCTGTGGGGGGAAGGAATGACCTTATGCTCTGCACACATCCTTCCATCCCACTCCACTGAGCTGCTCCAAGGACATCCCTACCCCACAACTGGTCTTATCCAATAATTCCTGGAGCTGTGGAGCAGCAGCTGCTTAGAAGGGACACCAGGAGCAGCTCTCAGTGCGGGCTGCAGAGGACAGCAGGGTGGTACCTGAGGGCAGGTCAGGGACAGCAGGATGGATCCCAAGTGCTGCAGGGAGGCAGAGATCATAGGCACAGCTGCTCCAGCTCCCAGCAGGCTGGCAGGAGCCTGCATGGGAACCACGGAGGTGGCTCAGGCTGTGGCAGTCCCACAGCTGCCAGCCAGGACTCAGCCCAGCTCCATTCCCACCGCGGTGACAGCCGGAACCGTGACGTGGTGACAAGTAAGGAGCACATGTCACCTCCGTGCCTCTCCAGGTGGCAGGAGCCTGCAGTGGGGCTGGCTCTGCTGCCACCACACGCAGTCTGAGATGAAGAGAGGGCTAAAGTGGCTCCTGCAGGGCCCAGTTGTGTGCTCCAAGCATCCATGTCCAAGGCGGGAGGCCCCGCAGCCCGGAGCCCTCAGATCTCCACGTCGCTCTCCTTGTCATTGTCATGGTCACCGTCGTAGAACTCGTTGGGAGCTTCAGGCCTGGGGAAAGAGAAATCCCTGTTAGGGAGGGGACAGAGACCTGGAACCCCTGGGGCCTGAGGGAGTGTCATAGTAGGAGACCACAGAAGCTCCTTGGGTAAAAACAAGAGACTCACAAGTAAAGCTCACCAAGAAGCTCCTTGGGTAAAAACAAGTGACTTCCCTGCCCACGTGAATGAGATGGGCTTTAAGGCCCCTTCCAACCCCAAATTCTGGGATTCTATTGTAGGGGGATAGAATATAAGTAAATAAAGGTAGTATAGAAAGTAATCTTACCCCCTAAAGAGTTGCAGCTGGGTTAATTATTAAGGATTAGGAGCAGGCCTGATTTTAACAGGCCACACCTGTGGCCAGTAAGAAGAGTGTTATAAAAGAGTGGGTTGGTTAGTTGAAGGAAACTGGAGTCAGTTGGCTACTGCAAGAAGACGGGTCAGTGCCTAGAGGAGCTGCCTATGAGAAACATCAGGGAGGTGTGAAACTCTGGCAATATGGAACCCTTGCAATATAATAGAACTCTTGCAATATAATAACAACGTTCTAGGACTCAGTGGATTCCTCTGCACCCCCTCCCGGGGCAGAAAGGGAGGCCCATTGCTCCAGAAGAGGCTCTGGTACCTGCTGTAGTTTTCCTCCGAGCCCCTCTCCTCGGGATCAGGCTCATCCGTGCGGTCGTAGCTGAGCAGGTCCGAGGGCACGTCGTGGATCTGCACGCTGGGAGCGTGGTTCAGCATCTTCAGGTTCTCAAATATGGTCTGCCTGATCTGATCCAGGTACTACAGGGACACAACACACAGGGATCACCACACGGTCATGTGTCACAGCTCTGTCACCTGCCTGCATCACCTCTGTGCTGGCCAARAGCAACAAATTGTGCAAAAAGTCACTTATCAGTGAATTCAATTATTGCCACCCAAGCAGGAAACACTGACACAACCCAGCTGTTGTTTCTCATTGTTTTTTTGCCCTGGGCTCTAGCTGGTTTCACAGGACAGAGCATCAACCACAGGGTTTTAGAAATTCCAAGGTGATATTGCAGCATGGCTGCAAGCACTCACCTGCCTGGAGTTCTGATTCTCAATCCTCGTGCTGACATCAGGGTGAAGGGTGAAATCTGGAGCGAAGTACTCAAAGTACTCTGAGATAGAAGAGGCAGCAGAGTTAGAGCACAGAGGGCCAGAAGCTGTACAGAGAGCAGAGCTCACCCTCCCACCTGCCTGGGGGAGGGCAGAGCTTAAAAAGCACAGTGGTATTCAGCCCTGAGTGGAAGGGATTAGACAAAACAACAGGAAATGGTGCAAACTGAATCACAMTGGACACACACAGCTGTGTCTGCCCAGCAAAGTGGGTGGTGGGAGATCACAGAATGGTTTGGGTTGGAAAGGACCTTAAATCTCATCTCATTCAAGACCCCTGTCATGGGCAGGGACACCTTCCACTAGAGCAAACCCCATCCAACCTGGCCTTGGACACTTCCAGGCATGGCTAAGGCCATCTCCAAGGTCAGGAAGGGCTGACACTTTGGCCCTGGTCAATGCAGAATAGAACATCCCAAGAATTCCAGCTGAGCTCATGAGGAGAAAGGCAACTCCAACTTACCACTGTAGGGGAGCTCATCACTAATTGGTTCATCCACGAGCAAGGAGGTTTCGTAAGTCCTGAAAAGATGGGGAAAGAGGAGCTCAGTTCATTGAAAGGGACATGGGAAATGCAGGGATAAATCCCACAGCAGTGCCCTGAGGGGCAGAGAGCAGAGGGGACTCACCAGCAGCGAGCCACGTTCCGGACCGTGTAACCTCCTCCTCCCAGCACCAGCAAGGGGATGTTGAAGCTCTTCACGTACTCCACACACTCCCTACAAACCCAAACAGGAAAATGCCAGAGCTGGAAACTGCAGCACAGGTTTGTGTGTCAGAAATGCCCCCCTGAACTCCCAACAGCACCATGGCTGCTGTGATACAGCTAGAGCTTCCACCCAGCAATCTCCAGCACAGGGGTTGGGTTGGGAAGGACCTTAAGGCTCATCTCATTCACCCCCTGCCATGGCAGGGACACCTTCCATCATCCCAGGCTGTTCCAAGCCCTGTCTAGCCTGGCCTTGGGCACTGCCAGGGATCCAGGGGCAGCCCCAGCTGCTCTGGGCACCCTGTGCCAGGGCCTGCCCACCCTGCCAAGGAACAATTCCTGATTCCCAATATCCCATCCAGCCCTGCCCTCTGGCAGTGGGAGCCATTCCCTGTGTCCTGTCTCTTCATCCCTTGTCCCAGTCTCTCTCCAGCTCTCCTGGAGCCCCTTCAGGCTGTGCAAGGGCTCTGAGCTCTCCCTGGAGCCTTCTCCTTTCCAGGTGAGCATCYCCCAGCTCTCCCAGCCTGGCTCCAGTCCTCAGGACCATCTCCATGGCCTCTTTCACCACCCCTCTGCAGCACCTCACACAAAGCSTCATTCTCAAACCTCTTCCAGTCACACATATGTTAAAAAAAACCTCAAAAACTGCTGGCAAGCCAAAGCTACAACCTCACAGCAGAGAATCCTCAGAGCCCTTCAGGTGGTTTTTCTGAGCCCAGCCCTGCTGTACTTACCCATGGCCTCTTATACTGAGGTTAAAGCACCCCAGCCGGTCACAACCCAGAGAATCAGCACCACACTGGGAACAGAAAAACGAGAAAACCAGAAAATCAATTTGGCATTGCTCTCCAGATCCACACCAGGGGACAGAAGGTAACAGAGGTACAGCCCTCTGAGCCCTCTGCAGGCATGGATGTGTGCACAGAGGTTGGCTTCCTTACCTGCAGGACTATGCAAGTAGGCTGATAGTAATCTACCACCTGGTTAATGACTGGCTGGAAGAGGTGCTTGTAACCTTTGGAGAGAGAGGTGGATTTGTCATGGCTCTGGAGCAGGAGGACCAGGAAACCCCTGGGGCCAAGGGGAAAGGGGAGGGAACACCTACTTTGGTCATCGATGCCATCTCGGAGGGGCACATTGAGACAATAGTAACGGCCACTCTCTGCACCAACCTCATACATGTCACCTGCAAAACAGGACAGGCACAACTGCCCTGAGGCTTCAGAGCTGTGCAAAGCCAGGTCTCAGCTGGGCTGAGTCCTTCCACCTAATCAGGACCCCTTTCTTACAACTAACTACAGCTCTATTCCTCTCTAATCACTTTCTCCCACCATTTCCCCTCGCAGCTCGAATTTTGTGATTTACTCTTTTCTACTCCAACAGAGCTTCCAAGGGATTCTGAAGCAGGTTCCCACTAGAAATTCAAAACTTACCTGTGCCAGGAAAGAAATAGTTGCCATATTTGTGAAATGACACTGTCATGACACGATCTGTCAGGTAGAAAGCCTCCTGCACGCCGTCCCCGTGATGGATATCGATGTCAATGTACAGCACCCGGGGGTGATACCTGTGGGATACATCAAAGCTGGGATTCCAGGCATCTGTACACACTCAAACATCTTCCTTTCATGTGCTTGGAAATTGGTATTTCAAACATTTTCTTCTGAGGTGGTTGGAAATGGATATTAGAACAAAAAGGTTTTAGATAGGGCCAGAAATATGTTGGAAAATAACTTGTTTAAGCAGCTGGGTGCTCACAAGTTGCAGATTCTTTTTTCCAATGTGCTCATAGTTAATCTTTAAGAGCTCCAGTGATTTTAATCATATCAGGAAATGAAAGGCAAGCTGGCATGGAGGAGGTGGGAAATGGAGCACTTTGTCCCAGCTGGTGAGCACCAAAAATTCCAGGCTGGGCTAAATTTACTGGAGAAGCAGCCAGAGCCACAGAGACAGAAGCAAAGCCAAAATGCAGTGACCTCTGCAGAAATGGTTCCTGGAAACAGGCAACAGTAGAACAGGGACATAAATAACATCCCATGAGGGGTAACCGGGCTGTATTTGAGGCCTCTGTTGGATGGGATTGGAAATGGGAGTGCAGGGACTGCCAGGGAAATCCTGAGGTTCCAAACAGAGCAGGGAAAGGGGAAGAAGAAACCCCAGTACATCCCATAAATCTGACTGAGAGCAAATAAACTTGCAGCAGTCACGTAAATATTGTTTGATCAACTCCAAATCCTTTTTAATTCCATGACAACTTGTCTGAGGTTCAGTGACAAGTAGGGCACTTTGAAGTACAAAAAAAATTTAAAAAGTCTCAGATAAATTTGAGAAACTAAATCTATTTCTATTTTCCTCTCATTCTGAATTGATTTTTCATTTCCCAAAGTGAAAAATAACCTGACTCTTTTCTATGGAGACCAAGTGTCCTTTGATCATCCATGCGCAGCCCAAATTCTGTTCTTAAGGTGCCCAACAAAGATTTGAGTCATTTTTGTGTCTCCAGTGAACCAAAACTTGCCTTTACCTACAAAAGGCTCACTGTGACAAAAAGGCTGAGACTCAGGAGCCCCTGCAATGGGATTGAAGAACTCTTCTGTATCCCTCAAGCTCTCCAACAAAACTGGAGTCAGATGTTCCAATGCTCAAACCCTTTAGTGTGTCTTAAAGGTAAGGCCAGGACAAAAATGAAGTTTTTGGGCTTCCTGGATTCCAGAAAGGCAAATGGGGCAGGGAAAGAGAGAAAAAGCAGAGGGAAAGCACAAAGCAGCCAGCAGAGTTCAGCCCTGGGGCCTGTCCTTACTTGAGCAGCTCCAGGATGCCGATCACGATGTCGTTGACATAACAGAAGCCTGAAGCCTGGAAGAGAGAGAAACCCCAAGAGCTTTAGGATGAGATCAACAGAGCCCAGGCCCCAAAGACAAGAGGAATCCACAGATCTCATTACCTCAAACTTTTTGGCATGATGGAGGCCCCCTGCCCAGTTTATAGCAATGTCACAGATCTAAGAGAGGAGAGAGAAGTGAGTTTAAAGTGACAATATGGTGACAACAACCCTGTACCCTCCTTCCCACTGCCACCTGCCCATCCCAGGGGTCCACAGCACCCTCCTGGCTTTTCTCCTCCTCCTCCAAAGCTCCAGCTGGGTTCCACAGGATCAGCACCTCAGCCCCTTACCTTGTTGTTCAGCTGTGTTGCTCCCTGCAGGGAGGCACCAGTGTAACGAGAACAAAATTCAAAGAGGCCTGGAAACACTGGGCTGAAAAAGAAAGCACATTCCAACTCAGAATCCTCATTCCTCCCCTCTTCTGCAGAGAAAAAGGAATCAAACTGGCCAGGGTAACACCTGAGCAAGAATACAGCTCAGTTCTCTGTGGAAGAGTTAATTTGGGATCAGGATCACTGACCCTGCCTGTACTCACTGAGCCCCAGCAGGGGAGTGAGCTGCCTGCAAACACAGTGGGGAACACAGGGAATTTGAGAATGACTCCCAAAGCTTCCAAACCAGCCTTGAGAAGGCTTCACTGCTCTCAAAACCTGTCAGAGTCTGTCCTGCAGCTCTGCTGGGGTGTGTCCACAGCTGGAAGATGATGAGGCACTGCCTCAGGAGAGGGGGAAACTGTGATAGCTCCGAATTCCAGAATTATTTGGGTTGGAAGGGAACTTAAAGTTCATCCTGTTCCACCCACTGCCATGGCAGGGACACCTCCCACTGCTCCCAGCCCCAATGTCCAGCCTGGCCTTGGGCACTGCCAGAGATCCAGGGGCAGCCCCAGCTGCTCTGGGCACCCTGTGCCAGGGCCTGCCCACCCTGCCAGGGAACAATTCCTCATTCCCAATGTCCCATCCAKCCCTGCCCTCTGGCAGTGGGAGCCATTCCCTGTGTCCTGTCCTTCCATCCCTTGTCCCCAGTCCCTCTCCAGCTCTCTCRTCAGCTCCTTCAGTTACTSTAAGGCCACAGTGAGATCACCCTTTCCCTTCTTCAGGCTGAACAATTCCAGCTCTCCCAGCAGAGCTGCTCCAYCCCTCTGCTCATCCTGGTGCCTCCTCTGGATTTGCTCCACCAGGTTGATGTTCTTTGTCCCCCAGAGCTGGATGCAGCACTCAAACTCTTACCAAAGACAATTGCCACATTCCAGAAGAACTGGAAGCTCTTCCAGAACAAGCAGAGTCTGCAACCCAAGGAGGCCAAATCTAGAGCCAAAAAGGAGCACTGCAACACCCCCAGTGAAGGGAAAGGAATCCAGGAGGCTCCACACCCTTATCCACAGGTCTTAGGCTGGAAATGGGGTGTGTGTTCTATC
>JACDOX010000427.1:251328-273729 GCA_014549065.1 Cardinalis cardinalis | reverse complement strand
CCCCCAGCAGATCCCAGTTACTACCAGGTGCTCCCAGTTGCCCCCAGCAGATCCCAGTTGGCCTGCAGCTGCCTCCCAGTCATTCCCAGTTATCTCCAGCTGCCTGCTGGTTCTCTCCCATAATTCTCCACCTGCTCCCTCAGGTGCCACCATCACTCCTCCCTCCTCACCTGCTCCCAGTCACTCCCAGCTGCCCCAGTCACTCCCAATGAGCCCAGCTGGCCACTGGGTTCTCTTCTCCAGGCTCCCAGTTCCCCCCAGTTCCTCCCAGTTGTCTCCCAGTCACTCCCAGCTCCCCTGCCGCCCCCACAGTCCCCACCCCAGGGCTCAGGGGATGGGCAGTGGGGTTCCCATGGGACACCCAGGGCCTGATGGGGCTCATTCCCCAGTCCCTGAGGGATGGGCACCTGCCACTGCCAGCTGTCACCTCCAGCTGTCACCAGGTGCCACCCTGGGGGCTGCAGGCTCTCCAGAGCTTTGGGGAGAGCCCTCTGGAGGCGCTGCCAGGCACGAGGAGGACAAAGGCTGGGCGGGAGATCGCTGGGGCTGCGGAGGCAGCAGGAGCTGACAGGAGATGGAAACATTCCCATGGTGWGGGAACGGCAGCACCAACCTGCTCCCGGGGGCTGCAGGGAAGGACAGACGGACAGAGCAGGGAGCCTGGTCCAAAGGCTTGGAAAACCAAGCCAAAATCAAGGCTTGGCCCTGCCAGCCTCCTGCATGATGCTCCCTGCAGTTTGGGGTGAAGGAAGCTGTGCTGGAGCCAGGCTCCTCAGAGAGGGGCAGCACCCCCAGAGCTGCCTGAGGATGGGCACCAGGGCAGGCGGGCACTGGGGTGTTCCCTGGCACCTCAGTGGGTGCCAGGCTGGCATTCCCAGGGCATGGAAATGCCCTGGAAGCAGCAAGGGGAGCTTCCTGCCTGCACRGGGCGGGGATGGCCGTGAGTTCTGGGTGCTGTGCTGGCTGCAGGTGTCAAGGTGGGGTGAATTTTTGGGGTTATTAAAGGATATTTCTGGCTGTCTCTGTCCCCCCTGCAGGGACAGTGCCCCCTCCACACTGSTCCTTGTGTGGGTTTCCTTTCAGGATCCCGGCTCCAGCTGGAGCAAGGATCATGGGATGGTTTAGGGGATAGGATTGGAAGGGASCTTAAGGATCATTTAATTCCAATCSCTGCCAGGAGCAGGGACACTTCCAGAGGAGAGCCAGGACCCTCTCACTGTGACCCTGCAGGGCCCAGCTGGGGCTGGGGACACTCAGAGAGGGCACCTGGCACTGAGCCCAGCACCCAGCGGGGGAAACTGGGGGAAATCCAGGACTCCCGGGCCACTGACCAATGTGATTGAGCAGAAACCGTTTATTGTTTACCTTACACAGTTATTTATACATTCTAACTCTTTGCACACATTTCTGATTGGCGCCTTTGTCTTGTCCAMGTGTTCTGAGTGCCCCTCTCAGAATATGGGACTGGTCACAGTCCAGGTGCTTGGCTGCTGTTATTTACTTCTTGTGCTCTTGGAATTTGGTTTCTCAGCTTCTTCTTYGTTCTTTAGCACAGTTTTATATCTTAGAAACCTTGCTGGATTCCAGAGGGTTCTGGGCACACTCTGATAAGAGCAGTTACAAGCGGCGTGGCTGGTGCTCACTGAGTTCAGGTCCATTGCTGCAGGAAATCTCTGGGGTTTGAACGTGCTGGGCAGCACGGCCGTGCTGGGAGCCCCCGGAGCTGTGGCGGTGCTCCCTCGTGACGCCTGTCCTGTCCTGTCCTGTCCTGTCCTGTGCCGTCCCTGCGCTGGTGCTCCCTCATGACGCCTGTCCTGTCCCTGCTCCACCAGCTGCTGCCACCAGATAACGCCAGCCTGGGGACACGGAGCCACGCGGGACACGGAGCCACGGGGGACACGGAGCCACGCGGGACACGGAGCCACGCGGGACACATCCCAGTGCCTGCCTGGGGACACGGAAGGAGAGCAGAGACACAGCCCTGCTTGAGGAGAGGAGAGACATGGCCCTGCCTGAGGAGAGGAGACACAAGGCTGCTTGAGGAGAGGCGACACATCCCTGTTTGAGGAGAGGAGAAGAGAGACACGGCCCTGCTTGAGGAGAGGGGAGACACATCCCTGCTTGAAGAGAGGAGAAGAGAGACATATCCCTGTTTGAGGAGAGGAGACACATCCCTGTTTGAGAAGAGGAGACACAGGCCTGCTTGAGGAGAGGAGACACATCCCTGTTTGAGAAGAGGAGACGCATCCCTGTTTGAGAAGAGGAGACACAGGCCTGCTTGAGGAGAGGAGACACATCCCTGTTTGAGGAGAGGAGACACATCCCTGTTTCCAGCTGGGATCTCTCTGCTGCCTGAGCTGTCCTTCTGGAAGCCGGGTGCTGCTCCAGGCATCTTCACGGGTGTTGGAGCAGAGCAGGGAAGTGTCACAGAGGGATATTTTTAGATGCTCTTTGTGCTCAGAGAGCAAAAGCAGGCTGTGGTTTAACGGCCATTAGCCRCTGGGCATGTTTGGAAAGCTGGATGGAGCAGGGCTGAGGATCCAGGGACACGTTTGACGCCATGGGATGGAGCAGCTTTGCAGACGTGAGGACAATTTTTGGGCTGAGCATTGAAGTGAAGACCCCAAGAGGAGCCTGGATCTGGGCACTCCAGCCTGTTTAGCTGCCACGTGGACAGGCAGCGATGGCTGATCCCCCAAAAGGACGTGGTCCCACTGTTTGTGGGGTGACGTTTGCTCCAATGGCTGCGGAAGAGGAGCAGGAAAAGAGCGGACAAGAGGTAACGTGGAATTTCACTGGGACCAGAGCCAGCCGAGGGACAGGCTGACAGGGGACAGCACTGTCCCAGCAGCCTCTCCTCGGCCACTCTGTCCCCTCCCTCCCAAGCCTCCAAAGGTTAAAATTTCAGTGTTCCCAGGCAATGCTTGGAGAGGGAGTGAAGCCTCCAATCCTTCCGGATGCAGAGAAGCCCCGAGGGGGGGCKTGGGAAGGAAGGGCAGGGGATGGTTTGGATTGAAAGGGACCTTAATCTCATCTCATTCCAACCCCTTCCACTAGAGCAAACCCCATCCARCCTGGCCTTGGACACTTCCAGGCATGGCTAAGGCCATCTCCAAGGTCAGGAAGGGCTGACACTTTGGCCCTGGTCAATGCAGAATAGAACATCCCAAGAATTCCAGCTGAGCTCATGAGGAGAAAAGGCAACTCCAACTTACCACTGTAGGGGAGCTYGTCACTAATTGGTTCATCCACGAGCAAGGAGGTTTCGTAAGTCCTGAAAAGATGGGGAAAGAGGAGCTCAGTTCATTGAAAGGGGCATGGGAAATGCAGGGATAAATSCCACAGCAGTGCCCCTTGCCAGGCAGAAGGGACTCTCTGGACCAGCACTGTCCCGTATCCTGGACTGTGTAACCTCCTCCTCCTCCTCCTCATCCTCCAGCTGTGGTGCTGRATGAGGTGGGCAGGCCCAAAGAAGGCAGCTGCCTATCCCAGAGCTCCTGCTGGATTGTCCTGTCTCAGATCCCACTGCCTGGGCTGGTGGGGTCACACAGGACGGGAGAGGAGCTGGGATGGGGTCAGGAGGGACAGAGGAAGCCCAGRCTGTGGATGTGCCACGAGCAGGCAGCCCACAGCCATGGCTGCGCCTCCCTGGCCTGGTGTGGGGTTTGTCCCCATGTGGGCTCTGTCCCCACACGGCCAGGATGAACATRGCCAGCCTGCTTGGAAGGGGAGCTCTGTTGTGTGGGTCCATGCCTCAAATGCTGGCTGCTTTTGGGGCACAGAGGTGCCAGGGTGCTGTTTCTGGCTCGCCTGTGAGGTGCTCTGTGGGACCATTAAAATGCTAACGGGRTTCTGTCTGCAGTGGTACAAGGACGCTGAAGCTGAGGTGGTGGGAGCAGGATGGAGACCGGGAGCAGGCGATCCCTGGCTGGGAGAATCAGGAAGAGAAACAATCAGCTGGGGTAATCCAGCTGCAGAGCCAGGAGGGAGCAGCTCRACAGCCTCAGAACCCCCTCCTCATGCTGGCTCACCCCACCCAGGCCAGGATTTGTCCTCAGGCAGGGCCGGGCTGCTGCGCCACGCTTTTGGAAATGCCAGCACACGCCAGAGGCTGTGGGAAAATGGGAATATCCCCTCGAATGGGGAGCCCTGATCAGCCTGGCGTGGCTGGAGTGGGGAAAGGGGGTGGGATGCTGGAAGGGGGTGGGGAGCTGGAAGAGGGTAGGGCGCAGCAATGCTCTGGGGGGGGCGGGAACGCCCAGGAGGAGAAAGAGAGATTTATTGTGCAGGGCAGCGTGCATGGGCACGGGGAGAACAGGAATACACTGGCCATGACTGCGTCCCCTCAGGGCTACACAGAAACCCAGAGCTGCCAGCTCCCCCTGCGCTCAGAAACAGGGGCAAGGAGCAAAATGCCCCTGAGCTTTGCTTTGTGRGCTCTTCCTCAGCTGAGGCTTGCATGATGCAGCTGCTTGTTGGCCCAGGGTTGGGAGAGCTCTCCTCTCCTGTGGCTCAGCAATCCGTGGCAGGAGGAGAAGTCTTGTTCTTGCACAGGTGTTCCATTCCTGCCTCCCTGTCAGGACAGCGGGCAGGGGGGTGTCACCTGTGGTGTGGTGACCTCCTGAAGCCACGCTGATGGAGGAGGCTCCTGAGAGCCAACCTGGTGCAGAGGGACAGGAGCCCTCAGTGAGGCTCAGCTGAGAGCCTGGAGGAGTCACAGGCTGTGTGACAGACTGGAGGGGGATAATTCCTATTAGGGATTCCCATGGGATAACTCCCATGGAGGAATGTGTGCATGGATTGGAGCTCAGTTCAATGKAGATGGGCTGGGAGGGGTTTCAAGGGTTGCATTCCTCAGGGTTTGGATGGAGGACTGGCTGAGGGATGGAGAGGAGCAGGTCTGATTCCCAGTAGCAAAGGAGTGGTGGGTGAAGCCTCCCAGAGCGAGGATAATGTGGTGGAGACGGGGAAGGAGGTCATGGGACCACCACAGCGTGAGATTGCCAATGGCTTAGCCACTCCTYTTTTAGGAAGGAGGGAGGGAGACACAGGAGTCTCCCGGGGCCCTTTCTCCACCCTCTGCTCGGTGCTGGGATCCCCGTGTGGGGGGCTGCACCCCTCTCCCCCCCACGCTGCTGTGTGATCAGCCCTGCTCTCACTGAGCCCCACTTCCACCCTTCTCCCTCCCATCGCCAGGGCTCAGTGCCCTAAAATCCACGGCAAGGAAGGTGCCAGGGGAGCTCGGGGCTGGCACGCGTGCGGCTGAGGTTATTCACCCCGGGGCGGGCGGCAGCCTGGCAGCTTCCCTGAGCAGCGCTCCTGCGTGTCCTGCTGCAGCCTCCGGCATCTCCCCGAGCTCCTCTCCGCACCTTCCTSCGCCGAAACAGCTCCGGAGAGATTTTTTTTCCGGGATCGGGGCAGGCGGGTGCTCTTGTGGCAGAGCGCGGCGAGAGCGGCAGGCGGAGGCAGCTGGCTCCTTCGCGGGGACGGCAGGCGCGGAGCCGGGGCCCGGGGGCCGGAGGATGCTCGCCGCGGTGCCCAGCCGCGGGGATGTGGGGTTGCTAGGAGGCAGGTGAAGGTGAAGGTGAAGGTGAAGGTGAAGAGGAGAGCGCTGCGGAGGACCGCAGGCCCAGGTAGCGCCGCAGCGGGGCCGGGGGACAGGCGGGGGGGACCTTGTCCGTGCGGGGAGCGGAGCCGGCGGGCGGGAACGCGGGAGCCGAGCCCTGGGGGAGGGAGCCGGGGCGGAGGGAGCCGGCTCGGTGCTGCGGGAGGACGATGCGGGAGCGGCCGGCGGCTCGGCCCTCCGCCAGCCCGGCTGCCGCGGCTCCCTGCCCGCCGCTGCCGGTACCGGTGCCGGTGCCGGTGCGGGGCCTCGGCCGTGAGTACCGTGGGCTGCGGGGGAGCGGCGCGGCGCGGGAGGATGCTCAGCCATCCTCCGGCAAGGGCGAGCCGGGGATGCCGCCCGCCGCAGAGCCCCGGGCAGGCCGGGGCACCGGTGCCCTTGGGAAGCCGCCTGCAAGGGACGGGGGAGCGCCGCAGCCCGGGGCCGGCGGGGCCTGCGGGGACGCTGCCGCCGCCGCTGCCCTTGGGATGCCTCTTGGCGGGGCCGTGCGGRCAGCAGTGTCCTTGGGAGACCGCGAGGAGCCACCTCCGGCCGATGCTGCCCTCCGCACCGCGCCGGACCCTGCGGGGCTCGGGCTGAGCCCCCGGCTGGAGTTGCTCCCGGCTGGAGCTGCCCCGGCTGGAGCTGCCCCGGCTGGAGCTGCCCCCTCTGGGAGCTGCCCTCGGCTGGAGCTGCCCCCGCTGGGAGCTGCCCCTTGCCCTGCAGGAGGAACGGGAGGATGGCACAGGGTGCGGTGAGTGCCGCGGCTCTGACCTGCCTTCCCCCTCCTCCTAGATCCGCATGTCAGACCATCACGACCCCCACTATGGGGAGTCAGAACCCCAGCACGGCATTACTGTGGTCTTCCTCCTTGTCCTTGTGTTCTTCATCATGGGGCTGGTGGGGTTCCTGATCTGCCATGTCCTGAAGAAGAAGGGTTACCGGTGCCGCACCTTCCGGGACGAGCTTGACCCAGATGACAAAGACGAGGTGGAGGAGCTGGAGGATGGTGAGTGCTGGGCAGTGGGGCTCGCTGGGGGCTCGGCCTTGTGCCTGCWGTGGGCTGGTGCTCCTCATGCACCCTTCTGGGCTGCAGGATGGGGCTGGGAGGGTTACCTGTCACGTGTGGCTGGGCTGGGATAAAGGGCCGGGGCAGTGAGAGCAGCGTGGTGTTCCCTGGGGATCGGCAGTGTGAGGGCCAGGGATCCCTCTGATCCACGAGGTGACCACGGCTGGAGGTCACAGAGAGGTGGGAGCCAGTGCCTGGCCCTTCCCAAAGGAGCATTATCACCAGAAGGTAATTCTGATGAACATCCAGGGCTTGCTGAATCCCCAGCATCTCARTCATAACCCCTGTTCCCACAAGGAAAACCTCTCCCAGCTGGAGCACAAGTGTCTCGGCCCCTCTGGCATTAGGATGTCTGGCAGGGAGCCAGCTGGTGTTTGTTATTGGCCGTGTCTTCTTCTGGTCCCTGCTGTGTTCTTGCAGACCACAGAAGTCAGGCAGCTGCTGGAAGGGGAAGGGACCTGTAGGGAATTTTTTCCTTGGCTTCAGGGCGCTGCAAGCGGCTCTGGGCTGGTTGCATTGGGAAGTCACTGCCGCACTGAGCGTGGGTGCCCAGCCCGAGTGAGCTCTGTCATCCGGTGCTTTCCCGAATCTCTGCTGAAGTGGGGAACACACATTCCTCCGGCTGCTTCCCAGGCTGGGAACAGCCACATGGTGCCACAGAACTCCTCCAGCTCYGTGTGCTGTGGCAGTGCTGGGGAGGATCAGCACCTCCTGCTGCCGCTGCCTGTGCTCAGGAGGGAAACAGCTCCTCAGGCTCGTCCTCGGTGCAGCCAGAGCCTCACGGTGCCCATGGATGTGCTCCTCTGGCTTTAATGACTTGGCTGCACATGACATGGAGACAGCCTCTGAACCATCCAGGATGGGCTTTGCCCTYTGGACACACCACAGCCCAGGGACACATCTCCACGGGATGATGGAGATCTTCTGAGATCATGGTAGCAGCTCCTGAGCCTTTGAGGCAGCTGCCTGCCAGACCATGGCTCCAACCTGCTTCCAGGAGCATCTCACACTGCTGACCAGGCTGGAGGTCCGTCCGTCCATCCATCCATCCATCCATCCATCCATCCATCCATCCATCCATCCATCCATCCATCCATCCATCCATCCACCCACCCACCCATCCATCCATCCCTCCTGCCTCCAACACTGGCTGGAAGCAGGTTGAGTTGACAGCTGGGGGTGAACTCCACAGCAGAGCAGGCACCAGCCAAGATTCCTCAGAACAGTCTTTAAACTTTCAATAGCGTGCAGCTCTGGGCCTCTCTCTGTCACTGTGTGCTCCCCATTTCTGTGTTTAGTGGGTCTCAGTGGGTTTATTTTCTGTGGACGTGTCCTGTCTACCCTTGGAGCCTTGAGCAGCATCCTGCAGCCAGGGGCTCCTGGGCTGGACAAGAACATTCCTCTTCCAACTTTTTAGAGCCTGCTTCCCTCTGATTTCTCCAGATGCTCTGAAGGAGCAACACGCCCYCCTCTCCCTGCACACGCAGCTGCTGGCTCAGCCGTTTCTTTTCCAGGATGAGGGATCTGGTGTTCCCCAGTGCCTTCCCAGTGTGACAGGGGACTCGAGGCTTCTCCAACAGCTCTGCTGATGCAGCTGCTCCTGGGAAGGGATGAGTGAGCAGAGCCCTGGAATCCCAGTCCTCAGTGCCACRTTGTCTCTTTTCAGATGAGGCCGAGAAGAACGATGACACCGTGGAGAAGATTGTGAGATGCATCATCCAAAATGAAGGTGAGCACTTCCTTGGGCTGGCCTGGAGCCGTGCTGACCACTTGGGCTCGTTTTTCCCTCTCTCTTCAGCATTCCCATTTTTCCCTCTCTCTTCAGCAAACGTGGAGGCCCTCAAGGAGATGTTGGGAGAAAATGAACCGGACGTGCCAGTGCCAGTGCCCAGGTGAGGGAAGCTCACAGCAGCTTGTGAGTGAGGGACAAGCAGCCCCTTTCCAGCTGCTACAGAGCATCTTCCCAACGGGGAGTCCTGCTCTCCTGAGGGCTTTGAGGAGTGCTTCACCCCACTGTCAAGTGCAACAGCTCTTCCTCATTCCTGTCCCCCCCAGAGCTGCTGCTCCCAGGCCGTGCTGCAGTGGGGCTGCACCAGGGTTGGGACATCTCCCCGAGGTGACACAACCTGTCATCTTCTGTTGCAGCCTTTGTCACCACAGCAGCAGCCAGGACGGGGGCCCGCCCCATCACCACACGGTGCACCTGGGCTCCACGCACGCCCCCTGCATCCACTGCAGCAGGAGGAAGAGGCACCCCCTGCAGCGCCAGGGGCGCTCCAAGGAGGGCAAAAGCAGGATGCATCCTGGAGAGACCACCGTCTTCTCAGTGGGCAGGTACCCAAACGAGCTTTGCCAGATGTTTCCCTGCTGGAATGAGCACCATGGGCTCTCCTCAGTCCTGTTCCTTCCCTCTTCCCCTTGTCCTCAAGGTTCCCTCTTGCTGTTCCTCACTGTGATGCCCCAGCAGCAGCTCTGCAGCCGGAGCTCCTGAGCAGCCAGGTGGCTGCTGCACCTGGAAATGCCTGTGGTGTGTGGCAGGCTGTGATGCACCGGTGGCTTCCCTCCTTCCCCGGGAAGGTGACTCAAGCTGGGTTTTCCTGCTGAGTCAGTGCTGGGCACAGCCCCAGCTCCGTGTCCTTCCAGAGCCCGCTGTCCCAGCTCGGTGCAAGCAGGGCCTTGCTGCCCAGCTGGGGGCTTCAGGGACCTCACTGGGGGGGACAGAGGGGACAGCATGTCCCAGGTGCGAGCCACCACCTGCTCAGGATGGAAGAGTGCCTGTGCTGCTCTAGGTGGCTGCCTCCAACGATGTCTGTAATTAGATGACACAGCAGCAATGTAAGAATAGGGGAGTGTTCCTGATACTTCCCACAAATGCTTTCCATCCCCACCTGGTTTCACCTCAAGGGACTTCCTGAGCTTCCTGTGGTCTCACTGTGCCGTCACTAACCTGTAGAGCGGTCTGTAGGCTCGCCCAGGCTGCCCCATTCCCCAGCAGAAAGGGTTAGGAAGGTCGTCCTGGGCTTGGTTCCCTCTGGCTGTGGTGACTGGAGCAGGGTGACAAGCAACTGCTGGTCCCTGGCTGGCCACCRTGGTGAGACACAGAGCTCTGCCATRCTCAGATTGTGCACAAGGTCCTCATTCAGGGCCTGAGCCTTGATGGAACTTCATGTTGTGGTGCAGAGACAGTCCTTTCATGGGAATGCTGAGCCAAAGTGGGCATGGAATTGTGGAATGGTTTGGGTTGGAAGGGACCTCAAAGTTCGTCTCATCCCACCTCTGCCATGGGCATGGGCATCTTCCACTAGCTCAGGGTGCTCCAAGCTCATCCAGCCTGGCCTTGGGCACTGCCAGGGATCCAGGGGCAGCCCCAGCTGCTCTGGGCACCCTGTGCCAGGGCCTGCCCACCCTSCCAGGGAACAATTCCTAATTCCCAATATCCCATCTATCCCTGCCCCCKGGCAGTGGGAAGCCATTCCCTGTGTCCTATCATGTGGATTTTTCCACCACCATAGGCAGGAGCCTCAGCAGGGAGGTGAGCTGGGGCTCTCTGGGCACCTGGAGAAGCAGGGAGAGCTGCTGGACTCCCCAGGCCCAGCTCAGCTCGGATCACATCTCGTGGGCACTGCCAGCTCCCGGCTCCTCCGTGCCCGTGGCTGTCCTTGGAGGTGGTGCCCGGCAGGCCGGGGCTCTGCACAGCTCCTGCTCACCACTAATTCATTCCCTGGCTGGTGCCCAGCTCCATCCCCTCCTCCATGTACTCTGTCCGTGCTCTTCCAGCCTCCTCAGCACTCAGAGTGCTGGACAAGATGCTCTCCTTTCCCAAAGGCACCTTCCCTCAATTCCTGTTTTTCCTCTTTAACCCTGTGAGTGTCCCACCCCACACCAGCCTTCTCCACMGGGCACTCATCCCATTTCCCCAAGGCTTTACTTTCAATCCTGAATCTCTTTGGTACAAGGTCCAACTGCTAAAGGACCTATGTGCCATGAGCTACAATCCCACCCCCAAATTCTGCTTCTTATTTCCAGGCTGGCCCCTTTTCCCTTCCAGATCCTGGATGACTTTTCCAGGATTGCCCTTCCTGTGTCTTATTTATGACAAATATCTTGAAGGACTTTGACCCAGCACTAAAGAACCCACAGGGCCTCTTTAACCCACCACTAGAGTTAAAGACACCCTCAGGTCTTGTTCTCTTTTCTTTTTGTATTGCTCTTGCCTTGGGTGCAGTGGTTGAGAGTCCAGCCTGCTCCTGCATGGAATGAGCGCTGGTAGGCACAGGCTCATCCCTGAGGAGTGGAAAGCTGTGGAGGTCCACCAAGATCATCAGGGCTGGAGTATGGGGCACCTGAGGAGGCTTTTTTGGCCTGGAGCATTAGAAAGGGATGATCTAATTGTCCTCTAACACATCCTAAAGGATGGGTGGAATTTAAATGAAGATGGAACAAGACTCTCTTCAGAGACCTGCACTGGGAAGGGCAAGAGGCAATGGCCATGAGTTACAGCAAGAGAAATCCAGAAAAGATGCAAGGAAAAACTGTTCTGCCATGAGGATGGTGCAGCCCTCAACTGGGCCCTGAGGAGTGGAGGAATCTCCATCCCTGAAGATTTCCAAAACCTGACTGGAATGGGCTCTGGGCAAAGTGCTTGAGGGTAGGAGGGGGCCCAGATATAAGCAGGGGTCTGGACTAGAGACCTCCTGAGGCCTTTTTGCACCTAAATTGTTCTAAACTTGTGTGGCACTCAGGTTTATGCATGGTATAGGATGATTTACCACTTAGCTCAGTGCTTTCCCTCAGCCAGGTGTAGTCAGTGGCAGAGCTTGTCCATAAAGCATCTGTGCCTGACCCTCTGTCCTCAGCCCCATCAGCCAGAGTGTGTCACATCCCACTGAATGCCAGGGATGCTGATGAGGCAGCCAGCCAGGGCTCCTCTGCTTTCCCTCACCAGCCAGAGGTTGGCTACGTTACCTCCTGTGCCCTCTCTGCTCCAAACCCTCCCTGCTCTCTGAATCCACTCCCGACTCTTCCAGGCTGACATTGCCCAATGCCATTACCAAGAAGTGATCCTGTCACTTGTGTCTCCTTCCTGTTCCTCTTCAGGGCCAGAACATTCTTTGGTCTCCCCAAATCGCAGTGCTGGTGTCTTATCTCTGAATATCTGGACAGACCTGAAAGGTCACATTTGCTGCTGCTTGGCCTGGGAACCTTCTCTGGAGCGGGAGCGTTTCTCTTCTCCGCCCTCCCAACCCTGAGCAGCTTTCTGGCCCTGCTGAGGGGTTGGTGCTGCCCACAGGCTGGGCTCCAGCCTGGAAGTGCTCCCCTTCATCTCTGCCAGCTCTCCTGGCATCTGTTCTTATCTTTCGGACCTCTCTGCTTTTTCCTTTGGAACAGCACTGCTGCCATGTGCTTGACCTTTGTGCCTTGCTGTTCTTTCCACACCAGCAGCGCTTGAACTTTCTGAAATTGCGCTTTGCCCTGACACTGCCTCACAGCTGAACCTCACCTCGGGTCTGGTGGTTTTCCATGTGTGATCCAAGCGCGGTGAGAACAGCTGTGGGTGAGCCATGGGCTGCACGAGCTCTCAGTGCTGCCATTGGAGTGCTCTGCCTGGTGCACACCAGCTCACCAAGGAGGAGATTTCCTCTCTGCTGGTCCAGCAGCAGCTGGCAGTGCTGGTGAGGAGGAGTCACAATCAGCACAATCACAACTCAGACTTTGCTGACACCTTGCCCCTCCCAGAATGGAGGGAACTGGGAGAGGAGAAAGCTCCAAGGAGACTKTAGAGCCCCTTYCAGTGCCTAGAGGGGTTCCAAGAGAGCTGGAGAGGGACTTGGGATGAGGGCACAGAGTGACAGGACAAGGGGGAATGGCTCCCTGCTGCCAGTGAGCAGGGTCAGAGGGAATATTGGGAAGGAATTGGTGAGTTGCCCACAGCAGCTGTGGCTGTCCCTGGATCCCTGGAAGTGTCCAAGGCCAGGTTGGATGGGGCTTGGAGCAACCAGATTGAGGGGAAATTGTCCCTCAATTGTCCCTCAATTGTCCCTCATGGCAGGGGGTGGGGCTGGATGATCTTTTAGGACCTCCTTCCAACTCAAGCCATTCCACGAGCCTATGATCTCCAACCCCTCTCTTCTCCCCACGTGCAGTGTTGCATCACCTCTGGTTATGAGCCCACCCTTTGAGGGTGTCAGACCTATTCCTGCAGCTTTTCTCCTGCCCACCCAGAGCTCTGAGCTGTCACCTGCTCATAGTGCAACCTTGGTGAACACTCAGGTACCATCCTCCCCTCCAGGGGATGGTGCAAAGTGTGCTCTGGCAGATTTTAGCCAAACAACTCCTCCAGCCTTTGATCCCTGTATTCAGATGATKGCCAAACCCCTGTCCTGCCCTCACTGAGGGCACGCTGTCATCCAGGCTGCCTCGGAGCATTTCCAAGGGCTGTGATCCATCTTGCTGCTGGGAGGACAAGCTCCGCCCCAGCCAAGACCTGGATTGCACTTCCCATCCTTCCCTTTCTGTTTGTTTTGCTCAAAATGAAGGGGAAAATAAATCTGGGGACAGGGCTTGTGTAGGTGTGAATGGCTCAGACAGGTTGGAGATCATGGCAAAGAGAGGAGATCTGGGGCTGGAGGTTCAGAAAAGCTGGGAATCCAACAGTGGGACAGCACGGAAAAAACTGCTTGTAGGAGCATCAGAGGGGTAGGATGGTTGGAACAGCTGGAGATGAGAGATCTCTGAAGCCTGGTCATGGAACTTGGGGTTTATGGCAAAGGGCTAAGTGCAGGACCCTGCTGGGAGCTGCCAGGCACAGCTGGAGCAGGACTGAGAGGAGAGAGGGTAAGAGAGGATGAGAGGGTGAGAGACTAAAAAAGGTAAGAGAGTAAAAGGGTAAGAGAGTGAGGTTCCCATTCCAATACAATAAATCATCTTCTGTGTTGAATATTCTAATTCTCACTAACCAGTCTGGTACAAGATACAAATCCTATAGCATCTACATACAGCCTATAAGAATCACTACATTACCATCCTGTGTTACATTTTAAACCCTAAAAACTCCTCTTTGGGCCCCTTCTGCCAAGCTGTGGGGTCTGCTCTGACCCTTGGAGCTGTCTGCAAGCAGAGGGTGTTGTTCCATCAAAAGGGGATCACCTTCAGCTGGCCACACCATTGTTTTCCCAYTGTTCAGTAACTGAGGGATCTCAAAGCTTGCTTTCATTTCAATCTCACTTATAGTTTCTATATTCTCAAAATCTTTTGCCAGACAATCATATTTATATAAARCTTTCCAGTTTCATCTTCCCCAACATCTGCTGTGTCCTGCCCCCGTTGCAGGTTCCGTGTCACACACATCGGGAAGAAGCCGTGCCTGCAGGAGCAGCCRGACGGGGCCCTGCCCGCGGGCAGCCGCCCGCCGAGCACGGAGGAGCTGGAGCGCAGCAGCGAGCTGCTCAACGGGACTGTCCCCACGGCCGGCCTGCAGAACGGAGCCGTCCACACGGGCACCCAGAGTGCCAGGAGCGTCGAGCAAAGCCTGTCCGCCAGCCTGGCCGCCAACACAGCCGCCAGCTCCGGCACCCGTGACAGCCGGCGGGCGGGCACGGCRGGGTCCGGCACGGTTGGGTCTGGCCCGCTTGGGTCCGGCACGGTTGGATCCGGCACGGCTGGGTCCGGCACGGTTGGGCCCGGCCCCGTTGGGTCCGACCCGGTGGGGTCCGGTCGTGCGGGGTCCCTACCGGGTGCTGGATCCGCTCCCGGGAGCTCAAGCCGGCAGCGCAGGCTGCTGAGCCTGCCGGTGCTGGGAGCATCGAGTCCCAACATCCCGGGAGAGCTGGCGAGGGAAGGAGCCGGCATCTGCCTGGAGGAGATCGGACTGGCGTCGGCAGATGAAGTGTCGGATATTCACGGGAGCCTGAGTCTGCAGGAGCAGGCAGAGGAGCTGGGGAGAGACGAGAGCAGCAGGAAACAGCCCGGAGGGGAGGATGGGAAGCAGCAGGTATGTTCCTCCTCCTCCTGGTCCCCATGTGGTCCCCTGGGCTGGAGGGGAATTGCTTTTTCCCCRCCTATTTTCCGATATCTGAGGCAGTGGAGTGACTGTGACAGGTCCCACCCTGCTTCAGGGGCAGTGGGAGGTGCTGCAGACCTGCTGCCCGTTCCCTTGGCAAGGGACTCCTTCTCCTTTGGGAACATCCATTGGGATTTTGACCTGGGGCAGTGGGAGGTGCTGCAGACCTGCTGCCCGTTCCCTTGGCAAGGGACTCCTTCTCCTTTGGGAACATCCATTGGGATTTTGACCTGGCAGAGCTCCACTGCGGCACGCGGTGTCCCCAGAGCCGTAGCCTCGCTGGGGTCCAGTGTGGCCAGTCAGAAACGGGCAGGGGCAGATTCCTCCAGCGTTCCTCACCTTGAAGGCCAGGAAATGGCAAAGCCAAGTGGTCATGTCTTGGCTGTTTCCCCTGCTCCTGAGGAGCTGTGCTCAGASAGGAGGGAAGCCCACCCTGCCTGCAGCTCCCAGTGCCCTGGTACCCCCCAATATCCCACCCAACCGCCTTGCTGGAGAGGTTAGAATGCTCCAGGGGATTTTCTCCCTGGAATTGCCTCTGTGCTGGTACCAAGTGAGCAAATGAGGCTGGTGGTGGTGGTTCAGACACCCAGAATTTTATTTACACACTCATCTGTGGTTCTGCAGCTGGGAAAAGGTGATTTTCATGGAAGGGGGCTGGGGAACACCCCCTTTTTTTAGTGTCAGAAGCTCCAAGAACTGGGGCTTGACTTGCCTCACAAAACCAGCACGATGTGGCAAAGCCCTTGGAAGAAAAAGGAAGCCAAATGCCTGGGTAAAATTCCTGGCATGCTTCAAAGCCATGGAGATCCCCTGGGGCTGGTTCTGCACGGGCTGGGCACATGCCAGCAGCCCTTGGCAGGGGATGGGATGGGGCAGGACTGGGTCAGCACGGGAGAAGCCTGGGGAAGAAAGGTGCCTGGCTGGATGCTGGATAAGGACAAAGCAGGATCCCGCTGCTTCCCCCTTTGCTTTCTGGTGAGCAGGCTGGAATGTTTGAGCTGTTTCATGGAGAAGGGCAAGGTAGGATAGAGCTGATGGGCTGCAGTCCTTCCTCAGAATCCTGAGGAGRTGGTGACAGGTCCTCCTGTGTCCCACTGAGCCTTGGGAATCCCTCTGATCCCTGGGGAAGCAGTTAGGTGCAGGGCAAGCCCAGTGCCAGGCTCCTGCCCCGGATGCTGCCTGCGGTGCTGGGGTGCTCCAGGACATGGGGTCCCAGGAGAACGGTGAGAGGATGTCCCTGTAATGTTTGTCACCAAGCCCTGGTGCCACTGGGGCCATCCCCCATGCCCTCAGTCGCAGTCAGAGCCAGCACCAGGGTTGGTGGCTGCTGCTGTCACATCCTGCAGGTGGTGGGGAAGGGCAGAGGTGGTGCCTGGGCTGTACTCGCTCCTGGARGCTCGGTGGGGCTCTGCTGTGGCCACGGGAGAGCCCCAGCTCCATGAGCCCCCTCTTCCATCCCACAGGRGCCCAGCGCCGCGGAGCAGGACCGTGTGTGAGGTGAGTGCCTGTCCCCTGCCCCTGTCCCCTGCCCCAGGGACAATGTCTGGGGGGGTGGGAGGGCACTGTCACTGTCCCTGCCCTGCTGGGTCTCAGCTTGCTGCTGGAGATGCAGAGAGCCTGAACTCTTCCTCCAGGGGTCGGGACGTGCCCAGCCACAGGCAGCGACCCCGGGCAGTCCCATCTGGGTGGTGGGGAGGTGCGATGGCTGCGGGCACCAGCCCCATCCTGCCTCTCTCCCTCCCGCAGCTCCTCTCCGCTCCCGGCTGGAGCGTGCACGGGAGGCGCGCAGCCCCCGGGCCCCTCGGGGCTGGGGCTCTGCCGTGGGGCAGCCGCGGGGCAGCCGTGCCCGGCCCCGGGTGGGCAGCTACGCGCTTGGCATGGCCGGAGCGACGCGCCCGCGACACCGACAACCGCGCTCGGCGCCAGCCTTCATCCCATTGGCAATAGGTACCCGAGTCCCACCCACCGCACCCTCCCCGGACACCCCCCCGAGGGACCCTCGGGCCTGGCAGGGGCAGGAGGCACCCGGAGCCCGCTGCCCCCGCGGCCCCCGGCTCGGGGGAAGGATCACAGGGGGCCGCGGCGAGGGGCAGGGATGGAGGCAGCGGCTTGAGCCCCCCCCGGGGCGGTGGGGAGCGCCCCCCGCCCACCGGGCACGTTCAGCACAGAGCACAGCCCCCCCGGGCACCCCTGGCACGCAGAGCGGGCACAGGCACAAACCCTGCACCGGCAGGTCCTGGGAGATGCTGGCGGAGATTGGAGCTGCCGGGCCCRTCCCGGCACAGGCCCTGCGGGCGGGATGGCCCCGGGCCAGGCCAGCGGGCAGCCCCGGGGCCGCGCCAGCTTCGGTGTGTAACGCCCTGTACATAGACGAGCTACAACCATTAAAGCTGCTGAACCCCTCGGCAGGGCCAGCGGGATTTATTGATTTATTGGGAACAACCCCCCACGCCCGCTCCTGCCCGTGGGGGCTGGCAGGGGCCAGAGAGGAGCCCCCAGGAACTGGGCTGGGAGTGCACAGGTGATGCCAGGCAGGAAAGGTGGAGGCAACAGGGGGGTGAGATGGGGCCTGGCTGTGGCACTGGGCACCCCAAAAAGGGCTTCTGGGTGCTGCACTGGGATGCAGGACCACTCTGCAAGCAGCACTGGGCAGGATGCAGCCCCTGGAGAGACCAGCTCGGGGCATGGGGCRGCAGCAGCTCCTGTGGTGGTTTGCTCGGGCAAAGCTTTTTGGGGGAGGGGGCTGGGGGCACCTGCAGGGTCAGCTGAAGTGAAGCTCGGGGTCGGGCTCGGGGGCTCTGCCGGGCGGCGGGGGCGGCGCACGGAGCTGCAGAGAGGGAGAGGAGAGGGAGAGGAGAGGGACAGAAGTGGTGCCAACATGCTGAGGCCACTCACCCCCCTTCAGACCCCCCCAAAACACACGGGTGGCTCCATTACAGAAGGGCTGGGGCAGGTTTTGAGGTCACAGCATCCCTGTGAAGGGACTTACCGGCCGCAGGCGCGTGGCTGCCAGGTCTGGAGAGCTCTGCCCGCTGCCCGTGCCATCCTGCCGGCAACCTGGGAGGGCCCAGCAGCTCAGCCTGGCTTTTGGGCTCYCCCAGCCCCTTCCCAGTTTCCCCAGCTTCGCCAGCACTCACCTCCCAGCGCTGTCTCGGGAGCAGAGCTGGGGACCAGGCTGGCCCCGGGTGCGAGGCCGGGAGGGGAGAAGGGCGGAGGGGATGGTGATGGCAGCTCCTGGGAAAAGACACATCCAAGAGGGATGGGCATGGCGGGAAGGGGGCTTCACCACAGCACTCATGGAAGTGCCAGGGTGACACAAGGACSCTCCTGGCACCAACCTGCCCGGCTGCCTCCCGGGCCCCCGTGAGCTCCTCCACCACCAGGGAGGGGAAGACGCCGACGCGACCGTCGAAGTCGCCGGTCCAGAAGCCATCGTCCACCTCGCCAGCAGCGCGGGGCAGCACCCGGATGATGGCCCCCTCAGGGAAACTCAGCTCCTCGGGGCTCTGCCCCTCGTAGTCGTACAGGGCTCGCACCAGCCAGGCTGTGGGGAGGGCGGGGAGGGGGCTCAGCACCCTCTGGATCGCGCCCCCCTCTGGCGGGGAGCTGATGCCCAGCACCCACCTCCAGGCTCCAGCACCAGTTCTGCAGCCATGATGCTGGAGAGCTGGCGGTGCAAGGCAGAGGGGCCTGGGGGGCCCAGCCCAGCCCCCGAGTCACACCCCAGGGACAGCAGGTACTTTTCAGGGACGTAGCCGACCTGCCCAGCCTTGTTCCGAGCCTGAGGAGGCAAAAACCACGTGAACATCCCAGGCTCCAGAGTGGGGCCAGCCTGGGGACCTCCAAAAGGTGTCCCCCAGTATGGAGAGGGGCTCAGCCTGCTCCCACCTTCACCCACTCTTCTGCATCCCCATCCTCAATGATCTCCAGCTCCTCGCCCTGGCTGATGGACAGCTCATCTGCCTGGCAGCCCTGCAGGAGATGGGGACAAAGTGGCAGAGAGGCTGAGGTGCCAGCCCTGGGCAGGCAGGGTGAGGGCCAGGCAGGCAGGGCTGTACCTGGTAGCCAAAGATCACCCGGCAGGTGTAGGGGTAGGTGCGAGCAGCAGGGCCAGGCTCATCGTCCTCATCCGGCTCATCACTGTCCTCGTAGTCATCGAACTCGGCTGGGTCCAGCCCCGTGGGGGTCTCCTCGCCTGTCCCCCCCATGGCCCCGGCCAGCCAGGCGTCCACGTCCAGCCCTGCTGCCCGCAGCAGTGCCAGCCGTGCCTCAGCCTTCACTCGGCTCACCTGGGGACACCACACATTGTCACAGTGCCCAGGATACCCCTGGCAGTGTCCCAACCCCATCACCCCCATCTCCGGGCGTGGTGGCACCCCCAGCACCACACCCCAAGTGCAGCATCCCAGCCACCACCCCTCCCTGTCCCTACATCCCCACCCTGGGGGTGACAGACCCTGATGTCACCCCAAGCTCCCTGACTCAGGGTCCCACCTCTGCCTTGCGGATGTTTTCCCTCACTTCCTCCATCTGCCGCTCCACGGCCGCCGCCTCTGCCTCCAGCCCCTGCTGCCTCCTGGCCTCCAGCCGCTGCAGCACCTGGGTGGGCACCACAGCTCAGAGGGTCTGGCAGCTGGTGAGGGGCTGCAAAAGCCCCTCCCTGAGTCCCCCTGCTCCCCCGTGGGGACAGCACCCACCTCCTCGCTGTGTGCCCTGTTCTTGTGCTCCCGGGCCACCCGCGTGGCCCAGCGCCGCGCCTCCTTCTCCAGGCTGGCCCCGTCGTCTGCTGGTGGCAGCAGGCACACCTGGGCAAGGACACGGTGGTGACAAGGGGGTGGCCGTGCAGACCCCACCTTGCTGTAACGACCCCCTCCACTTACCTCCTCCAGCCCGGTGAGCTGGAAGCGCTGCTCGGGCRCCAGGGAGAAGGCGGGATGGTCCTGCAGGAAGAGGAGCAGGTCCTGCTCCCGACACACCTGCAGCAGGGAAGCAGTGTGGGGCTGGGGGCTCATCTGTGCCCTCGTGTCCCACCCACCTCGGGGGACAGTGCTATTACCCGTGCAGATGCCTCCACAAYGCCCTGGAACCAGTCCCGGGTGGCCCGGCAGGTCTCCACCTCCGTCCTGCTGGCAGCTGATAAGTGCTCCCGGAGCCGCTCGTAGAGGTCCCCGTCCAGAGCCTGGGGGAAAGCAGAGGGAACCCTCCCAGCACTGCCACATCCTCCCACTGGACATCCCTGACCCCCCAGGGCAGCCAGCCCTGACCCTGTGCAGTGGGACCCTCTGTGCTGGCAGTGGGGAGATGCTCCTTATGGGACCCTAGGGAAGGGGCACGGGGGTCTGGGCATCTCCTACCTGCATGGCTGCAGGCAGCTCCACACGCTGGTAATGCTCCAGGTGGGCAGAGGCAGCCACCAGGGCGAAGCTGTACTCGTTCTGTACCCCCGCCAGCTGCCTCGAGTGCTCGGCCAGTCGCGCTGAGAACTGCAGGGATGTGGGCAGCGAGGCTGGGTGATGGTGTTCCGTGTCCCCAGCACGGGTACCCTGCCAACCCCCGCACCACCGACCTTGGCACTGAGCTTTTGCAGGCTGGCCTTGGTGTGAAATATCCGCCGGTCGCTCTTACGGAGGCTGGGGAGGATGGAGGGGGGTGTGAGACCACCCTGAGCCCCAGCAGCCCCCCGGCCCTGTGTGCCCCACTCACCGCGCCTCCACGTCGGCCGCCTTGTCCTTGGCCACCTCGCTGCTGCGCCGCAGGTGGCTGAGCTGCTTCTTGGCCTTGTCCAGCTCCTTCACCGTCTCCAGCAGCTCCACCTGCGCCTTCTGCAGCCGCTCGATGCCCTGCGGGGAGCGTCAGCTGGGGAGCGCAGCTGTCCCCCCGGCCCGGGCACAGGGACATGGCCTTGCCCCGGTACCTTCTTGAGCGTCCTCTCCTTGCAGAGGCGGGCGCTGCGGGCGGCCTCGGCGGCCAGGGCGCGGTAGCTCTCGGAGGCGGTGACACGGACGTGTCCGGCGTGTGCCGTCCCCTCGATGACGCCTTTCCAGACAGCGGCCACGCTCCTGTGGGCACAGGGTTAACACAGGGCCGGGCACTCCTTGCCCTATGACACCTTTTGGGGATGCCCAGCAGGACYGCCAGCATCCCCAGTCACAGCAGACTGGCACTGGGGACATCCCACCCACAGCTGCGTCCCGGTGACACCCAAATCCAGGTTGGCATTAAGCATCTCCAAGTTGGGAGGGCCATGGGCAGGTGTAGCAAGCCCCAGCTGCTTGTCCCAGCCCTGTCCCTGTCCCCAGCCCACCTGGAGTCGCCGGCCTCGCCACGGCCCCGCTGCCAGTCTCTCTTCACAAACTGGCTGGCCAGCCTCTGCAGAGCCTGCAGACAGACCCAGCATCACCGGCACTGCCCGACCCTGCCGAGCAGCCCAGCACCCACCAACCCACCCTGGGCCCAAAACTGGGCTCCCCCAGCCTGGCTGCCCACCCCATGGACCTGGGGACACACACGTATCCCCTCAGAGCACAGACACATCCCCACAGCTCGGTGTCAGCAGGAATCCCATTGTGCTCCCCAAAACCTTTTTGGGGGGGCAGCCACCACAATGAAAGGACCCCCCTGCTGTTGCTTTTGGGACAGAGCACCTGCAAGGGGACATCAGCGAGGGACACTGGCTAAAGAGGCAGAGTAGAGGAGCCCCAGCAAAGCCAAGCACAGCAAGACCCCAACCCTGRGGGCATGGATGGTCACCCCCAGCATGAGGGGTGTGAGGGAGGGCAGTGACAYGGTGACCAGCTGCAGGAAAGGGGGGACACAGTTCTGCTGCAGTATGTCCCCAAGGGATGCTGCAGGGACATCTCACATCAAAACCAAACTGACATTTCAGAGCAGCGCCCTGCGATGACCCAGCAGACAGCAGAGCCCAGCAGTTTCCTTCCCCCACAAGGTTTTCCCTCCAGGCTCCCAAAACGCCCAAGGTTCGGGCCGTGCTGTGCTCAGCAGAGCCCCCAGCGGGTGCTGGACGTGGTCAGGGTCCTGCCGGCAGGATGAGCCATCTGCCACCCCCCTGCGGGGCCAGCACGGAGCAGCCAYGCTCGGGTGATTTCCGAGGCTGCCCTGTGCCCGCGTGGGGCCGTGCCCAGATCCTGCCCTCATCCAGACCGGCAGGATGGGGCCTGGGCCCCCCCAGGACATTGATCCCAAATCCTGTGGCACCTCCTTACCTGCCCGTACTCCCTGTCAATGGTGGCCCTCTGCTTGCTGTAGGACCTGGGGGGAGAGGGGACACAGAGAGGACACACAGAGAGGCAKGCATGGGCCAGCCCTCTCATCACCTGCTGCCACCATCCCCCTCTTACCATCTCCCCCTGCCACCATCCTGTCCCCATCAGGCCACCCCAGTGGGTGATGGAGCCCATGACCTCGAGGTGACAGGCTCAAGGTGAGCCGTGCCCGGTGCCTGGCCCGCCCAGGCCGGGTTTCAGCTTGGGGACATACACACATGCATACACACAGACACGGGATGAGATGCCTGGTGTCAGCTTGGGGACACACACACAGACACAGACACAGACACAGACAGACATGCATGCACGGGATGAGCTGTTTCATCTCAGCCTGGGGACACACACGCACTCGGGATGAGCTGCCCGGTCTCAGCCTGGGGACACA
>JACDOX010000427.1:218949-249544 GCA_014549065.1 Cardinalis cardinalis | reverse complement strand
GACACAGGGACGTGGGGACATGTGGACACAAGGACACAGGAGGACAGGGACATACATGGGGACACAGGGCTGTGAGAGGTGGGGATGTGTGGGCACAGCATCACAGGGACATGGGGTGATGGGGAGCACTGTCCTTGGGCAGGGGGACATGGGGACATGGRTATCACAGCACTGGGATCACTGGGGACCGAGTCCTTGTGCATGAGGACGCACAGGACACTGCTCCCAGGATGTGCTGACACTGGGGCACTGGCCCTGGGATGTGGGGCCATGTGGGACACTGAGGGGACAGCCCCCAGCACAGGGACATGTGGGGTCCCACATCACATGGAGGACATAGAGCCCCTGGCTTGGCAGGACCCTGCCGTGGGGACAGGGGCACAGAGCTGAGCAGTGGCATTCACTGGGGGCCACCTGGAATCATGAGGGACCCCAACCAGTCCCTGTCTGTCCCCCTGTCCCACTCCCAGCCCTCTCCCACTCCGTTCATCTCTCACTTCTCTTTCTGTCTGGATTTCTCTCTGTGTTTCCCGCACAGCCTTGTGGCTCTCCCCACTACCCCATTTTGTCCCCATGACATTTCTGGGGTTGGCTGCACATGTCCTGGTCCCTTGGCGTGTGACGATGCACAGGTCTAGGCTGGGGATGTGTCACTGGCTCTGGTGCTCCCCTCCTTTGCTGGAAAAACAGACTGGAGGTCACCCAGCCACTTTGGTGACAGGAAGGGGACAGTGCAGTGTGGCACCATCTACACCAAGCTGTGACACCAGCATGTCAGCCTGGCCCCACTGATGGATCCTGGCCATGTGTGGCCCTGGCAGGGCTGGGCAGGCAGGATGCCCAGAGCCCTGGAGTGCTGCAGTGGGGCACATGTCACCAGGCTGGGGACTGGCTGCCACCTTCCTGTCCCATGCACGGGGCACAAACAGCTCCATCTCCCCGCTGTGCTTCTCCTGGCTGCCTCCAGCTGCCTCTGCTGCTTCCTCCTCCCCACACACAGTCTGTGTGGTCGYGTGACGCAGCTGGAAATTTCCCCCCTCGGTGACGATGGCGTGCCCTAGGTGCTCRTCGTGGTGACAGCTGGCGGTGACCCTGCGCCTCAGTCTGGCTGTCACACTGCAGGGATGTGGGCAGGACGCTGCTGTGACGTGGTGGAGACACACGGGGGTGTCAGCGGAGAAAGGGACRGTGACAGCCCCGCCGTGTCACCAGCCCTGTGCCACTGGTGCAGACCCGGCTGGCACAGCGGCCACTCTGCAGAGATGTCCTGGCGGGTGCTGTCACCTGCCTCTGCTGCTGCCTGTGTCACCCTCCTGCTCAGCTGTGCCTGGCTTGGCTCTGCCGCACATCCCTCCTCAGGTGAGTGCCTCGGTGGGTCTGGAGCTGATGGGCTAGGACAGGGACACCTCACTGGGACACCCCAACATCCCGTCCTGTGACACTTGGAGGTGATGGCTGGGTGACATGGGGAGAGTTTGGGGTCCTGCTCTGCTGCCTTCCCTCTGTGTCCACACTGAGAATCTGAGTGAAGGCATGAAACCCAGCCAGCATTTCCCCTTTTGGCAGCAAAATTCAGATTGCTGCTCTTGTAACCTGAATTTTCCATCCCCTGGACGTGGAGAGGGGGCAGAGGTTGTGGGAGATGTGTTGGATGTAACCAAAGCCCCCCGRGGCAGGGTGTYCTGGGGACCATCAGGATAGAAATTYTGCAGCTGGGGATGACGTGCAGAGCCTGTCTGGTTTCTCTTTTGAGCAAGCAAGAAAAGGGATTTGATCCTGAGCTGTTTCTCTGGTGTCCTGGGACCTTCCTGTTCTTCACTTTAGTTCCTCGCACGCAACGAAAATCCCCTGACCACAGGAAGATGAGAAGATGTCTCTGTCTGTGGTGGGGAGCTGAGCTGGGGACACGGCTGGGACTATCCCARCCCCGTGCCGCCCTTTGTGCCGGGCTGGGTAGGACAAGGGACACCAGCAGCACCAGGGCTGTGGGAGCAGAGCCCGTCCAGGCTCGGAGCAGGGCACCGCGCTGGGCTGGCACCGCGCTGGGCGGTGGTGGCTGGCGCAGAACGGGGCACAGCTCTGCAGGGCCCTGGGGGCTCCCCTGCCGTGGGACAGGGAGATGCCACTGTTGCAGACATCTTTTGTGAAAAATCCTTTCATAGGATTTTTCCTTCTGAGAGCTGCAGTTTCAGCAACAAAYGTAAACAAYGGTTATCTGCTGCTGTGGAATGCAACAGGTRGACCTGTGATTGGCCCATCTTAGATGTTTATAATTAATGGCCAATCAAGGACTGAGCTCTCTGGCACAGAGTYGGAGAGAGCTCCTTTGTTATCATTCTTTTCTATTCTAKTCTTAGCTTAGCAACCTTCTCTTTCCTTTWCTTTTTAGTATAGTTATAATGTAATATATATATCATAAAATAATAAATCAAGCYTTCTGATASAGTCAACATTTTCATCTCTCTCTCATCCTGAAAACCCTTGTGACCACCATCATGTGCCACCTCCTGTGTGCAGTGGTGGCTCTGCAGGGAGGGGTGGCAGCTCCTGCCCTCGGCTGAGCCCGATGCCTTGTGTCCCCTTGTGTCCCCACAGTGCCCAACAAGAAGKGGCGAGCCCTGCTGCCCCTCACTCCCCAGGAGAAGAACGTGTGCTCCCAGGCCTCCGAGGAAGATTTTCTCAACAGCAGCCTCAGCACCCGCCTCCTGCCTGCCCTCTACTCCGTGGTGCTGCTGGTGGGGCTGCCAGCCAACGCTCTGGCCTGCTGGGTCCTGGCCACCAACTTCAGGAGATGCTCCAGCGCCGTCTTCCTGCTCAACCTGGCCGGGGCTGACCTGCTCTTTGTCCTCCTGCTGCCCTTCAAAATCTCCTACCACCTCCTGGGCAACCACTGGCCCTTTGGGGACTACCTGTGYCGTGCCATGGTGGCCTTCTTCTACGGGAACATGTACAGCTCCATCCTCTTCCTCACCTGCATCGGCCTGGAGCGCTACATCTCRGTGGCACACCCCTTCCTGTGGAAGGGCTCCAGCTGGACGAGGGGCAAAGTGGGCATCTCTGTGGGCATCTGGCTGCTGGTGGGGCTGGGCATGAGCCCTCTGCTTTTGCGCTCCCACACTCACGATATCTCCAGCCTCAACATCACAACGTGCCACGACGTGCTAGAAAAGGAAACCCAAASGTTCTTTGGCTACTATTTCCTGTTCCTTGTGGGGCTGGGCTTTGGCCTGCCCTTCGTGCTCATGATCATCTCCTACAGCTGCATCCTGGCGCGGCTGCTGGCCAAGGGAGGGAGCCACGGGCAGGTGATCCGTGTCCTGGCCCTGGTCCTCCTGGTCTTCATCCTCTGCTTCACACCCAGCAACGTGCTGCTCTTCATCCACTACCTGCCGGAGCCCACGGGCTGCAACAATGGCACCTACATCTCCTACGCCCTGGCCCTGGTGCTCAGCGCCTGCAACAACTGCTTYGATCCCTTCATCTACTTCTATGTGTCCCGGGATTTTCGGGGCTGGCTCCGGGATGCAGGAGGCCGCTGCCTGCGGGGGCTYGAGGCCTCGTCGGGGAGGTCCACGGAGAAGACAGCCCTGCCCCTGAGGTCCAGTGAGCAGAGCCAGGGCTGCCAGGCTGTGTCTCCCTGCCCAGGGGATGGGGGAGCCTGAAGCATGCCCACCATGAAGGGCTGGCGATAGACTTGGGCAAAAAATCCCACCTGGATCCGAGGCTCACAAGGATTTTGCCTCGGTTTTGCCCCACTGATGACGCCAGCACTGCCCAATCCCATGGGACCCTCAGCTGGGTGCCTGGCACCCCCATCTCTCCACCTGCCAGACCCTGGAATCCCTCACCACTCCCCCTGCAGTGACCAAACCCTCCAGAGTACAAATAAACCTTTATTTCTCCCTGCTGGTGGCAGGAAAGGTACAAACACCCTCGCAGAGGAGGGGCTGCCCTCCATCGCCAGGACTAATGCCAGGCACACACGGCCAGCCCTGCTCCTGCTGCTCCCCCTTTCCCCTCAGAGTATGCCCCAGTGGGTGCAAGAAGGGAAGGGGGGATGGCTTGGCTGTCCTGGCCCTGCCCCGCAGGCCCAGTGCTGGAGGGGCCACGCTGTGTGCGCCCGTGCTGGCAGGCACCCCATGCCCCCTGCCTGGCACGGTGCCGTGCTGCCAAACATGCGGGCACCACGTTCCTGCTTTTGTTTCCCCTTTACTTGTGTCCCTYGGTGCTGGGCTCCATGACAGGTGTGCCACCCACGAGCAAGGGCACAGTGGGTGGCAGCAGTCCCAGCCCTCCCACGAGGGGGTACCACGGCCCAGCATCCTGGTCACCACTTGTCCCTTCGGTTCCCGATCCCAGCCTGGCTCCGGGATGAGGAGGAGGAGCAGGGTGGGGCTCCCACCATGTGGGAGTGAGGGGCACCCATCCTCTCTGCCACTGGGGTACCCATCATCGCTGCCACCGGGCACGATTGACCCCAGGTCGGTGGCCACCCCTCTGGCACAGCGGGTCACGTCACCGGCTGGCCAGGCCCCGGGGGTTGGCCATCGCTCTTCCTGAGGATGACACTGCTGAGCTCCTGCATCAGTTTGTCACTGATGGGAGAGGGAGGCTGCAAGCTCCTCTTCCTGGGCAGCTCCAGGGAGGTCTCTGCGGTGGGGCTGCTCCCCGGTGGAGCTGCCTGCTCCCAGTCCCTGCCCAGCGCCAGGGAAGGSTCCATGTTCCTCTCCAGAGAGGATGTTTTGGTGGGTCTGAGCCCCAGGCTTGGGGCTTTGCTGCTCTCCAGGTTCAAGCCCCTTTCGAGGGACACGGCTTTGGTGACAGAGGGCCCTGTCACCCTCTGGGCTGGGTTGGCGGGCAGCGAGGAGCGCAGGGCAGTGCCTGGGGGCTCCTCAGGGAACGGGGATGGCTTCTTGGACCTGTCCACAGGGGGCACGGCCGCCAGCTCTGCCAGCAGCCCCTGCCCCAGGTCCAGCGCCGCCAGCTCGGGGAAGTTCCCCACTTCCTCGTAGACAGGATCAGTGTCTGCCTCCTTCTCCTGCTGCTCCTCCAGGGAGTCCTGGTGGATCTTCATGGGCTGGGGAGGGCAGGGGGCAGGGTGAGTGGCACTGCCCACACAGCTCAGCTGTACCCCTCTGTCCCCCCTCACCCTGCCCTCCCTGCACTGCCTGGGGATCCCTGTCCCTCACCATGGGGCCGATACCTGCAGGGGACCCACCCTCCACCAGGTCCCTCAGCTCAGGCACTGCTGCCCTTTCTTCCCCATGGCTGAGGAAGGGGAGTTTTGGTCCCTGCCTGGGCATGGTCCATGCCACCGGCCCAGCACCCCTTGGCAGAGCRTTCCAGAGTGGGGCGGGCAGGTGGATCCCATGCAGAGCACAAAGGAGAGATGAGGTTCAGTGGCCCAGTGGCCTTTTTTGGAAATAACCTGATGACAAGGCACACCTAAAACTCTTTTCTCACATTTCTTCCACTGATTCCCTATGGGCACTGTGTGCCCAACAGGAGAGGCTCTGGGAACTGGGCTGGACTGGTGTGCCCTTGCTTGCCCACACCGGGACCATGCAGGGACCCACATCCCCAGGCAGGGAACACGCAGAGCAGTGAGCACCCCCTCGTCTGCCACACAAGGTGGGCACATCTCTGAGCACCCGTGGCATGCTGCAGGTGAGCCCTGGCACAGTGCAAAGCCAGCAGCAGCTGCTCCAGGTGTGCAGGTACTTACAAAGAACATGGACAAAGTCCTTCGCGTGTGCAGGCGGCGCTAGAAACAGAGGAGACGGACAGGGGTGAGCACGGAGAGCACAGAGCAGGGCCACGGCTGCCTGGGCAGGCAGGGCAGGGCAGGGGCTGCAGGAGCCTGCAGGCACGGAGAGCTGCCACGGACACGGGCACGAACACGAGCATGGCACACAGCACACACAGCACCCATCGGGGCGCCAGCCTCTCCAGCCCTAGGGTGGGCACGGGGTCCTGGGGCGGGTACAAGGACCAGGATGGGTGCAGGAGCACCTGTGGGCAGGGGGAGCTGCAGGGGCTTTACCAGGGTCTGGTTGGCAGAGAGCATGGTGGCGTCAGTGCTGTCCCCGTGCAGGGGCACCAGCGGCATCGTCCCGAATTTCTGCTTGGCCAGGTCGGAGGAGGAGCGGCGGCGCAGCACCACGGGGCGCAGGTCATCGTGCTGTGCACAGGGACAGGGTGGGCACAGGGGTCAGGCCCTGCCAGCCCCCTGCCAGCCCTGCCAGCCCCCTCCCAGCCCTGCCCAGCTGGGTGGCACCGCCAGCCTGCACTCACCTGAGCCTTGAGGATGCTGGTGGTCCAGTCCCACAGCTCGGCCTGCCCTGAGCACACCAGGTACCTGCAGAGCAAACAGAGGAGAAGCTGCCAGGGAGTGGGGGCAGTAGGGCCCATGTCCCCTTGTCACCTTGTCTGTGAGCCTGGGGCTCTCAGGTTCATTACACCCTACAGGGCTAAATCTGAAAATCTCTGTGTGCCCAAATTGCTGCTTTAGGGCAAGGTGGGAGCTTTTAGGGCACCCAGCATCACCCAGGGGTGCTGGRGTGGGTGGGGAGGCAGGAGGGCTGTGTGGCAGGGATGTGGGTGGCTCCTGGAGCCTGGCTCCCATCCTGTGCCAGGGACAATGTGTCCCCACCACTCTGCCTCTCAATAGCCCCAGCTCTGCCCCAACCCCAGGGCCTTGTACCACTGCCCCTGGCTGTCCCACTCCCACCAAAACTGGGGACAGATCTCGACCTCCCCCAGCCCCAGGATGGCAGGGGAAGGTACTCACAGCTGCTGCTTGTCCAGGGTCAGCGTGAAACCCCACCTGGAAAGGAACACAAGGCTGTAGGGCAGCACTGCCAAGCTCARACACAGCCTGGGGTCTCTGGGCAGTGGGGCAGGGGGCTGAGCTCGCCCTGGGGGCACAGGCTTTGTGTCCAGGTGTACTCCAGCAGCTAGGTTTGGGTGCCAGGAGCAGGCACTGAGGGGTGGATATCTACCCCAGTGCCATGCCTGGGAAGGTCCCACTTACTGAGCTGGTGGCTTCAGTTTCTTCCTAATGCCCATGTAAACCTTGGCAGCGTCCAGGGGCCACTCACGCTCCGGCTTGGCACTCTGGGAARGGACATCCAGTGGGTCAGCCCGGCTTGGTGCCAGCCTCTCTGCCAGGAGAGCAGCCACCACTGTGCCACGCTGCTGTCCCCAGGCTCCTCCTGCCACCCCCGGGGCTGAGGCCCATCCCACAGCATCCTCCCTACCCTCTTCTCCTTGAGCAGCAGCAGCCTCCTGTCCCGGATGACGAAGTAACGCTCCTGGAACTTGTTCCCCAGCAGCTTGGGGGGCTCCTCCCGGCACTTCAGCAGCCCACACTTGGGGGTCTCACGCTTGGCACCTGCCCAGTGTGGGGACAGAAGGGTCGGGAGGCTGGCAGGGTGGCATTTTAGGGGGACCCCACTGTGGGATCGGTGATGTACCCCTGATGGCTGCAAGGGGAAGCTCAGGCAGAGCTGTCCCCSTCTGGGGACACCCCGAGGGGCTGGGTCCCTTTGTGCCCGCCTTACCTGTGAAGAGACAGCTGCCCTCGCCGATGGGCACCTTCCTCACCAGCAGGTACGCGGCGCTGGGCTCCGGGAGCTTGCACCACTGCAAGGCCTGCTCCAGCACCTTCTCCTTGGGGTGCAGGGGCCGCTCTGGGGACACAGGGACACTCTCACCACCGTGCCAGCTCCTGTCCTCTCTGCCACCACCAGAAAGGCGGYTTGATGTTGGGTTTACTAGGATTGTGATTCATATAACACCATAACCTCCAGGTTTTAGAAGCAGGGCTGCTAGTAGTATGGAACTGGCAGTGGGAGCTTCTACGTGGGCTTTAGGCAGTCACAGATGCAGGCCGTATAGGGGGGCTTGAACTATGAAGGCTAGTAGAAGAGCTAGGCTTGCGGCCAGGCCTGGTCAAGAGGAGTTTAATGTAGGATGTGAAAGTTTGAGTACTGGGAAGTATAGTGTACCAATTTGATTGTGCAGGTGCAGGATAGCAATTAGTAGTGGGAGTGAGCTGGTGAGTATATGAAATAGGAGGTAAAAYAGGAGGTAAATGCCAGTGTTTAGGGGTTCTGGTTGGTTCCCTCATCGTGTGATGAGGATGAGGGTGGGGATTAGGGGGGCTTCGAATGCGATGTAAAAGAGTATTTAGCTCTGAGGCCGAGAAGGCTAAGAGGATGAATAGTTGAGCTAGAATTACTGTTGCAGCAAACACTCGTTTGCGGTTGGTGGGTKCTTTTTCTAGGTGGTTTTGGCTCGCTGTCCCCCATGCCTGCCCCTCACCAGCCTGGCCATGCCAGGAGCACCCCTGGGCCAYCCCCCYGCGCTCACCCAGCTCCCCGTTCTCCAGCGCCTCGAAGGTCAGCCAGATGTCCAGGCTGGCGGGCACGTTGCGCATCTCCAGCACCTGGTTGGTCAGCTCCTCTGCTGTCATCGTGGGGGACACCTGGGGCCGGACACATGGGGAGCTGCCGTGGGTGGTGCAGGATGGGTCCCAGGGGCACCAGGAGCTCCCTCCCCACGTGCTCCGGCACAGCCCTGCTCTGGGACTCACCTTCAGGGTCACGCAGCAGTCGGACACCTTCTGCTCCAGGTACACCTCGATGATGAGGTCTCCTGCCTGGGAGAGCTGTGGGGAGAGTGGTGGCATTGGTGAGATGTTGGTGTGGGTGCTGAGCATGTCCCACCTTCCTGGGGCTGGAGATGGTGTCCTGGGAAACTGGGGCTGCTCCTTCCCCAGGCAGGAGCCTCAGAGTGGTGGGCACAGGGGAGATAAGAGGGGGAACATCCCTTCCCAAATGTGGATGTGAGACAGTGGGGACCCAGGGTGGGAGGCTGGGAGTGTCCCCATCCTCCAGTCAGCCCCCCCAGCCCAATGGTCCCCAGTGTGGTGTGGGCCAACAAGCACATTCCCAGTACCTGGGTGTCCTTCCAGGTGGTGATCAGGCTGTTCTCCAGATCCATCTGGGATACCTGATCCTCATCAATCTGCCAGAGGAAGGGTGCACAGGGTCAGTGTGGAGCGGGATCTGGCTTGAGGACACAGGCCAGGGTGGAGGGATGCAGGGGGAGGCAGAGGTGGGGCTATGGGGGGATCCAAGGGGTCAGAGCCAGCGTGGAGGGGGCTGCAGGCCCCTGCTTACATTGAAGATGCTGACGTAGTTGTCGATAAGATCTTCCATCACCTTGACCTCGTGCTCCCCTTTGCCGTCAGTCTGGAAGAGGCTGGGTGCGAAGAGCAGTGACAGGTTCTTGGTGCTCATCTGGTTGAGGTCTGCACATTTCTGCACCCTGGCACAAGGAGCACACAAGTGAGGGGCTGGTCCTGCTCAGGGTGGGGTTTCAGCCCCAGCTACCCTCCTCTGCCTCATACAACCAGCCTGGATGTCCCCAGCCCCTCAGCAGTGGGAACTCCAAACTGGGCAGTTCCTGTTCTGAAAACTTCCCTCTGACATCAAACCAGAAAATGCCGCTACCTCAAACTCTGACTCATGATGGGAATTGAGTGTTTTCTGTCTTTTTGGGGCACTGGATGACATTTACATCCTACAGGGTAGTATCTCCTAACCCCAAACCTCCTATTGCTCCCCCTTGCTGCAGGATGACTTTGTGAATGTTCAAGGTGTCCCAGCACCAGCTGTGTGGGTGGAGCGGGGCATGGACCCTTCCCGTCCCTTAGGGATTGGAGCCAGCAGTCCCTGGGCAGCAGGGAGACCCCACAGGGCTGGCTGGACCAGGGGACCCTGACTGGGGGTCCCACTGACCGGTAGAGGTGCCCGATGAGCGCAGCCAGGGTCTTGTGGTTGAGGCGAGGCAGGCGATGGATGAGCTCCTTGTACCGCTCCAAGCGCTGCGGCTTCGAGGAGATCTCTGGAGAGAGGAAAACCAGATCCTGGCTGAACCCAGCGGATCCAGAGGTGACACAGCACCAAGGCTGGCACCAGGACCCATCCAGAGGAACACTGGCCCCAGGGTGTGGGAAGATGAAACAGGAAAGCCTTATAAATATGATTATCTGGCAAAAGATTTTGAGAATATGGAAACTRTAAGTGMGATTGAAATGAAAGCAAGCTTTGAGATCCCTCAGTTACTGAACAACTGGAAAACAATGGTGTTGCTGGCAGAAGGTAATCCCCTTTTGATCAGACAACACCCTCTGCTTGCAGGCAGCTCCAAGGGTCAGAGCAGACCCTACAGCTTGGCAGAWGGGGCCCAAAGAGGAGTTTTTAGGGTTTAAAATGTAACACAGTATGGTAATGTAGTGATTCTTGTAGGCTGTATGGAAATGCTATAGGATTTGTATCTTGTGCTAGATTGGTTAGTGAGAATCAGAATATTCAACACAGAAGAAGATTTAATGTATTGTAACGGGAACTTTGCTCTCTTACCCCATTTATTCTTTTACCCCTTTAYGCTCTTACCCCTTTTTACTCTCTTACCCTCTTACTCTCTTACCCTCTCATCCTCTGTACCCCTCTCTTCTCTCGGGCCTGCTCTGAGCTGTGGCTGGCAGCTCCCAGCAGAGCCCTGCACCCAGGCCCTCTGCAATAAACCCCAAGTTCCGCGACCTGGCTGCAGAGATCTCTCATCTCCATCCCGACCGACCAACCCCCTGTCGCTCCTACACAGGGAACCCAGCGTGGAGCAGGGCTGGGTGAAGGAGGTACCTGCAGCCTCCTTCCACTGCGGGTGCAGCTCCAGGGTGAAGATGGGATCTTCCAGCTCCCGGAAGAACCTCTTCAGCACGTCGGTGACATCCTCGATGAAGTTGTCGCTGATGCGCAGCTTGACGTTGCGGGCGTCCCGCCGGAACTCCTCCATCAGTACCTTGATCCGGGACTTGGCGCCGTTCTTGCGGTAAATCCCCTCGTGCCGCAGCCCTGGGACAGGGACACGGGGTCACAGGGGCCGGGTCCTGCTCAGAGAATCCCTCATGGAGCTGGTGGCCCCGGAGTGGTGCCTCCTGCCTGGATTGTTGGCCATCCCGAGGTGTTGGAGGGTTCTGGGGGYGCTGGGCTCACCGTACTGGGTGATGAAGGCGATGCAGGAGTCCACGATGATGGGGATGTCCGCCCTGCTCAGCTGCTGGTCCCTCAGAGCGTTGCCCCGGCCCCCTGCCGATGCCTGGATGTCACTGTACCACGCTGCCGAGTCTGCCCGCGACAGGCCCTGCAGGTAAAATGTCCTGAGAACAACAAGGGCAGAAAAGAGGGAATGAGGGTTGTCCCGGGGCAGGTTATCCCTCCTGCCTGTGGCAGGGAGCCAAGGTGAGCTGAGGGACACCCTACCCCACCAAAACACCCCTGCAAGGCCCTCGGTCACAGCCCTGCTGCCCCTGTAACTTCTCCACCAGGGATTTGGGATCAGCACTGGCCCATCCCTGTTGGAACCCTGGCTACTGAGAAATTCAGACTTTCTGTGCTGACAGGTACTGACCCCCAAGAGAACATTGCATTTGACCTGAGGCCACGGAGAAGCTTCCAAAAGGGATTGATAGCACTGGGATTGTGGGYGTGGAGTTTGAATAGAAGTGTGTGATATCACACGGTGGGAAACTCAGAGTTTGGGGTTTTAGAATATAGTAAAATATATAAAACAAGATGGAGGTTTTAGGGCAGAGGTTGGTTATTCTTCTTCACCTTCTTCTCCATGGATTTGGGTGGTTTTGTGTAATTGGATAAAGAAGTCCACATTGTGGGCACGGGGGGTTGGTTATTGGGTTAAAAGTAAAATACTTTAGGTGTCATTTCTTAATTGGACAGTTTATCCTTAAAAGGCCTTGTAAAGAGAGAGAGATGGGGCTCCAATTTTAGTTTGTTAGAGGGAAGGACTGTAGAACTCAGGGTTTGTATATACCTATATATATAGACTATAACAGAGATAAGAACCAACAARCATCCGAGTCCCAACACATCCCAAAGTGCCTTTGCCCTGGGCAGCAAGCTTGGCTCATTCCCCATCATCCCCACGGCCAGGACTCACCTCCCCATCTCCACCAGGACCAGCAGCTCCTTCTTCTCCGGGGTGTCCGTGGGGGGAACCAGACCTGCATTGGGTGAGAAGCTGAGCAGTCAGAGCCACACGGGCCCGGTGCCCGTCCCGGCCCTGTGAGCTCCCRGCACTCACTGAGCTCCTGCAGCCGCCGCAGGTTGATGCTGTCCTCGGCCCCGTCCTCCTCGGCAGGGCAGATGAAGAGGTGGCTCTTCTGCAGGATGAAGAAGGCCCTCTGCCAGCGCTCGGGGTTCAGCATGCACTTGTAGCGCAGCTGGCCCACGCGCTGGAACTCGTAGCCCAGCAGGCAGTGGCAGCTCACGGGGGTGAACCACTGTGGGATGGAGCGGGAGAAGAGTGGGGTGAAGACATCCCAAGGGCTGACCCCAACGAGGATGGGGACAGCTCACCAGGGAGGATAGGAGCCCTGGAAAGGGAGGAGAGTGCTTCCCACAGCAGATGAAGGGCATGGGGAGCTGTGAGGAATCACAGTGGGTGAGCAGGGACAGTCTGGGGACATGCTGGGGCTGGCTCACCTTGCCGATGGCACTGGCCCAGGCTTGCAGCGTTTCGGGCCCATCAGTTCCCAGCTGCTGCACTTTTTCCCCAGTGAGGAAGAGCTCAAGGGTGAAGCGAAACCTGCAGAGGATGAAGCAGCCATGAGGGCAACCCTGTCCCCAGAGCCAGAGCAGGGAGCCCAGCCCTGCTGCCTGTGTGCCCCACGCTCTCTGGGCAGGACTCTGGCCTCRCGGATGGGGGCACGGCTGGGGGTACCTTTCAGTGGGGCCAGGGCTGGTGAGTGCCTGGTGGGCTCTGTTGACCCCCAGGGAGAGGAGATCCCCGCTGTCAATGTGGCCCAGGGGCTCAGTGTATTTCTCAGTCTCGAAGAAGAGCAGGGCTCTCTCCAGGGAGCACCACGTGCGCTGGAAGTCTGCAGGAACAGGGGCTCAGTGGCACTGGGCTGGGCACCCTCTGCCTGCCCTCCCACGCTGCCCACACTCACCCTCTTTGCTCTTCCTGGCCCCTGGGAGCTTTGGGGGGGCCGTGGCCCGGTACAGGTACCCGCTGTGTGTCACTGGCTGGGTGATCTCGTTGTAGACACCCTCGGGACCCGGGTCCTGTGCTCGGGGGCTCCCTGTGGGACACAGTACGGAGGGTGGGTGGGAGCAGGCAGCCACCAAATTGTGGGTACAGAGGGAGATCCCGTCATGCAGGTGTAGGCAACAGCGTGTGCAGATGTGGGGTTCCCTGAAAAGGGACTCCAGAGGAGCTCGATAATCAGAGATCCCAGAGGAAGCCTTCAACAGGGCGGGTCCCCCAGGGAGCCACGACACCTGACACCCTGAGTGTCCCCGGCCTTGGGCCATGCCAGGAGGGGCAGGGCCAGCAGAAAAGGGGAATTTCCTCCACCACAGCCAGATGGGGCTCAAGGCTCCCATTTACCTGAAAGGTTCCTGGGCCTTTTGCTCTCTGGTGCCCACCAAAGGTCGGCCCCCGGGGCCGCCTCGCTGGCAGCAGGGTCAGAAGCCAGAGCAGCAGCCTCCGAGGATGAGAAGAACTGCAGGATGGTCTTGAGCARGGCTGGCCCTGCCACTGCAGAGCACAGCACCTGGGGTGAAACAGGAACATTTAGGACCCCATCCTGGCTCATGGAGACCCCAGCTCCCTCCCAGGGCTGCTCCAAGGCAGCCAAACCAGGGCACAACCACCCAAAATCTGCCTGGCATGAGGGAGTGAGCACATGCAGCCAGGCAGGAGGGGCTGGCACCTCAGACCAGGAGCTCTGGGGTGGCTCCCAGCCCCTGGAGGTGTCCCCTACCTGCAGCACCTCCTCCTGAGTGGCGTGCTGGGGGTGGGGCAGGCGGTACCGTCCCTCCCGGTACTTGCGGGCGATGAATTCCCGTCTCTGCTCGGCGCCGCTCTCCGGGGTGATGGCCTCGCCGGCGGGGAGCCGAGCAGCCCAGAACCGGTTGGCTCGGTCATTGCCCAGCACGATGAAGAGCTGTGGGAGAGTCCCGTGGTCACGGCGAGTCCCGGGGTCAGCAGGAGGAGCAGGATTCCCAGTGTCCCTGCACCCTGAGGGAAGCCATGGGGATGCTGCCCCGCCAGGAGCAGCCTGGGCCCTGAGCACACCATGCCTGAGTGCCTCACCTGCACCATTTCATTACGCTCCCAAGTGTCTCACCTGCAGGATGTCACTGCACCCCTGAGTGTCTCACCTGCACAATTTCATTGGACCAGACGCTGGTGTCCAGCTTCAGGCTTTGCACCTTGGAGATGTTGGAACCCAGGCTGCGGTGTTGCCCTGCAGGATGCAGGAGAGTCAGCACCCCTTGATCCTGCCAGGGAACTGAGCCCCARATTATGCCCACACCCCGGGCAGACCATGCCTGCCCAGGCCAGCCCAGCCCACCCCCCGAGGATGCCCCTGTGCCCCCCAGGAGCTGTCCCACCTGCACACTGCTTGCAGATGACCACGCACAGGTTGATGGACGCCCAGTCAGGACTCTGAGCCCAGCAGTCAGCACAGTATTTGTTGGCTTTGTTGGACCAGATCTTCTCTGCCACCTCGTAGTCGTAGAGCGTCTCGGCGATGGCCTCCTGCAGCGCCTCCATCCACTCCCGCTTCTCCCGCTCCGACTCGGCCACGAAGCTGGGAGCACCAGCACGGCCAGAGCTCAGGGGCTGCAGCCACCAGCGCCCAGCCCAGCCCCAGGCTGCTCCTCCCTGCTCCTCCCCCAGGATCCCAGCATACCTGAACGTTTTGGAGGGGGTGATGAGCTCGAAGCTGCGGCTCTTGGCCTCGCGGATGGTGGAGCCGCGCATCTCGATGAAGCACATGGCAATGCCCATCTTGAAGAACTGCAATTCAGGGTGACAGCGCTGTTGGTTCTGCTGGGCACCACTCTGGGCACGCCTGTGGGGTTGGGGCTGCAGCCACGGCACCCCCAGCATCCCATYCCTGCTTTGCCTGGACAAGCCCCGGCCACTCCCTCATCCACCTCTCACMTGACATAAAGCACACTGCTAACACCTTCAAATGAAAGGCAGGTTCTGCCCACAGCCCCTGAAAYGTGGATACCCAGGTGTCCTGGGCTGCAAGATGTGGTTTCTATTCTATTTCCCATCCATTAGAGGAGGGGCAGTTCTCTGCTGTTCATGGGGCAGTTTTTTCTTTCTCTCTCCCACAGCCAACCCTCCCTCCAGGAGATCTCTGCTCTCCATGGCCACTGAGTGTCCCTGCAGGGCTGATCCAATTCCAGCATCCCATGGGGAGATGCTGCGTCCAGGGGAGGAGCCAAGCATTCCTACCTGGATCCAATCTGAGCCTGGCCCAGCCCAGCAGCCTTTGCCCCCTGCATTGSCAGAGGAGCAGCTTTCTGCTGCCCTGCATTGGCAGAGGGAGCCCAGGCCCATCTCCAGCAGCCCTGGAGCTGCAGAGGAAAACTCCCCCCTTGTGCAGGATCCCTGCTGCAGCAGAGCCACAGCTGGCACTGCAGGAGGGCTGAGCCCCCATGGGATGGGGCTGGGACACCTCCCTGACACACAGGGGGCAGGGCATGCTCTGACTCTGGCAGTGGGGTTTTGTATTACTGCATTTTTTWAAAATTTTATTTTATTTTTATTTTCTTCCCTAATAAAGAACTGTTATTCCAATTCCCATATCTTTGCCTGAGAGCCCCTTAAATACAAAATTACAATWATTCAGAGGAAGGGAATTTATATTTTCCATTTCAGGGGAGGCTCTCTTCCTTAGCAGACACCTGTCTGTTCAAATCAAGACACCAGGTCCCTTTCTTTTGGGGATTTGAGTCAGGGACACTCAAAACAAATATCAAACTGAGCCAGCTCCTCAAAGCTGATGCTGCTTAGTGCACAGCAAGCAGCCTGGACGTGAAATGATGTAAATAAAACCAGGGGTGCGAAGAAAATTCAGCAGGAAGGAAGTGAGGTGCTCTGTGGGCAGCAGCAGCAGCAGCAGCAGCGTGGGAGGCGACAGGGGCCATCTGTCCCTGTGGGTGCCCCTTGCAGCAGATGGGTTTGCTGCCATTGATCCAGCTGCCCTGGGATGGGTTGGGAGGCTTGGTGTGACCAAGACCAAAATRCCTGGTGGAGATGATGATGCTTTGGTGATAGTGAGAAGGCTGGGAGGGGGRTCCACTCCTGGTACCCACCACTGCTGCCCTGGGCAGGATCTCCAGCTTCTTGCTCTGCCATTCCCTCTTTCCTGCCCACCCATTTCCTCTCTGCTCTCCCTTAGGCACCAGCCGCAGCCCAGCTCCCTCCATCTCTCTCATCCCACGTGGGGGTCTGGCCACCAACCTGCTCGCTCTTGTACAGCCACATCTCAGGCAGGCTCAGGGCTGCRAAAACCTTGGACTTGTGGCCCTTCAGCTCCAGGGTTCCTGACTTCTGGCAGTGGGCAGTGTTGGCAGGCCGGGGCCGGGACCCCACCAGGCGCTGCTCCATCACCTTCTTCTGCAGCGTGGAGCACCACTCATTCCTCTGGGCTGGGGACCAGGCAGGAGGGAGGGGGCTGAGCCCTTCCCCACAGCCCTGGCATGGAGCAGAGCACCCAGAAGGCAGGCAGGGAGGCAGGGGATGTTTTGGGATGGGGTGAGAGCTGCCTGTAGGGTGCTCTGCCTGGGGAAAGGAGGCGGGAATGRGTCCTTAGGGCTGGTGGGCCCTGGCCCAGGTTTTCACTCACCCTCRTTCTCAGCACGGAAGACAAAGATACGATGGCTGGTGATGACCTGGAACTTGTTGTCCTTGGTGGAACGAGCCATTTCAATCACAGACAGCGGGATCACTCCTTTGGGATAGGGCTCCTGGAACGAGCCCCAGCTRGGGTTACCCCCTTTGCCCTTCCCACAGGGCACCTCCATGGCCTGGCACATCCTCCACATCCCCTGGGTGCTCTGCTGGTGCTGCCTCACAGCACAGCCTGCAGGCACCAGCAGCCAGGTGAGTACTGGGGATCCAGGAAGGGGTGGATCCATGGCTGTCCCTGTTTCCCCTTTCCTGCTCCCTGTTGGCAGAGGGACCCTTGCTGTCCCGGGCTCCCCATGGCTGAGGCTGTGCTGGGAGCCTGCCAAACATCAGCTGCTGTACCCTGGTGATGGCAGAGCACTGCTGGCTCCTTCCAGAAGGACAAGGGCATGCCAAGGGGATGTGGCAGCTCCCCAGGTGGTGTCRAGGTTCAGCCTCCCCACCCTGCCCCCCTGTGCCCTTGGTACCTTCTCACTGCTGGAGTACATCAGGTTCTTCCCATCGAAACGGACGTAGCGCCTCTGGAAGACATAGTTCCTGTTGGGATGGCAGAAAAACTGTTGGGAAGGGGATGATTGCCCCTCACAGACCCTTCCTCCTCCCAGGCTGCACAGAGGGCCTTGCAGCACAGCTGGGGTACCCAAGAGGCTCCTCTTCCAAGGGGAGCACCTTGCTCTTCCAGTGCAGCCACCTCACTGTGCCCAAGGGGGCTTTACCTACGGGGGCTGCCCCATCCCTGGAGACGCTCCAGGCCAGTTGGACAGGGCTGGAAGCAACCTGGGATTGTGCAAGGTGTCCCTGTCCATGGCAGGGAGTGGAACGAGATGATCTTAATGTCACAGACATCTTTTATGAAAAATCCTTTCCTTAAGACTTTTTCTCCTGAGAAGCTGAGAGGCCTCAGGAACAAAATGTAAACAATGGTTATCTGCTGCTGTGGRATGCAACAGGTGCATCTGGGATTGGTCTCATGTGGTTGTTTCTAATTAATGGCCAATCACAGTCAGCTGGCTTGGACTCTCTGCGAGTCAGGAGCTTTTGTTATCATTCCATTCTCTGCCTTTCTTTCAAGCCTTCTGATGAAATCCTTTCTTTTATTCTTTTAGTATAGTTTAAATATAATATACATAATAAAATAATACATTCCTTCTGAAATATACATACAAATAATAATATAGATATAAATATATTAAATATAAAATTTATAATAATTATAAATATATAAAATATATAAATATATGTATATATAGAAACATATATAAATATATAATAAATATATATAATATATGTAAATATATAAATAAATAATAAATTCCTTCTGAAATATATACACAAATAATAATATATATAAAATRGAATGAATATAGAAATGATCATAATGATTATAAAGATATTAAATATATAWAAATATATATTTATATATATAAATATATAAAAGTCTATAATAYATAAAAATATATATAAATAAATAATAAATTCCTTCTGAAACATGGAGTCAGATCCTCATCTCTCCCCTCTTCCTGGTACCCCTCTGAACACCACCACAATTGGTGACCCCAAGTGACGAAAAATCCACACAATCTTAAGGTCCCTCCCAGCCCAAATCCCGCTGTGACCCCACGGCAGCCCCACGTACCCCTGAGGGGACAGCTTGTCCAGCCAGCYGCTGAGCATGGTGGGCCGTGGCTCGCACAGCGACGTGAAGCTGGCGTACGGGGAGATGGTCAGGTCGTCCAGGAGCTCGTCAGGGTACAGGTGGGCGGGCAGGCTGAACGGGGAGCCCTGGGCCCGCGGCGCCTCCACCGTGGAATAGCCCTCGCTGTCGGTGTGGGCGATGCGCTCGATGAGCCGGCTGCGGCCCTCCTCATCCTCGCTGCGGCCCTCGCTGCTGCACTCGCTGCTGGTCCTGGGGAAAAGGGGGCTGGGARGGAGCTGGGCACTACAGCGTGCACCTGGGCAATGCCTGGGGACACCTGGCACAGCTCCTGGCTGGGCAGCACAGCACAGCACGGTCCTGAGCAATGCCACCCTGTCTGGGACACCTGGCACTGCTCCTGGGCAATGCCACCCCATTTGRGGACACCTGGCACTGCTCCTGGCTGGGCAGCACAGCACAGTCCTGGGCAATGCCAMCCCATTTGGGGACACCTGGCACTGCTCCTGGCTGGGCAGTACAGCACAGTTCTTGGCAATGCCACCCCATTTGGGGACACCTGGCACAGCTCCTGGCTGGGCAGCACAGCACAGCACGGTCCTGAGCAATGCCACCCTGTCTGGGACACCTGGCACTGCTCCTGGGCAATGCCACCCCATTTGAGGACACCTGGCACTGCTCCTGGCTGGGCAGCACAGCACAGTTCTGGGCAATGCCACCCCATTTGGGGACACCTGGCACTGCTCCTGGCTGGGCAGGGTGGCATAGCACGGTTCTGGGCAATGCTACCCCGTCTGGGACACCTGGCACTGCTCCTGGGCAATGCCACCCCATTTGGGGACACATGGCACTGCTCCTGGCTRGGCAGCACAGCATGGTCCTGGGCAATGCCACCCTGCCTGGCACTGCTCCTGGCCTCAGCCTGGCCTGCCTGGGGCACCCAGGGCTGTTGGGGTTTGCATCTCTGGGAGTGCTCAGGAGCCCCATGGCCACCAGCAGCCTGAGGCTCAGCCAGTCCTGTGTGATGGCACAAATATCACACGTCTCCAAACCCCTGGCATCACCTCCTTCCCCCCTTCACAGGCAGCAAAAGGAAGCCAGGCAGATCCCCAATCCTAAATCCTGCTCTGTGCTCAACACCCACCCCAGCTGCTCCCTCCCTGTGCCCCKCAACATTCCCAGCACTGTGGAACTCCTGCCACGACCCCTTTGTGTCTGCTGGGCTGGGGGAGCTCCTGCATCCATCCCCATTCCTTGGGAAGCCATGCTAAACCCCCAGGCAGCCCTGCTGGGGCTCTCCAGCCCATAACAATAAAAGGAAATTATAAAAATAAACTGCAAAGCCTGCCCCTTCCCATCAGCCCTCTCAGCCAGTGTTTTTCTTTCCCTGGAAAGGAAATGTGCTGGAAAATGTCTGACAGTCCCAGGAGGGCACAGGGGCCTGCCCAGGTGCAATGGTGATGGGAGGWAGGCAGTTCCTGGGACACACCAGCACCCACAGGAGAGCATCCCACCAAATTCCCCTGAGGAATCCAATGCTAGGGTGAAGAGAAGGCTCCTAAAGAGGCAACAAGGATGGTCCAAGGCTTGTCCCAGCTTTGCCTGAGGAGCACCTGAGGATCTCCAGGGGACAGGGTGGGTGATGGGGCAGGGTCATGAGGAGAGCTGGAAGGACTCTCTTGGCCATCACTGCTTCAGCCTCAGGAGCTGGGTGATTGTTGGAACTCAGTGCATCCCTGTGGGTGTCCACAGTTGCTGAGGACCCTGCCGAGGGCTCAGAGACCCTGGCACACAGCTCAGAACACCTGTGGGTTTGATTTTGACCCTTGGAGCAAATGACCAGCTTTGCATGAAGACCTGAAAATCACACAGGTTTGAATAGTGTAATAACAAAATTATCACAGGGTGAAAATGTAGATTTTAGGATTTTTAGTATGAGGGTTATGGGGACAAGATGGAGGAACTTGGCTATGTCCAGCCTTTCTCTTTCTTCTTCTTCTTGGTCTCAATTTTCTGCAGTGATGTTGGCACTTTGGGATTGGTTTAGAGTAGAAGTGCATTGTCTAACACAGGTGACAGGTATTGGGAATTAAGCGTAGATGTGATATACGTAGTTGGTAGTATAAAAGGACAACACCRCCTCGGGGGCRGTCAGAGTGCCTGTGGCTGCCCTGCTGAGCAGATCTCAGCTGGGCAGAAAGGAAATTTTATAGATAAGAATTAATGAACAACCTCAAGACCGAAAAGTGAAGAGCTCTGACTCGTTCTTTGGACGCATGGGCTGAAACAGAGACATYCTATGGATCTTGGGGCAGCARTTATCAACAGCAACCCGAGAGGGGACATCAGACAAAGCCAAGGAGCAAGGGGCAGAACCACGTGGGAGAGGAGCAGGTGGGAATCCTCCTTGGAGATGGAGACATTTTTGGAGAACAAACCCACAGAATGTCAGAAAGCGTCTCCAGTGTAAGTTCATGAGAAGCTTCAGGACCAGGAGAAGGACCCCAAACACTCCTAAACTCTGCCAAAACCTGGATTTGGGCACTGCCCCATCCTAGGACAGGCCCTGGACAGGCACCTTCTGAGGATCAGTTGTCCCTGATCCACGTGGGACAGGAGCAAACCCAAAATCTGCCTGGGAAGATGCTGGAGCCATCCCAGCTGGGTCTRCTCAGAGAAACAGGGTAGTGCTGGGGCTGGGGAGGGGATGGAGAGGGAACAGGGGCCCGGGGAAAGACAAGAAATGGCCCCGGCTGGCCTCGAGGCTCGGAGCACAAGGAAAATCGCTGTTTAATTAACACAACAGAGCCTTGGCACGGTGACTCATCTGGCTGGAATCCCAGCCTTGTCTGCAGATGCTTCAGGAAGGACTGGACAGGGAACAACGGTGTGGCTGGAGGACTCTGAGTCACAGGCAGACAGAAGCCTTGAGTGCCAGGGCTGAGTGGGAGGCAGACCCACAGAATGCGGCAGGAAAAGAGGAAAACCGGAAAAAAATCCACGGCAGCCCCTTCCTGAGCCGGGCCTTACAGTCAATGGAGCTGCAAAGAGACAGAGGGCGCTGAGCATCTGGCAGGGACAAGCAAAGCCCACCCACGGTGCCTGGTGAGTGTGACCCAGTCCCCTGAGCTCCGTGGGGTGACAGGGACACTGCTGTGCCACCTCCCTGTCCTGCTGAGGCTGCAGCAGGGCACCAGCATTTCAGGGGGCTGAGCATCACCAGCGTGGATGCGGGTGCTCAGACCCAGAGCAGGTAAATCCCACCTGCTGCACCCTCAGCTCCCAGTTTGCAGGAATTTTGCATTCCTCTTCCTCTTTCTGAGGATGTTTTCTTGCAGGTGAGGTGGCTTTGCTCACCCCTGCCACTGCCACTGCCACATCCACTCCAGGGAGCAGCGTGGGCCAGACCAAGCTCCCCCRGAACTGGGCAAGAGGAGGTACCACAGGTAAGAAAAGGGGCAGAAGGGCCTCTCTGAGGTTTGGGACCGGGAAATATTTCCCATGACAAGTGGATGGGTGGGCTGCAGAGGATGGCTGGTCATTCCCAGTGACACAAGGATGAGGACTGGAGAAACAGCAGTGCTGCAGRGGAGGGTCAGCAGAGCCCCCCAGCAGCTGAGCAGGACCCCACAGCTCTGCTCCAGGGAATGGGCTGGGACCAGCGGGGCTGGGGTGGGGTGATGGAGTCTGGGAGTCTGACAATTACAAACATGGTCAAAACCTCCTTCTTAATCAGCCTAACAATCTACATCCACTCCAGAACAGAGAGCCTCACCTCCTGCAAAAGGGTCTCAGAGCTTTTCTGTCTCCTGTTCCACGCTCCACACCCCAGCCCTGCTTGGGCTGGGAGAAAAACCCTGTGAACTGCTGTCCCTGCCACTGCTGATGGTCACATCCTGCCTCTTAGCAAGACCAGCTGCAAAACCCCACAGCTGCCAGTGCCTGGCCATTCCCTTGGGATGTTCTGGATCCCAACTCCCAGAAAGCCCCAGGATGCAGCCAGGTCAGTGCCCAGCTCCTCTCTCAGCTGATTCAGAGGCTCCACAGTATTTCAGTATTTCTGTATTCAGATTTCAGTGTTTCTGTGTACAAAACTGCAGTTCCYGGGTGCTGGAGCTCTGGAGCCTGAGGATTTTCGACTTTCTGTGCAGACAGACTCTGACCCCCAGGAGAGCACTGCATGTGAYCTGAGGCCAYGGAAAAGGCTTCCACAACTGATTGCTAGTGCTGGGATTACRGGTGTGTAGTTGATTAGAAGTGTGTAATACCGCAGGGTGGAAAACTTTGCAGTTCCCCGTCCATGGCTGTGATCTGTGCCATGGATCAGGTGCCACCACAATGCCACACACCCAGGGCTYGAGAGGCACTGGGAGTGTCCCCAGGCTGGGCAGAAAGGCAGGACAGGGACAGGCACTGGCCAGCAAGGCCACAGCAGGGCTGAAGGCCACAGAGCTGCAGCTTCACCTCCTCCTCACTGAGCAACACAGGAAAAGGAACCCTCCCCATCCGAAATGGGAAGAGCAGCTTTCCTTCCTCTTTCTGAGATGTTATCAGGAGTTATGGAAAGTACATTTCAAAAGTGTTTTAAAGGTGCCCCTCACAATTTCACTGTCCTCCACCACAGAGTGCCTGAGCAGCAGCAGATGCTGATCTGAAGCTGCTGGAGCCTTCGGGGATTGCACAATCCCTCATCYGGAGTTGAAGCCAGCTAATTTCTGAGTAATCCCCGTCCCCCATGGTGTTTCCCTGTTCCCAGAGGCCAAACCCAGGTTCCTCTGGATGTACAGGTGCGCAGTGCCCCTGGAGCTGCCCCAGCTGTGCCCTCAGAAATCTCTTGCCAAGCAGTCCCCAAGGGGCCATCCACCAGCACAGCTCCTCTCATCTCCAAATCCAGCAGCTCTGCTGCTGACACCATCCCAGAGGCTCCTGATCAGCTCTGCCGTGGGGTAAAACCCCCATTCCCTCTCAGGCTGTGCCCAGGGCTATGCCCTGTCCCCTGAGGCCCCAGGAGCTGATCCCTACCTGCAGCCTTCCCGCTCCAGCTCCAGCTCGGACACGGCCTCGTAGCTCTGCTCAGAGGAGCTGCTGACACCATCCCAGAGGCTCCTGATCAGCTCTGCCGTGGGGTAAAACCCCCATTCCCTCTCAGGCTGTGCCCAGGGCTGTGCCCTGTCCCCTGAGGCCCCAGGAGCTGATCCCTACCTGCAGCCTTCCCGCTCCAGCTCCAGCTCAGACACGGCCTCGTAGCTCTGCTCAGAGGAGCTGCCAACACCCTGGGAGGAGAGAATGGTCACAGCTCCTGTCCCCTGTGCCCTGTGTCCCATCCCAGACCCGCTGAGCCTGCCTGGCCCTCAGTGCAGGGGCTCAGCCTGGGACCCTGACCCAACATCACAGAATCTGCTGAGCTGGAAGGACACATCCACCCCAGCTCCTGTCCCTGCCCAGAGCCCCCACCAGTCCCCCCTGTGCATCCCTGGTGTCCAAAGGCTCCTGGAGCTCTGGTAGCCCAGCTCTGGGGCACTCAGGGCTGTTGGGGTTTGCATCTCTGGGAGTGCTCAGGAGCCCCATGGCCACCAGCAGCCCGAGGCTCAGCCAGTCCTGAGTGATGGCACAAAGGCCGGGGCTTCCCTGCTTTAGGGAATGTCACACAGGCCACCACCACACGACTCCAAACCCCTGGCATCACCTCCTTCCCCCCTTCACAGGCAGCAAAAGGAAGCCAGGCAGATCCCCAATCCTAAATCCTGCTCTGTGCTCAACACCCACCCCAGCTGCTCCCTCCCTGTGCCCCCCAACATTCCCAGCACTGTGGAACTCCTGCCACGACCCCTTTGTGTCTGCTGGGCTGGGGGAGCTCCTGCATCCATCCCCGTTCCTTGGGAAGCCATGCTAAACCCCCAGGCAGCCCTGGGCTGGGGGAGCTCCTGCATCCATCCCTGTTCCTTGGGAAGCTGTGCTAACCCCCAGACAGCCCTGGGCTGGGGGAGCTCCTGCATCCATCCCCGTTCCTTGGGAAGCCGTGCTCAACCCCATTCCCTGGGCAGCCTGGGCAGTGCCAGCACCCTCTGGGGAGAACCTTCCCTGGGCACTGCTGGGCACCGTGGCCTCCCCAGCTGCAGCTCCTGACTCTGGGATGCAGGGTGACAGCAGGGGACAGCCACCACCCCCAGTGTCCCCTCACCTTTGCTTCCCGGGGCAGGCCCACATGGCCGAAGATGGTCTCGCTGTAGGGGGTGATGGGGGGATCATTCCCCTCTGTGGGCAGAGAGGGAGGGAAAGCATCAGAGGTGAGGCAGAATCCCAGCCCTTGGGAGGGACCCCCGAGCCCACCCCAGTGTCCCCCAACACCCAGGGAGAGTGACACAGAGAGTGACACAGTGACACAGAGACACAGAGACACAGAGAGTGACACAGAGACACAGAGACACAGTGTTGGGGGTCAGGGCTGGGCTGTGCCTGGAATGGCCACCCCAGTCCTGGGTGAGGCAGGGGCAGGGCCGGGCTGTGGGTGACCCCCTCCCCCTTCCCGGGCACACCGCGGTCCCTGCTGTGCCCGGGGCTCTCACCTGGCTTGCCGGTGGGTCTCTGTGGGATGGGGGGCAGGGCCCCGGGCCAGCCCGGGCTGCAGGGAAACAGGACAGGGGTTATGTGCCTGCAGTGGGGGCCGTGGTGTCCGCTCTGGCTGCGCAGGAACCGCTGCACGCTGCTGCCGAGCCCGGCCTTGTCCCCTGGGATGTGCAGCGTCCCCTCCCCGCTCCCGGTGCCCTCCTTGCTCCCTTCTCTTCCCACCCTGGAAGGATGGGAAGTTTTCTGGGATGTTTTCTGGGGCTCTGGGGCATTTCCCACCGCAGCATCTCCCCCCTCTGACACCTCCCGCCTCATTCCCAGCCCCAGAACCTCACAGAGAYGCCCCTCAGCACGCTGGGGACCCCCAGCCCTGCTGCCAGAGAGGCACAGAAAGGGCAGCAGCCCCTCCCTGCATCCAGCAGGAGCCATCGGGGGGCCCAGGGCCGTGCTGTCATCCCAGAGGGATCCCAGCTGCCGTACCAGAGCTCGGGGAAGGCACGGCGAAGGCGCTGAAAGGGGCTCGTCAGCACCTGGGGGCAGCAGGGCCAGCTCAGGGGTGGGTCCCGGGGMTGGGGGGGTCTCTGCACCCTCATCTCTCCCTGCTCTGCCCCCTCCCTCCGCGCTGAGGGGCAGCCTCGGCTCACTCAGACCTGTCCTCCGGCCGGGGCTGCTCCTGCGGGCACGGGGCGGGGGGCGGCGGGACCCCCTCCCCCCGGGGCCCCTCCTCCCCTCCCGGCTCCTCCGCGGCTGCCGCCGGCCGCTCGAGTCCCTCGTAGATGACATTGGAGACCATCTGCAGCCGGGGCTGCCCCGAGCCCGGCTCCCGGGGGGCGGCCCTGGGGCACGGCGAGGGGTCCCCCCTGCCCGGGGGAGCCTCCTGGGCGCTGCCAGGGCTGGGCTCGGCTGCCGGGGCCCTGTGCCTGTGCCGCGGGGGCACGCTGGGCACGGACGGGGGGCACGTCTGTCTGTCCTCCGCTGTCTCCGGGGTCGTCTGTCTGTTCTCCGCTGTCTCCGGGCTCTGCCCGTGGCTCGGGCACGGCCGGGTCTCCTCCCGGGCGCTGTCCCGCCCTCGCAGCCGGGACGCGATGGCGCCCATGGTCACAGCTGCCCCCGGAGCCGCCTCCGGGCTCTCCAAATCCGTGGAGCTTTCCCCTGGCACGAACCCCTCCAGCACCACAAAGGCTCCCGGTGCCCGCTCGCTGCCTGGGCCGTGCACTGGCACCGTGGGGCGAGCCGGGGGCACGGGCACTGATCCCTGCTCCGCCTTTGAGCGAGGGAAAACCGTCCTGGGCTTGGGAACGGGCTTCGGGGCGGGAGGAGCAGCGTCCTTGTCTGCAGGCGGTGCCTGGCTGGGCACGGTGACGCGCGGCTGCGTCCCAAAGGCGTCGCTGGTCCCTCCCGGCTCTGCTCTCATGGCATCCTTGCCCTCCTGGGGGGCACCCAGCGCCTCCGTGCCCCGGGAATGGGAGTCTCCTGCCGCGGCTCTGCCCCGGGGTTGGCTCAGCAGCCGAGTGTGCTGCGCCAGGGCGAGGATGCGCTTGCGGTGCCCGGTGGCGGTGATGCCGATCTGCTGCAGGTGGTGGCTGTCCAGAGAGGTGGCATCTCTGGCCACGTGGTATCCGTGCTGCTTGAAGACATCCCGGTACCGCTCCAAGTGGATGCTGGCCAGCCAGTCTGCAATATCCGAGTCAGGCCCGCACGGGGAGCTCATGGCCCTGGGCTGCCTCCGGGACGGATGCTCAGCCCATCATCTGTGCGAGGAAGGGAGAGAGAGGATGAGGAGGCGGCAGGAAGGGAAGGGGGGTGGGTTCAGCTGCCGTGAAGGGCGCGGATCCCGCGGGTGGGAGCGCGGGATGCTCCTGGAGGTGCCCRCACCTCGCAGCCGCCCCTGCAGCCGCTCACCTCCCACTCCCAGCTCCGGGAGCCCCAATCCTGCTGTTCCCCAGCCTCTGCAGCGCTCCCCGGAGCTCCGGAGCCGTGACCCGAGCCCGAGCAGGGACTGAGGCTCCAGGGGCTCTCGGGGAGCGGGGCTGGGGCAGATGCCGAGCTCCGGGACGCTCCGCGGGGCTGGAGCAGATGCCGAGCTCCGGGACGCTCCGCGGGGCTGGAGCAGATGCTGAGCTCCGGGACGCTCCGCGGGGCTGGGGCAGATGCTGAGCTCCGGGACGCTCCGCGGGGCTGGGGCAGATGCTGAGCTCCGGGACGCTCCGCGGGGCTGGGGCAGATACTCCGGGACGCTCCGCGGGGCCGGCGGGCGGGCAGAGCCGCGCAGCCGCGGGGGCGGGGGGGGTCCGGGCAGACACCGGGGGAGCCGCGGGCCCCTCCCCGGGACTGATGAGCTCCTGTGCCGGCCAGCGCGGGGAGGGCTCTGCGGCCGGAAGGGCCAGACCATAATCTCTCTCTCTCACTGCTGGCGAGGGCATGGGAGAGGTCAGCATGACTCACGGACAGACAGAGGGGGGACAGACTCCCACCCACCCGCACACCCACSCGCGCATCGCCGCGGAGGCACGGCCGGGCTCGGGTGCCGCCAGGGACGCTCAGCCCGAGGTGACTCTGCGGCACAGCCCGGGACAGAGCCTGCTGAGGGCCTTTTCCCATGAATCACGCAGCTCCGCGCTAAACCATCTGTGCTGACTGCGCTGCCACTGGCTCTTTTTCCAGTTCCTCCATTTCCCTCTATTGTTCGGCRCAGGCTTCCTTCCTGCTGCCTGCACGCTCCCACGCATCCCCTGCCCCCTCCCGCCGGGCCGCGTCCCGAAACCGGCCCGGGAGAGCCGGGCTGAGCCCCCGTGCCCGGCACGGCCCCGCTGCCCGGGCCAGGCCTGCCCGGGTGCCCTGCCAGGCTGCGGCGTCCCCGGCAGCACGTGGGGAACGCTGTCAGCGAGGAGGAGGAGGGAAAGCCACGGCAGGGGCTGGGACACGGGGAGCAGGACAGGGGGACAGGGCAGCTGGCAGCTTGTGCGGGACCGACAGAAAAAGCCTGGCAGGGCAGCGATGTCCCACACAGAAAAGGCAGAACAGGGCAGCGATGTCCCACACAGAAAAGGCAGAACAGGGCAGCGATGTCCCACACAGAAAAGGCAGGGCAGGGCAGCGATGTCCCACACAGAAAAGGCAGAACAGGGCAGTGATGTCCCTCACAGAAAAGGCAGGGCAGAGATGTCACACACAGAAAAGGCCGGGTAGGGCAGCGATGTCCCTCACAGCAAGGGCCGGGCAGGGTAGCAATGTCCCCCAGAGATGTGGGCTGGGTGTCTATGCCCCAGGGTGAAAGGGCTGTACTCACTTCTGCCCAGCAGCTGGGGCCGAAATGGGGCAATTTCCCCCTTTTTCATGCCTGTATCGCCCTGAGGGATCTGCGGCCGGCTCTGCCCTCTGCCTACCCTGCCTGGGGCCTCTCCAGCGAGGAGATGGCTCCCGAGACCTCCCCATGCCCGGGGCCCTGGGGCCGTGCTGGGCACCGTGYTCTGGTGTGGCCCTTAGGGGCAGTGACACTTCACGGGCAGGTGGGCACCATCCCCGTGCTCACAAACCCCTGCCCAGCTGGCACAGTGAGCACGGACTGTCCCAGCCCCGGCCCTTCCCCACCGTGCCCAAACCTGTCCCATCCCTCTCCTGCCACCCCCGCGGTTGTCGCTCACCTCTGGCAGCCCGCAGCCCCCCGGGCCGGCTCCGGCGGGGCAGCACGGTGGGCGGCAGTGTCCTGGCTCTGCTGGGGCAGCACGGTGGGCGGCGGTGCCCTCCGGGCTCCGGGGGATGCCAGGGCAGTCCCGTGCAGGAACTGCCGCGGGCTCCGCAGCAGCCAGCCTGCGCCTCCCACTGCCGGTCCCTCCTCCAGGCCAGCCCTCTGGTCCCCATCCCTGTCCCACCCTCTGTCCTGTCCCTTCCAGGCATGACGCTGCCCCGGCTGTGCTGGGTGCTGTCCCTCAGCCAGGCTCTGCCTTCCTTGGGGCTAAACTGAGGAAAACAGGCTAAAATATTCCCGCTGATTATGGGAATCAGMGGGCTGGCGCTTGGGGGGCTGGGTGGGTGAAATTTTGGGAAGATCAACACCTTTGTGCTGTGGGGATGCTGGGAATGCTGCACCTCATCCCAGTTCTGGTGCCCCATGGGCAGGGGGATGTGGGGTGAGCTGAGGGGCAGGATGGCAGCAGGGGTGGCATGGAACAGGGACATCCAGTGGGATTCCCTCCTGCAAGGAGCCTGAGCTTTCAGCACAGCCTGGCCCAGCTGCTTTTAACACAACCCCTCTTGCAAGAGCCCCAGCAGGGCTGCCCAGCTCAGCTCTTACCCAACCCYGAGGCTGTCAAGGCTGGTATCTCCCTCCTGATGCCATCTGATAACCTCTCCCTGCCCTGTGAGAGCTGAGCACTGCCCTGCTCCAGCTCCAGCTCCTGCAGGTCCTTCCCCACCCCAGCAGTGCCCCCAGAGCCATTGTGGGGGTGGTGTGGGAGGGCCACCCCACAAAACCCCTGCGTGCAGCTCAGGGGGAAAGGCACTCGCCACAGGCTGCTGCTGCAAAGCAGAAGCAGAATTCCGCACGAGCCTGGCAAGGCTTTTGCCTTCCTTCCCTTTCCCCAGCAGCTGCTCCAGCAGGGAGTGACACATCCCCAGGGCAGGGGTGACCCCAGGCACCCCCTTGTGYGTGGGGTGTGGAGACCCTCGGGGTGCCAGGGGACCCTTGGGGTGTGCAGGGGGGTGGCACAGCCTGCCCTGCCATCCCCCTGCCTTGCAGAGGAAGCTGTTGGGCCCTGCTGTTCTTGGGAAGGCTGCTGAGGTCTGTGGTGTGGCTGGGAGGGACAGAGCAGAGATGTGTCACCATCTCTGTCCTGCTRTGCTGCAGCAGTGAGCTCAGACTGGCACCTGCAGCACCTCCACAGACAGAAYCCGGGCAGGGCCAGGCTGGGAGGATCCACAGGGGCTCCTCTGGCCCAAACCTCCTGCTCAGACAGAGCTCAGGGCACAGGGTTGTGTCCAGAGGCTTCTGCMATGGCCCCGGGCAGGGACACTGCACAGCCTCTGCACCATCTGCTCAGGCTGGCACTGCCCRGGGCAGCAGCTCTGCCTCCTGGGCAGGGGCAGCTCCTGGGCTCAGGCCCTGCCCGTGGCTCTGGGGCCRTGGCTGGGCCTGGAGCAGAGCCTGGGGCTGCCCTGAGCCTGCACACAGGGACAGACTGGGGACACACGGACAGACAGACAGGGACAGACTGGGACACAGGGACAGACTGGGGGACACACGGACAGACTGGGGGACACAGGGACAGACTGGGACACAGGGACAGACTGCGGGACACAGGGACAGACTGGGGGACACAGGGACAGACTGCGGGACACAGGGACAGATTGGGACACACGGACAGACTGGGACACAGGGACAGACTGGGGGACACAGGGACAGACAGGGACAGACTGGGACACAGGGACAGACACACAGGGACAGACTGCAGGACACAGGAACAGACTGCGGGACACAGGGACAGACTGGGGGACACAGGGACAGATTGGGACACACGGACAGACTGCGGGACACATGGACAGACTGGGATACAGGGACAGACTGCAGAACAC
>JACDOX010000427.1:208474-218729 GCA_014549065.1 Cardinalis cardinalis | reverse complement strand
GGACAGACTGCGGGACACATGGACAGACTGGGATACAGGGACAGACTGCAGAACACAGGGACAGACTGGGACAGACTGGGGGACACAGGGACAGACTGGGGGACAGAGGGACAGACAGGGACAGCCAGGGCTGAGGCCCCTCTCCCTCCCTGGGCTCCTCTCCAGGCTGAGCAGCCCCAGCTCCCTCAGCCTTTCCTGGGCACTGAGATGCTCCAGGCCCTTGCTCAGCTCCAGGAGCTCCTGGCCCTGCTGTGCTGAGGATCCAGAGCTGGACACAGCACCCAGAGGTGTCCCCAGGGCTGGGCACAGGGGCAGGGTCCCTGCCTTACCCACTGGCAGTGCTTTTGGGAGCCCTCAGAACCTGCTGCTGGGAGCAGTGCCCCTCCCTGCTGCCTGGAGGRCAGGGATGGGCAGCAGGGGAGGGAAATGTTGTCTCTGGGATGTCCTCACCATGGCAGGTCACWGTCCTGGCAGGGTTGGTGTGCCCAAGGACAGGGTGTAGCTCCCACACCTYGCTGGCTGCTGACAGGGCAGTTTGGTGCAGAAAACCTTCTCCACTGCTCCCTTCTCCCTCGCAGTCAGCAAATTCCTGGGTTTGGGGCTCTATTCCCTTTGCAGGAGGAGCCTCTGCTCAGCACCTGGTTCCCAAGGGGGAGTGCTCCTTCCCAGAACCCACCCAGGACATCCCCCAGCCACGGCACCACCCCAGAGCGCCAGAGCTGGCACAGGGAGGGGAGCAGGGCACAGCAGGGCACCGGGGCAGGGCACAGGGATGGGAGGTTCCCCGAGGGCTTCCTATCAGCCCATGTATGCAGAGCAGGTTTCTAAGCCTCTGCTTGCTCCTAGTGTTTGCCAGCCTGCTGATGGGATCTACTTGCATTTATATTTATATATTTATATTTATATTTATATTTATATTTATATTTATATTTATATTTATATTTATATTTATATTTATACTTATATTTATACTTATATTTATATTATTTATATATTTAGACAGCAGCATGCTTGAGCAGAGGCACAGACCTGACCTGCCATGGTCACAGAGCAGGAAGGTCGTGCCTGCTCCCAGGAGGAGGCTGATGGGCAGGATCAGAAAACCCCCCCGGGGGTGGACCGGGCTTTGAGAAGATGCTGGCAGGGGCTGCAGGAAGCAAACATCAAAGYGAAGGTTGGAGCCTTCCAGCATGACGGCCTGTTTGATCCTTCCCTTCTCTGGGCAGTACCCAGGATGACACTGTCCCTCAAGATTCCTACGTCCAGGTGCCAATTCATCCATCCCTCCATTATCCATCATCCATCCCTCCATTATCCATCATCCATCCATCCATCCATCCATGCATCCATGCATCCATGCATCCATGCATCCATCCCCCATCCATCCATCATCCATTTATCCATCCATCATCCATCCCTCCATCCCTCCATCCATCCATCCATCCATCAATCCATCCATCCCTCCATCCATCCATCATCCATCCTTCCATCCCTCCATCCATCCATCCATCCATCCATCCATCCATCCATCCATCCCTCCATCCATCCATCATCCATCCTTCCATCCCCCCATCCATCCATCCATCCATCCTCCCATCCATCCATCCATCATCCATCCATCATCCATTCTTCCATCCATCCATGCATCCATCATCCATCCATCCATCCATCATCCATCCATCCATCCATCCATCCATCCATCCATCCATCCATCCATCATCCATCCCTAGCCATCAGCTTTTGCTGCACCCTGGGCCAGATTTTGCTTCACCTTCAGCCCCACCCATGCAGTTCATGTGTGGGGTGATGGTGGGAGCCTCTCTGGGGAGCAGAAAGGGTGAGGGACACTCAAGGCTCATCCCTAGAGAGGAAATATCACACTGGACATCTGGGAATGTGGGGTTGGGAATGACCCTGAGGGTCTGCAGGGCACAGCAGAGAGCCGAGCCCTTGGGGAGGAGGAAACTGGAGTCTTGGAAATCTGCTGGACCTCTTCAGGAAAAAGCCCTGCTCAAGGCCAGTCCACGAGGCTGCTGGGGAGGCTCCTCACTGTCCTGGTCTGGGTGRTGGGGCCGAAAGCTGCCCAAGACCTATCCATGAGCTCAGGAGTCACAAATCACGGGAYCCAGGGATGGAGTCACATCCTGCCCCAGCAGGGGCACGTTCGACGCGGTGTGTGGCCAGATGGGGCCCGTGGCACGCTGCGCTGCCCCCGATCCATCAGGGCCGGCTGACATCACTGCCTCGGGCTAATCTCCCGTCCAGCAGCAGCTTCCCGTTTCCTTTCCAACCTCTGCTCGCGGGCGGGCGGCTCCTCCGCGCTCGGAGCCGGGCAGGAAGAGCGCCCAGCTGGGCTCTCGTGCGGGGCCGCAGYCCCCGCGTGTCTGGCCCTGGTTCCAGTGGGCTCTGCGCCACCCGCTCCCCCAAAACCCCGGCGAGGGCCCCCGGGGGCTCCGAGCCCCCCGCACCCTGCCCGCGCCGTCGGGATGCCGGTGGCCGGTCCCTTTCCTGTTTGTGCCGCAGGAAACCCGCGTGGTTCCAGGAGAAATCACCGTGCCGGGGCTGCCGGCGCCCCACGGTGCCYGCCCGGTCCCACTCTGCTCATTCTGGGGCCAGGAGCTCTCCCAGGGCCCAGTGCTGGATGCGGACAGTGACAGGGACACTCCCTGTGCCACATCCCGGGCTGAGGTGTCACCCAGCCCGGCACAGCTTTCCCTGGGGCTCCCCATCAGGCTCTCGGTGCTCAGGCAGCAGCTCCTGACTCCCACTCAGGGCTGGCTAAAAGTAACCCCCGGCAGAGCCGCAGCCTGGATCCTGCAGGGAGACATCCGGGAACGCGGAGGGGTGAGGGATGAGGCTCCTTCCTGCAGGGGAAGGGTCTGCACCCCAGCACCCACCGGGCTCGGGGTGCCAGAGGGATCTGCCCCATCACGGCAGCACCCAGGGGTGATTTTCCACAATTYCCAGCTCTGCCAGAGTGGTTTTGGGGCAATTTGGGCTTGGGTTGTGCCTTTTAACAGGTAAAATAATCCCTGTGTGCTGCTGGAGGTGGGAGCAGYGGGGGGGAGAGGGAGCACCCCTGGGTCACTGTGTGCTGCGAGGTGTGAGCTGCGCAGCCCCTGCCCGTTTTCCACATTTTCCTTGCAGAGGTGGTTTCTGTGCAGCCAGCCCTGCTGCAAACCCCCAGATCCAGCTGTCCCAGCAGCCAGCCAGACCCTGCTGTCCCCCTCCCAGCCCTCTGTGTGTGTGTGATGTCCCCCGAGGCAGCAGGGGACATTTGTGACCTAACAGGGTGGCTGAAGGGGGACAGCAAGCATCCATGCCTGAGATACTGGGGTGGAGAAAAGCTCCAGGTGTGGGGGAAGCACACACAGGGCAGCTCTGGAGGGGGCCCAGGGGGATGAAGCTGAGTCAGGGGGACCCCAAAAGCTGCAGTGACATCCTCATTTGCACTGACCTTGCACATCTCAGGCTCAAACCCAGCTGGAGACGGAGCCCAGCAGCTGCCTCGGGTGTGGGGGCGAGGAGTGGGTGGAAAATCCCTCATTTGTCAGCGAATTCCCACGGCAGTGCCTGTCTAGACCAACTTCCCGTTGTCCTGTGGAAGCTGCCCCTGCCCACGCACGCCTCYGTGGGGTGCAGAGCCCAGCATCCCTCTGTGCTGTCCTGCTGGGGCCACTTCTGTCCCTGCTGAGGGTCACCCCAGGGTGCTGGGGCTGTGTGGATGGACCCTCCTGCCCCACTCAGAGCTGGATGGCTCTGGGTGGRCTCTGTGCCAGCCCCCTCCCCATGCTGTGCCAGCCCCGTGAGCTCTCACACACACCAACCCCTTTATTGTGCCAGGAACCACAGCAGCGGCAAACACTGGGAGAGTGGGGACACAGGAGGCCCAGGAGCCCAGCGCCAGGACAAACCCCACAAACCAGCAGGGGAAGGGGTCCCCAGAGCCAGCTGGGCTGGAGCCAGCCTGCAGAGGTGAGCCTGGTGCTCAGCAGAGGGCCTGGGAGGGCTCCCTGGCATGGAGGGGTCACACTAAGCTTGGAGGGGCGTGGAGGGCTGCAGTGGGTCCAGCCTGACCTCGGGCTTGGCAGAGCTGGACCTCAGGCCAGACAGGGTCAATCCAAACCTTGTGCTGTGGCAAAGCCTGGGCAGGACCCTCACAGACCCCCCTCTTCTGGGCCTTTGAGGGTCTTACAGAGGCAGAGCCATATCCTGGTGCCAGGAAAGCTCCTGCCCAGCCTCCCTTGAACACCCACTGCCAGCTCTGTCTCCTCTGGGGACATCTCCATGGGCACAGGGGCCACCAGGGTGCCCACCCTGCCTCTTCCCAGCCCCTGTGGCTGCGCAGATCCCACGGGACAGTTCCCACTGCTTGGGTAGGGAGGGGGGTCAACGATGAAGGACTTGGAGAACAGATGTGACTATGGGGAAGTAGGGAGAGCCCAAATTCCCAGCTGTGCCCCCTGGGTGCCAAGCCTGGGTGCTGAGGGCGTTCCCTGTGCAGGGGGCTCAGGCCTCGTGGTCGCTGGTGCTCAGGTGCTCCTCGGGCAGGCCGGTCTCGTCGATGTTCTCCAGGGAATCGGCGTGCTGGACCGACAGCTCGGCCAGGCTGACGCTGGGCAGCGTGTTCTGCTCGGGGTACACCCAGGGCTTGTACCCGGGGTCGTGCCGGCGCTTCCACTCCGGGTACTTCAGCCCAGCCTTGTAGATCTTCTTCATGGCCTGAGGGCACAGCGGGGCTGGGGTTTGGGCTGCCCTGGGCTGTGGGCACAGCTCTCCCATTGCAGGGTTTGGGGTGCTGGTATGGGATGGGGCCTGGCTGCCCCAGCAATGCGCTCAGTGCATGCCCTGTGTCACCCAGCACCCATCCTGGGAGCTCTGCATCCCCGAGGATCCATCCTGTGAGCCCTGGATCACTCAGCACCCATTCTGCAGGTTCTGGGTCATCCAGTACCCATCCTGGGAGCCTTGGATTACCCAGGACCCATCCTGACCCATCCTGTGAGCTCTGGACCACCCAGCACCTGTCCTGCAGGTTCTGGGTCACCCAGCAGCCATCCTGGGAGCTTTGCATCACCRAGGATCCATCCTGTGAGCCCTGGATCGCTCAGCACTCATCCTGCAAGCTCTGTGTCATCCAGCACTCATCCTGGGAGCTCTGCATCACTGAGGACCCGTCCTGTGAGCTCTGCATCACTCAGCACCCATTCTGCAAGCTCTGGGTCATCCAGCACTCATCCTGAGAGCCTTGGATTACCCAGAACCCATCCTCTGAGCTCTGGATCACCCAGCACTCATCCTGCAGGTTCTGGGTCACCCAGCACCCATCCTGAGAGTCTTGGATTTCCCAGGACCCATCCTGTGAGCTCTGGATAACTCAGCACCCATCCTGCAGGTTCTGAGTCACCCAGGACCTGCTCTGTGAGCTCTGGCTCTCCCAGCACCATTCCATGAGTTCTGGTCTTCCAGCATCCCTCCTCAGAGCCCTGGGTCACCCGGCACCCACCCTGTGGGCCCTGGGCCACTCACCCTGCCCCCACCCGGGGTAATATGGGCAGCTCATCCCTGCTGCCCGGGACCCCCATCCACCTCCTTACCTTGGGTGCCACAAACTGGGACACGCGGTTCACCACCCACTTCGGCAGCGACCCTGCAAGAGCCCAAAGCTCTGTCACCCAGGGAAGCAGGGCCAGCCCCAGGGGAGGCACCACGAGCCTGCAGCACCCCCAGGGCTGGCATGGGCACCCCTGCATCCTCGGGCTGCCCCCATTCCTGGGTGCCTGGGTGATGGAGAGCCATTTGGATATGCATAGATAATGTAGTAATGGGAGGGCTTCAGATTGAGTTTGTGGAACTAATTCTACTGTTGGACTTTGAAAAAGAGGTTAYTCTATACAAGTAATTGTATTACTTTTGAACTGATAGAAGATTGTGACTATTGCAGAAGCAGAACACCAGGCCAGAGTTACTCTTTTTCTAATCAATACCATGTCTTCCTGTATGACCTCGGGGCTTGAGCCTAGCGTCTGGAAATAATTCTGCAGCATTAAAGGACACACAATAAACCTGCATAGCAGAGACACACATATTTCTGTGAACACAGGACCCCAAAGCCTTTAAGCCGTGATCCTACAAACTAAAATTGGAGTTCCACTGACTGGACAGTGGTTCTTATGACTGGGAGGATCAGAGATTAGCAGAGAGATGGAACCTTTTTAGGCTGAGGAAGGGAGGGGGGAAACCAAAAGTGGCATAATATAAAATCAGAGCCAGGGGGGTGAGCTCTGGGTGAGGGGCACTCACCTCGAGGGTCCACCTGGGTGAGGTAATAGAGGATGCAGGCACCGTCCCCRTTGGCCTTGATCAGGTACCCGGTCTGCAGGGACACGGCCCTCACGAAATCCTTGCGGGGTGGGTATTTCTGCGGGGAGATTCAGGGCACCTCAGAGCCTGCCCAGCCCTGCCCGTGTCCACAGACAGCCCTGCCAGGGCTGGGGGCAGCCGGGGCTCACCGGGTGCTTGACGCTGTAGTTGATGATCATGTAGTCATTGCCCAGGGGCAGCCAGGAGCGCAGCGTGACRAAATCCCGGTTCTTCAGGGGGCTGGGGCACTTCCCTGCGGGCAGATCCCGTTACCCATGGCCCCATGGCCCCACACACATTCAGGGGGCTGGGGAGGGGCCCGGGGGTCTCGGGGGTGCTCACAGGAGTAGTATCCCACATCAGCGTTGACGGTGAGGCGGCCGATGTCGTAGGTCTCGATCATGTTGGAGTCCCACTTGCTGCGGTAGCGGGTGTCGTGCAGCACGTCATAGAGCGTCTCTGCAGGGACGTCCTTGCACGAGATGCGGGTCTGCGGGGACAGGGGCAGCACCCAGCCTGGGGCTGTGCCCACTTCGGGCTGTCCCATGTTCCTGGGCCATGGAGGACGGCACCAGGGCTTCAGGCTGTCCCTGTGCCATTGAGGACGGCACCAGGGCTTCGGGCTGTCCCATGTCCCTGTGCCATTGAGGATGGCACCAGGGTTTCGGGCTGTCCCATATCCCCGTGCCATTGAGGACGGCACCAGGGTTTCGGGCTGTCCCATGTCCCTGTGCCATTGAGGACGGCACCAGGGCTTCGGGCTGTCCCATGTCCCTGTGCCATTGAGGATGGCACCAGGGCTTCGGGCTGTCCCTGTGCCATTGAGGATGGCACCAGGGTTTCGGGCTGTCCCCTCTCCCCGGGCCATTGAGGATGGCACCAGGGTTTCGGGCTGTCCCATGTTCCTGGGCCATGGAGGATGGCACTAGGACTTTGGGCTGTCCCATGTCCCTCTGCCATGGAGGATGGCACCAGGGCTTCGGGCTGTCCCATGTCCCTGTGCCATGGAGGATGGCACCAGGGCTTCGGGCTGTCCCATGTTCCTGGGCCATGGAGGATGCAGGACAGTCCCTGCTGCAGGACAGCCCCGGAGCCACCGCGGGGCTGGAATGACCCTCAAACCGGTCCCGCCGGTCCAGGCTTTGGTGCCTGTCCCCTACCCCGTGTCCTTGCAGGGCAAACAAAGGGGTGCCCGTGTGCTTCATGATAGCCTTGGGTGCAGGGTCTGCTCCCAGGGGGTTTCGGACCCACTCTGGTGGAGTTTGGGGCCACTCCCGGGGCAGTTTCGGACTCGCTCTTGGAGAGGTTTTCCAGCCCACTCCCAGGGGGTTTCAGGGCTGCTCTGGGTGTGTTTGGGGCCCGCTCCCAGGGGGTTTTGGGGCCACTCCCAGGGGGGTTTCAGGCCTGCTCCCGGGGCTGTCAGGGCCGCTCCCGGGGAGTTTCAGGGCTGCTCCTGGGGGGATTTCCAGGCCACTCCCGGGGGGGTTTCAGGGCTGCTCTGGGCGGGTTTGGGGCCCACTCCTGGGGGGGTTTTGGGGCCACTCCAGAGGAGTTTGGGGGCCACTCCCAGGGCTGTCAGGGCCRCTCCTGGGGGAGTTTAGGACCCACTCCAGAGGAGTTCGGGGGCCACTCCCAGGGGTTGTTGGGTCTGCTTCCGGGGGGTTTCGGGGCCACTCCTGGGGGTGTTTGGGTCCACTCTGGGCCCACTCTAGGGAGGTTTTGTGTCTGCCCCCGGGGGGTTTTGCGGCCGCTCCCAGGGGGATTTCAGGCCCACTCCCCGGGGCTGTCGGGCCCAGCTGTAACTGGAGCCGCGGAGCTGCACCAGCCGTGCATTATTGATGAAGGCGGCCGCCCTGCTCCTCTGAGCGCTGGCAGGAGGGAGATGTCATCTGCTGCTCGTTAGAGCCCTTGCATCTTTGATGAGGCGCCGTGTAAGYGGAGATGGCCCTGTGAGCGTGGCAGGTGCCATCAATCTCGGGCAAGCTCTCCCTGGTGGCTGGGGCTGGATGGACTCGTGCCCAGGCCGGAGATGCGCTGCAGTGCCCGGGGCACCGGGGGAGGGTGGCAGCACCCAGCCCCCTCCTCCTGCTCTCCCTCCCTGCCTGCAGYGGGGTCTGGAGGTGCTGCTGCTGCAGGGCGAGGGATTTTTCCAGCTGCAGGTGGAGCTCATGGGCCTCCAGGAAACTCTGGCTGTTACAGAGGGACCATCGCAGCCTTGCAGCCCCAAATGCCCCACTAAAACCTGTCCATCACCCCCTGCAGGCTCGGATGAACGGCCCTGCCGGGCACAGCACCAGGGATGGGGAAAGCACAGAGCCCAGACCCATCCACAGGGAATTTGGGTGGGAAAAAATCCATAGCTCCAGCTGCTCAGGGAATCTGAGGTAATTAACTCCCTCAGCTAATGGACAGACTGATGCTCTCCTGACCCCAAGGGAGCTGTGCAGCCTAGGCTGCATCCCACGTTTTGGGAAGGGGCTCTGGGTAGTGCCAGCCCCTGCACAGTGCCCAGGCCCTCTCCAGGACAGGGAAATCCCCATGATTGCCCTGAACCAGGCTGGGTGATGCTCCCTGACTGCCCAGGACCTGCCCGGGGTCCTGTGGGCTCAGTGGTGGCAGGGGGGACAGAGCTGCAGCCCCTGCCAGGCTGGGGGCTGCACTCCAGGGGCCCCTGCCAGCCTGTCCTGGTCTCTCTGAGCAGCATCCACCTCTCCTCTCCAAATCTCACCATGGGAAGCCCTGTCYAAGGCTGCACCTGCCCACAGCCACAGAGCCAGACCCATCCCTGCAGAGGCTGCTCAGGCAGGATTTACCCCCTTGGGAGGTCCTTGCTCCTGCCACCACTGTCCTCCTCCTTCAGGACACAGCTTCCAGGAGCAGGTTCTCCGTGTCCTTCCCGGGGATGGAGGTGACACAGCAGCCCACAGTGCCACCCTGGAGCTTCTTTTTGGGACAGGAATGTGATTTTTGCCTCTTCCCAGGTGTCAGGGACCTGCTGCAGTCACCAGGACTTTTCAAAGGGGTGCTTGCCTGACCCCTCAGCACCCCTTATTCCTGTGCATGCCCAGCTGGTTTAAATGCTCCCTGACCCAGGTGCACGAGCTCTTTCCTGGCTCAGAGCAGCAGGGAAATGTGAATTGCAGCTGCAGCCCTGCTGAGAGTGCTGCTCCTGCTCCTCCCCCTGGCCCTGCAGGGTCTCTGTCCATGGCAGCAGCGTGTGCCCAGCTCCTCCTCRTGCCCCAGCTGCAGGAGAAGCGCTGCTGGCTGTCCTGTGCTCMGGACAGCAGGGGAAGAGCCTCTTCCAGAGCCTTGTTCCCTCCTCATCCCCTCCCCGAGGCTGTGGCGACATTGCTGGGTGAACTCTAACCCTGACCCTAATGCTCCCCAGCAGCTGGGCTGCCCTGCAGGTCGGATGTTCTGAACGCTCTCCAGCAGCTGGGCTGCCCTGCAGGTCAGATGTTCTGCCTCTCCTCGCTCTGGCAGGTCCCATCCCTGCCCAGGGCTCGGGATTCTGGGTGCCAGAAAAGCCAAAGCCTGGGATGCCCACCCTGGGCTCACCCCGTGCCCCCTGCAGCCACTCCTGGCGTGCCCAGGGCCACCTGGCAGTGCCACTGCGGCTGTGCAGATCAACCAGAAGGTACCTGAGGGATGGCTGAACCTCCTGTCCCTCTGCAGCACCCCAGCTCCAGCCCCTGGCAAGTGACAAACATCCCAGAACAGCCCCAGGTGAGCAGCAGGATGCTGTGAGGAGGAGGGGCAGCCCCAGGTGAGCAGCAGGATGCTGTGGGGAGCGGGGGCAGCCCCAGGTGAGCAGCAGGATGCTGTGGGGAGCGGGGGCAACCCCAGGTGAGCAGCAGGATGCTGTGGGGAGCAGGGACAGCCCCAGGTGAGC
>JACDOX010000427.1:184636-199127 GCA_014549065.1 Cardinalis cardinalis | reverse complement strand
AGAGAGAAAAACAAGCAGGGTGGGACTGCATGGGCTGGAGCTGGAATTGGATAATTACCTCCAATATGCAAATGGATCAAAACTTACAAAAGTGAGAGACCCCGTGACCTGTCGTCCATTTTGTGCCCATTTTGGGTTGTGCTGCCCAAGGTGGATCTGTTTGAGGCCTCCTAACAAATCCCTGCTTTATTCTTTAGCTCAGTCTGGTCTCTGTTCTAGGGCAGCCTTCACAAGGCACCACAGGGACAGAATCCCCCCTGCCCTGCTGCCCACACTGGGCTCAGCCCAGGTGGTTCTGGGTTGGGGCGGGTCCAGCTCCCACCCCCAGCACGCCCAGATCCTTCTCCCAGCCTGGCCTGACCCCAGGGCTTGTCCCCACCAGGGGCAGCACCAGCGCTTGGTGTTGTTGAACCTCCTGGGCCGCTCCTCGGGCTTGTCCAGGTCCCCATGGCCGCCCCCGGGCACCCCGGGACCCCTCCCACCCCCCCCGGGGGATGTGCCCCGTGTGACGGCCCCGGTGCCACGCATCAGTCCCACACCTCGGGAACAGTGCTGGACCCCCAGCGCCCCCCGTCCTGTGCCGGGGGGCAGGGCAGGGAGCTCTCGTGGTGATTAAAATGCGCTGTTTGTGGTGCTGAAGCCCCGCATCAGGGAGAGTTACAGGGCACTGAGCTAGAAAATGGCATTTACAGCCCCCTGGCCCGGCCAGCCCCTGTGCAGGYTTCATCAGTGCCACGTGTGTGTCCAGAGAGGGGACAGCAGAGGGACACCCCTGCCCCCAACCCTACAGACCCTCTGTGGGACCCCAAACACAGCCCGAGGGCTGGGACAGGGACCTCTCCCCGCTGCCCCAACCCTGYAGACCCGCTGGGGGCTGTCCCACAGAGGGTGAGGGTGGGATCCTTCCCACCATCCCCAGCCCCACAGCCCCTCCCTGGGACCCAAACAGTGAAAACAGGAGGGCAGAGACCCCTCCCCACTGACCCAGCCCCACAGCCCCTCCCTGGGACCTCAAACACAGCGGAAAGGGGAGGGCAGGGACCCCTCCCACCACCCCCAGCCCTACAGTCCCTCCCCAGGACCCCAAGCATAGCGAAAAGGGGAGGGCAGGGACCCCTCCCCTCTGCCCCAGCCCCTCTGCGGCACCCCACGTGCAGCCACATCCCAGCTGGGGGCTCTCGGGGGGATGCCCCGCCCCGTGTGGCACAGAGGGTTGGTGGCACTGAGGGCGGGGCACAGGGGCTGTGCTGTGCCCCCCGCCCGGTGCTGGGCAGTGCCAGCAGCCCCGCGTGGGCACTGCCCCAGCCCCGTTTGGGAGCGGCGGCTCCAGCCGTAGCAACAGTTACCACGATTTCCTCTTCCCATTCCCTTTCACCTACTCCAGCGTCCTCCCAAGGCAGCCCTGGCGCTGCCGGGGATGTGTTTACAGGCAATTAAAGCTCATTAATGGCACGCAGAAGCAACAGAAGCCCCGCGGCAATATGGGAGGGGTGAGTCCCGCAGGGGACGGAGCAGCCCCGGCCGTCCCTGGCAGATCCGGGGGGWTGCGGGGCCGAGCGGGGTCTGCACGCCCTGGGTGAGGCTGGCCTGGGGCGGGGGGTGGCTGCTGGGATGGTGTCACCTGCCCAGCAGCCCTGCGGGGACATTAACGCGGGCACCGAGTGCTGCCAGCGCCGAACTGAGGGGCAGAGGGGGGAAGCCYGCAGTTTCCCCCTCCTCCGGGGGTCCCAGCCCCATATTCCCCGCTCCAGCCCCGCGCTGTGCCCTGGGGATGGATTCACCCCTGTCCCGGCAGGAGGGAGAGGAGCAGGAGCTCGAGGCTCTCTCTGCACGTGTGCGAGCAGAGCTGGCACCGGCTGGGCCCGAGCCGCTGCTCCCGGGCTCGGGAAAGCATCGGGAACACATCGGGAACACAATAGCGTTCGTTAGCAGGAGCAGGAAAACCTCCTGAGGGCTGGAACGAGGCTTTGATTGGGAACAGATGCGGGAGAGAAGGTACCGGGATGGACCGGGCACAGGGCCAGCCCCGGGGAGGGAAGGGAAGGGAAGGGAAGGGAAGGGAAGGGGATGGGATGGGATGTTCCCTTCACGCTGTCCTGCCTGCCCCGGGGCTGCCGGGTGCCCTGAGCAGGTGAAGCATGGAGCAGTGCCTGGGATGCTCCTGGCTGCCCAACACCGGCTCTGGATGCAGCCCCGGGGGTCCCGCGGCATTCCCGGAGGGATGAGCCGGCCCGGCTGGGTGGGGTCATGTTCTGCTGTACCGGGAGGAGCTGGGAGGCCCAGGGTTTATCCTGCCGGGAGGGATGTGGGACTGCGTGTGAGGCTGAGCCCTGTACCCCACACGCTGCTGCAGGACCAGCACAAAAAATGCAGGGAAAAGCCTGGTGTGGCTTCCAGCTCATCTTCCTCCTCTTCCTCCTCCAGCGCTGGGCCCAGCAGGACAATCCACGGCTCTGCCAGGCTGAGGTCAAAGGCACAGCTCAAAACAAACACTAATCATGGTGCTGCTGAAATCCCCTGCCCTGCTGCCCACGCAGAGCCTGGTGTGCGTGGATCTGGGCCCTGGGGTGCCAGCAGAGGTGCCTGGGGCACGGTGCTGTCAGCAGGAGATGGAGAGAGGCTCAGCAGGGCCTGACCCCGTGCCAGCTCTCCCTCCTTCCCTCTCTCTGGCTCTCTTTCCCTGCAGGGCTGTGACAGAGGGGGGGAGCAGGAGGTGCAGGAGGGGTGTGGAGGTGCCCACATTCCTGATCCCGGATTCCCATTCCCTGCGGGATCTGGGCTCAGGAATGTCCTGAGGGAGAAGAGAGCACCACACTGCCCTTTGGAAGCCCCAGACTCCCCCAACAAGACCTGCAGAGGGTCCTCACCCCCTCTGAGGCTGCACAAGCCTCCTCCCCTCCAAGCACCAGCTCCCAGGGCTGGGAGGCGGCCGTGCCCTCATTCCTGGGCAGGGATGCAGCAGGGTGGGGAGGGATGCAGAACCCCCCCAGCCAGGCTGCAGGCACCCACCCAAGCCCAGGTGACCCCTCCCTGCCCTGCCCCGGTGGACACAGGGCTGGGGGGTGCCAGGACCCACCTGGGGTGACAGGATCAATACTCACATGAACCAGAGGATCCCRGCACCCCCGGGAGAGCAAAGGGCTCCATCCACCTCTCCCCCGGCTCGGTGGCAGCAGCACCGGCGCCTCTGGGAGCCGCTTGGCCCCGTTTAACCCTTGCCTGGCAGGGCTGGCTGCCAGGGGGCCGCGTCCCCCCCGCCCTCGGGAGGCAATCGGCAGGCGCGCTGCGGAGCGGCGCTTTTCTTCTCTAATCTTCTTATTTCATTTTAGCATTTACAATACAGCCAGCCGGTAATCCTGACATCAAACACGCCACGCGCGCTTCCGAGCCGCGCCGACGTCAGGCAGCGGGAGCGCTGGCAGGAGCTGCCAGCTCCGAGGGCTGCGATAACGCGCGGGAGGGGCACCGGGGCAGCGGCTCTGGCAGCAGCGAGAGCGGGCACCGCGCCCTCCAGAGCGTCTGGGCACCCACAGGTGCCCCTCGGTGCAGGAGCCGCRCTGGGGTGAGCTGGGTGTGGGTTTGGTCCCTAGCGAGGGGCTGGTGTGGGAACCCAGGACATCCCTCTGGCTGTCCAGGATGGCCAAGACCCCTGCCAGGGGGCACAGAGACCCTGGCACAGAGCCCAAAACGCCTGTGAGTTTGATTATGACCCATGGAGCACATTACCAACCTCAGCAAGCCACAACAGTTTAAGTAGAATATTAGTGAAGTTATCATGGGGTGGAAAAGTAGATTTTAGGATTTCTGGTATGGGGGTTCAGGAGGCAAGATGGAGGGATCTGGGCATGTCCAGCCTTTCTCCTTCTTCTTCTTGGCCTCCATYTTCTGCTGTGATGTTGGCACTCACAGATTGGTTTAGAGTAGAAGCTCACTGTCTAACATAGGTGATAGGTATTGGAAAGTAATTGCAAACATTGTACATGTAGGTTTTTAGTATAAAGACATGACACYGCCCCGGGGCAGGCAGAGTGCCTGGAACTGTCCTGCTGGATGGACCTCGGCAGGGCAGGAGAAAAAATTTATAGGTAAGGAACAATAAACAACCTTGAGACTGAGAAATGAAGAGTTCTGACTCCTTCTTCAAGTGTCAGGCTGGGAAAAGAGACTTTCGAACTCTTCTYGGGGTCACTCTGACAAGCTAGAGATCCCGACAGGTTGGAGTCACAGTCGCTCAAAGAGGCAGGGCTGGGTGACCCTGCTGGTGCCCACTCGTCCTCCTCACTCTGGCCTGAAGCTGCACGGAGCTCTGGCATGCTGGGGAGCAGAGCTGGACACCCTTAGGTGGTGCCAGTGCCACCCCATCCTGTGCCATGGGCAAGGGCCATTCCAGTGCTCGAGGCTCTTCCTGGTCTCCACCTCACTGGAGCATCCTTTGCTTTCCAGGCACGGCAGCTGGACCCTGGTGGCAGAGACCCAAGGGCTGCACAGCCCATGGTGCCCATGAGTCCCTTTCCCCAGTCCCATCCCCAGCTCCTCTTTGGTGGACACCAGTGGCAGGCCCTGGCACAGGGTGCCCAGAGCAGCTGTGGCTGCCCCTGCATCCCTGGCAGTGCCCAAGGCCAGGCTGGATGGGGCATGGAGCAGCCTGGGATGGTGGCATGTGTCCCTGCCCAGGGAAGGAGATGAACTTTGAGGTGCCTTCCAACCCAAACTGAATCGTTCTGAGATTCTGTGCGACACTTCCCCGCTCCCACTGCAGTGACACAGATCCAGCAGCCTTTGCAGAGTCCCTGGGGTGGCTTTTCTTTCCCAGCCTGATGTCCCTGAACGGATTTTCAGCTCCTGGGAGATTCCTGGAGTTTCCTTGGAGCTGAAATGTTCCACAGGGCTGGATCAGGGAAGGGGGATGGAAGATGATGAATCTGCTCTCAGGCCCTGCTGAGGATGGGACCCCTGCCTGGATCCCTCTCATGGCAGCTCCTGAGGGCACCCGAGGCTCAGCAAGGCTTTGCGCTGTGCCAGGGTGGTGCCCACATGGCTTCACCATCCTCTTCCTCAGCCCGTGGAGGAGGAAGGAGCCCAGCAAACACAGGCCCTGCCCGGCGCTGGCAGCACCAGGGGACGTGAGGAATGAGCAGGASGAGAAGGGCTCGTGTCCCCATGCCAACCTCGGAGCTGCCCCTTGCTCTGTGCCAGGTGGGCACTGGTTCTGCTGTGGGTTCACCTCCCATGGAACACTCTCWGTTCCAATCCATGTCTCAATATTTGGGATTTAATCAGCACTGAAATAAGTAGCTTCTGTATTTTATTTTTTTTTCTCCCTCTTTTAAGGCAGCGAAGAGCTGCGACTCAATAGGAATTAATTTGCCTAATTAGCGTCTTTGGGAAGCTCTCCCTCCCGCGCATGCCTCGATGGGGGAGATTCCCGGGCTGCGGAGGCTGTGCCCGGTGGAGCTGCCCAGGGTCCTTCCCCAGCGCTCCTGCCGCTCCGGACAGCGCTGCCCGCACCCCGCAGGATCCATCGGGGGGTGCCCACCGCCGTGGGGCACCCCGGGACCTGCCGGGTGGGCACGGGCGGGGGCCGGCCCGGGGGGGCGGGAGCGGGCGGCTGCCAGGGAAGATGAATGGTTTTAATCACACCGCTCACAGGGCACCATCTGAAGTTTCGTGTAAGTTATGATAGCGACAGTTTGCACGAAAATTGTATTTCCAGGCTTCATTGACTGGCTTAATGAGAATCTTTACGTGTCAGATATTAAATTAAGAAATTAAAGAGCTGTTTCGGTGTGTATAGACTCCTTCCCTCGCACTGAGCTGCTTCTTCCAGATCAATCAGGAACGCGCCTCTAGAAAAGATGGGAGAAGCCTTTGATTTTCTGTCACCGGGGAAGTGAATCTAATACGCCTTGGCACCTAATTCATGTTTTATTAAAAGGCATGAGGTGGATGCTGCCGGCCCCCGCCTCTGCCCGCTGCCCTCTCCCGGAGGAGGGAGCGGCCCCTCCCGGCTCCCGGCGCTGCCTGGCTGTCACACGTGTCCCAAATGCCGCCAGGAGGTGCCGGGCACTGGCTGTGCTAGCCAGGGATTAAGGTCAGCTTGGAACGAGCCACGCTGGAATCGGCAGGTTGGAAAATGTTGCTGCTCTCCTGTGTTGCCTCCCTGCTTTGCTTCCTGTGCTGGCTGAGTTTGACCTGAATTCCCCGATCCTCTGGGTCCCTTCCCTCTGGTTTTGCTGGGAATGGGTACTCAGCCAGCTGGGAACTCCCCAGCTGGAATGGGGACGATGTYACAGCCATGGGGTGGCCAGAGGACATGGAGACGGAGCAGGGCTGGGCACGCTGGGCTGGATGGGGCAGAGAATCCCTGAATGCCACGGACACTGGAGATAAACACCYGGCACAGGGATGTGGAGAGCAACCCTGAGATCAGGGAGCTCAGRGACCGGTGTCCCAAGGCAGGGACAGCCAGGGACAGCAGGGATCRATGCCTCGGGTGGGGACAGCCAGGGACACCTGGGATAAATCCCCCTGTCCAGAGGCACTCAGGGACACTGGAGATACCCCCTGGAGCAGGGACATGTGGGACAGTGCAGAGGAGCTGGGGACACCAGGGAGCTCAGCGAGAGTGCAGATGGGATGTGCCCGTGTTTCCTGATCCACCTGGACCCTGTCACTGAGGACCCTGGGGACACTTTGGTCCCAGAAGGGGGACAGGGCTATCAGGTTCGCTTAGATGAGCCCCAATCCCTGTGCTCAGCCTGCCTGGGTGGAATCCTGGTGCTTTCCCAGTCCCCCCACCACATCTGCACCTTCCAAACCCGAAGGTGAGGAGAGGGAGGTGCTGTTGTTCCAAACTATCTGTCAGGGCAGGAAACACCCCCCTCTGGGCCCTGAGCACCACCATCCATCTTCTGCTCCCTGTGCCAGCCCTGGCTTCTCCCTCTGTGGGGGAACTTGGAGCAAACAGCTTCATTTGGCACCAATCTGAGCGGTGACATCGYGTGTGGTGTCACCATCGGTCCCCAGCCACACGGCCCCGTCAGTCATTTGGGCTTTTCCACTTTTGATATTACAATTGTAGGGGATCAAGCTCTCTGCAGTGCTGGGCTGGGGTCCCTGTGTGTCCCTGGGACCTCCTGTGCCTGCAGGAACCTGTCACCAGCCCTGTCCCCACTCCCTGTGTCCGTCTGTCCCTGCAGGAGCCTGCTCCCAGTGTCACCAGCCCTGTCCCCACTCCCTGGGGCTCTGTGTCCCTGCAGAAGCCTGGTCCTGGTGCCGCTCACAGCGTTGCTCCCAAATCCTTTAGGACACTTTGTGGGTGCAAAGGGGGATGTGGGAGAAGCTGGAGCCCCTCTCCAACAAGGGCTGAGTGCCGGGGCGCTGCGGGGATGATGCCCCGCGGCTCCTGGCCCAGCAGGAGCTCGGTGTCGCTGTCCCCAGGCCCTGGCCAGCTCGGTGTCGCTGTCCCCAGGCTGGCCGAGGTGCCATCCCCGCCGTGCCAGCCCGCCCGGGCAGCGGGCACCCCGCTGGCCCTGCCTAAATGTCTCATTAAAGGGATTTGCGGGGCTGCTGAGCCGGGCTCTAATCTGGCGCTTCCCGTTCATTTGTTGCAGCGTCTCAGGCAGCCGGCAAAGGTCGTTGGGTGTTTAATTACGGGCAGAGAGCGGCGGGAGCAGCAGCAGCAGCTGCGGGCGGGCGGCCCGAGCGCTCCTGACGCGGGAGATGCTGCCTGCCCCCGGGACACGAGCAGCGCTGTCGCAGCGCCGTTGTCACAGCGGCCTTGTCACAGCCAGCCCGGCAGCCAACCCGCGGTGACCGCAGCCTTGCCTGGCATTGTCCCCGTCCTCGTCCTGCTCCTTTTTGGCCGTGTCACGGCACAGCCCCGCTCGCCTCCTCGCCGCTCCTGCCGTGCTGTGTGGCGCCGTGGCTGCCCAGCCTGGTGGATGGGGATGTGCTGTGCCAGGATCAGCCGGAGCTGAGCTGGGACACGCCAGAATTCCCGACTGGCAACACCCGGGGCGTGCTGATGCTCGGGCAGGAGCCTGGGGATGCTCCGTGCCCCCAGAGCCGTGTCCGGGGAGGTGGTGGCTGTGCAGGGGCCGGGCTGTGGGTGCCTGCATGCAGCTCCCATGCTGAGCATCCCGGCGTGAGGSGTGTTCGAGCCCCTGGGGGTGTTTCCCGAGTGCCCCCATGCCACGGAAAATGTGTGGGTGTTGCACAGACATGGCTGGGATGGAGCTCTGGGGCTCCTGGAATGGTGTAAARGGAGGTGGAACGAGATGGGCTTTGRGGTCCTTTCCAGCCCGAGCCGCTCTGGGATTCCATGAATTTTCGATCCAGGCTGAATTCCAGGGGTACCCGCGCTCACCTCTCTCCCTGTGTGACCACCGAGCGCTTGTGCCTCACGGAGCCGTGCGGAGCTGGTGCTGCAGAGGGTCCCGAGGGCACCGCGGGGCTGACAGGGCTGCAGGGAGCCGTGGCAGCACGATGGGCTGCGGGAATGTCACCCATTGTCCCTCGCCTGGGTCGGAGCCATCCCGGCCCGCGCGGTCATTAGCGGGCTGTCGCCTCCCGTGCTGGCAGCTGCCACCAGCGCCTGACAGCGCCGCGGGGCTGCGGCCTCTTGGGGTGACAGGAGGGGCCGCGGGTCGTGCTGCCGCCTCTGCGCCCCTGCCCGCTGCCCTGCCTGGGGGTGGCCGTGCAGCGCTCCCGCTGTCCCCCCGCTGTCCCCCCGCTGTCCCCAGGCGTGCAGAGGCTCTGCCCTCCGCTGCCGGGGGTCCCTGCGGCGCTCGGGGTGCCCCGGGGCCGGCTGCAGCCTGAGTGACAGCCTGGCGCGCTAATGAGCCGCTGCCGGGCCGATGGCTGACACCCGCGGCCACCTCCCGGGGCCATCCCCGAGGGCTCGCCACCGCCAGCCTCGGCCGGGGGGGCTCTGGGRGTGACACCGGTGCCGTCCTTTCTCCTGAACGTCGCTGGGAAGCTGCCCGGGTGTGCCTCAGCCCGGCAGGCTGAGGGTTCCAGGAGGCGCAGGGTGCTGCCCGTGAGTGTGCCGCGGCTCGGCAGTGTCCCCTGCCTGTCCCCAGCTGTCCTGGGCAGGGTGGAAGGGGCTGGAGACAGGCTGAGCCCGGCCAGGCCTGCAGGTTATGGTGGGCACTGGGCACCCTGAGTGATTCTGGGGCACAGCATCACCCTCCCACCGTTCCTGGAGCATCCTCCTGCCCCGGGTTATCCTTTCTGGAGCATCCTCCTGCCCCAGCATATCCCTCCTGGAGCATTCTCCTGCCTTGGCATGGCAGTTCTGGAGCATCCTCTGCCTCACTATCACCATTTTTGGAGCATCCTCATGCCTGTCCTTCCCTTCTAGAGCATCCCCTTGCCTCAGCATTCCTGCAGCATCCTCTGGTGCCAGCATCAGCATTTCTGGAGCATCCCCTGCCTTGGCATCTCCGTTTCTGGAGCATCCTCTGCCCAGTTCCTCATCACTGCAGCTGTGCCCACGGTGCCAATCRCTGCTCCCAGCCCCATCCTTTTCACCATGAGAGTGCTCATCCCGTGTTTCCCTGTCTCCCATCTCTCTCCCTTCCTCCCACGTCTCGCTGGCTCCCTTGAAGCCTCACATGCCTAATCCTCTGGTTAGCCTCTCCCTTCATCTAAAACCAATATGCAGCTGAATGCTGGAGATAATTAATTGATCAATTAGATAGAGAACTGCCTGTGCTCGTGGCACTGAACACACGGAGGAGGGGGGGCTGTGCCAGCACACCTGGCAGTGCCCACGCCTCAGTGAGGAGCTCTCTGTCCACCCTGGGTGTGCTTGGTGTCCCCAATGGAGGGGACAGGCCGCCAGCCAAGGTGACCACGGGTGYAGGTCATCCCTGTGCCCCATACCCCGTGTGACACAGTGACACCAAGGCTGGGATGGTGCACGTGCTCCAAATCCTGCCCAGGGGGCTTCTTCACCCTGGCATCCCCAGCCCTCCACTCATCCTGGCTGTGCCAGGGTGCCCCCAACCACCCCAGAGCACACTGGAGGGTGCTGAGCACCTGGAGGGGTCCCAGTGGTCAGGGTGGGGGTCCCAGCAGTCACAGAGGGGTCCCAGCATCCCGAGGGGGGGCTGCCAGGCAGGCAGGGTGCCGCAGGGATGTAAATAATGCAGCAAACCCATGTCTGCCAACCCCCTCCTCCCCGAGCTTTGAAAAGCAACACATTACCCTGATCTCCAGACATGAGTTTTTGTCACCAAACAGGGTGATGAGGAGACTTTGAAGCAAATACAAACACCGGGAGAGGGAATACATAAGAAGAGAGTCGCGTGTTCTCTTCAGAAAACAATTGCGGTGTCAACTACACGGAGCAGCTCCGCGGAGGGGGAGCTGCTAACCAGGAACTGACAGCCCCAAACGCTGGGAATTATCATCCAGAGAGCGAAATCATCCCTCTGCTGACAGGGCTGCAGCATCTTCCCCTTTCCAGGTCRCACAGGATATCCTGCCCTTGCTCGTTGTGCCCTTTCTTGTGCCCCAATGCGGTGGCATCGCTGTCCCTGCTGGGGACAGATCCTCTCTTGTCCCTCCCGTGCTTTGTCAGCAGCGTGCACAGGCCTGTCCTGCACCCCGCAGGCTGCACACCTGACAGCTTGCACGCCTTGCACAAGCACTCACACCTTGCAGCACCCCCTGCTCCCCGGCCGCCCTCACACCTTGCCCGGGGCACTCTCACCCTCCACATTCCCACCCCACACGCCTCCCGCGATCTCGTTCCCATGGCTGCTCTCACACTCCCGTGGTCCTGCACTGCCCCACCTGTGCGTCCCTTTCTCCCTGACACCCTCCCTGGGGCTCCCCAAAAAACATTTTATAACCTAACATAAAGGCAGTGCTGTTGATAGCCTGGGAGATGGCATCACCCCCTGGCAGGTCCCTCTCTCTGTCTGGGTTTCACCTGGGCATTTGAGATGGGAATTTAGGCAGGATCTGGGGGTCTGTCCTTGAGCCAGGCCCTGCACTGGGGGGGTTCAGGGCAGCCCTTGAGAGGCCAGCTTGGGATTCTGCCCCTTCACCCCCTTTGGGGCCAGTGCCAGGCTGTGCCCAGCTGATTCCTTGGTGTGGGGACCCCGGGGGTGCCGGGGCCCAGGGTGGCACCTTTGAGCAGCACACAGGCACTGCCTTGCCTGGAGATGCACCTGCACTGGTGGCCTGCATGGGCATCTGCATCCCCTGCACGCTCAGCACGTGAGCACCCAACCCTGCAGGAGCACTCCCACCCTGCTCACACTCATCCCTCTGTGAGCACTCCCACCCTGCTCACACTGATCCCTGCATGAGCAAATCCAGCTGCTCACACTCATCCCCGTATGAGCAAATCTGACTGCTCACACTCATCCCCATATGAGCAATCCTATCCTGTTCACACTCATCCCTGCACAAGCACTCTCACCCTGCTCACACTCATCCCTCTTTGAGCACTCCCACTGTGCTCATACCCAACCCTGCACGAGCACTCTCACCCTGCTCACATCCAACCCTGCATGAGCAAATCCAGGTGCTCACACTCATCCTTATATGAGCACTCCCACCGTGCTCACACTCATCCCTACACAAATATTCCCACCCTGCTCACACTCATCCCTCTGTGAGCAATCCTATCCTGTTCACACTCATCGCTGCACGAGCACTCCCCCCTGCTCACACTCACTGTGAACCCCATCTGGCCCTGCACACCTTGCACACTCACCCAGCCCCGCACATCCCTCACCTCCCAGGCCCTGCACTCCCTCCCCTCTCAGGCTGACCCTCTGTGCCCTCTCCCAGCCCCTTGCCCTCCCAGCCCCTCCCCGTGTGCCCAGACCCCGCTCCCCGATGCCCCCTGCCCGTGCCATCCCTGGTGCCTGGCACACGGGCATCCCAGCCCACGCTCCTTGGAGCTCCCTGGCACCATCCCAAATCTGCTTCTCCCCATCCCTGTGGCTCCAGGCACTTCCCACCCCTTCCTGCAGCCCCGGACCCCACGCCTTGCTTGGCCCCCACTCACGCTGTGCTGGGCACACTGCTCCTTCCCCCACAGCCCTGTGGACACCTCTCCACATTCCCTCCTCCCTGCTCCACTCATCTCGCCTCCATCCATCCCTCCATCCATCCATCCATCCATCCATCCATCCATCCATCCATCCATCCATCCATCCATCTCCTGGCACCTTCCCGCGCCCGGTGCCGTCTCCCTTCTCCTCCCTCTTTATCTCTGGCTCCCAGCTGCTCCTGGCCCCTCCCTGCTGCTCCCTCCATCCCTCCTCTCCCCATCCCTCGCTCCCGCCGCGGTTATCGCTCCCTCGCACACATCCCTCCTCCCTCCCTCCTTCTCGCATCCCTTCTCCCTGCTCTCCCCCCGCTCATCCCTCCATCCCCGCATCCCATCCCTCTCCGTGCCCGCCCTCCCGGCCGCGTCCCCGCGTCCCCCGGCTCACGCGTCCCCTCGGTGTCCCCGCCGTGCCCCGTTTTTCAGCCTTTAAAGTTTCAATCAGGCTCGGCGGGGAGAGGCGGGGAAGGCAGCGCCTCCCGCTCCCAGCCCCGCGACGCCGCGCTGCCACTCTGAGTGCTCCCGCCTTATAAATTTTACATTATTACCCTCTTTAAAGTATATAAAATAACTATTCATAAATTATTGAGGGGAAATTTAAAATACTACAAATGTTTATAAATGTTTATCAAGAGGTCTTCAGAAGTGAGCGAGCGGAGCCTGAGTGACTTCCCACGGCTGGCAGGAGCACGGCAGCGGCCCGGCCCTGCCGAGGGGGGATTTTGGGAGAGCCCCCAGCAGGAGACTCGGCAGCCTCGGTAATTCCGTCCGCGTGGATGGTGAGGAACAAATTCCCCTCGGTGCTCGGTGTGCGGGTGCCAGCCGGGCTCCGTGTGCGGGCGGCCCCATGGCCTGCTCCGGAGTGACACCACCCGGGGCTGGCCCTGGGCACGGACAGGCGGCCCCTGCTGCTGGGGATACGTCCTGCCCGGTTGGGGACATGTCCTGCCCTGCTGGGAACGTGTCCTGCCCTGCTGGGGATAGAGCCTGACCCACTGGGGACACATCCTGACAAACCAGGGACACATCCTGACACACCAGGGACATGTCCTGCCCTGCTGGGGATAGAGTCTGACCCACTGGGGACACATTCTAACACACCAGGGACATGTCCTGCCCTGCTGGGAACGTGTCCTGCCCTGCTGGTGTCGTGTCCTGTCGTGCTGGGGACGTGTTCTGCCCTGCTGGGACATGACCTGACCCACTGGGGACACGTCCTGACAAACCAGGGACATGTCCTGCCCTGCTGGGGATGTGTCCTGCCAAGCTGGGACATGACCTGACCCACTGAGGACACAGCCTGACCCACCAGGGACAGGTTCTGACCTACCAGGGATAGGTCCTGACACACCAGGGACAGGTTCTGCCCTGCTGGGACACAGTCTGACCCACTGGGGACACAGCCTGACCCACTGGGGACACAGCCTGACCCACTGGGGACATAGCCTGGCACATCAGGGACAGGTCCTGCCCCGCTGGGGACCTGTCCCGACCCACTGGAGACATTCTGACCCATTGAGAATATGTCCTGATGCACTGGAGACCTGTCCCAACCCACTGGGGACATGTCCTACCTCACTGGGACACATCCTGCTCTGCTGGAGACACATCCTGCACTGGGGACGTATCCTGCCCCACTGGAGATTTGCTCTGTCTGGCAGGAAACTTGTCCAGCCCAGCTGGGAATGAGTCCTACCCTGTGGAGACATGTCCTGCCTTGCTGGGGACAAATTCTACCCCTCTGGGGACACATTCTGCCCTTCTGGGGTCATGTCCTGCCCTTCTGGGAACACGTCATGACCCATGGGACACACATCCTGCTCTGCTAGGGACATGTGCTGCTGTGCTGGGGACACACTCTGACCCATGGGGGACGTGTCATGGCCCAGTGGTGACATGTTCTCCCCCTCTGGGGTGACATCCTGTCCAACTGGAGACCTGTCCTGCCCTGCTGGGGATGAGTCCTGCTCCACTGGGGACATGTCCTGACATCCTTGAGACAAGTCCTGACCCCCTGGGGACACATCCTGGCACCCTGGGGACACATCCTGACCAACTGTGGACATGTCCTGGCACTCTGGGGGCACATCCTGACCCACTGGGGACATGTTCTGACATCCTGGGGACACATTCTGACCCACTGGGGTCCTGTCCTTTCCTGCTGGGGCAGTGTCCTGCCCAGCCTGGGGGGATGTCCTGCCCCACTGGGGCYGTGTCCTGTCCCCCAGGCTGGCCCAGTGTCCCCAGTGAGGGCCAGAGGGGCACACCAGCCCTGTGCCCATGCAGTGCCAGCTGGCTCAGCCATGGCACAGCTGTGGGCACTGCTTGGCAGGGCTGCTGCCTGCTGGGAGCAGGGACAGGTGGCACGGAGAGGAATAACCACAGCCCTGGAAGAACCATGGCACAGACATGGCACAG
>JACDOX010000427.1:161199-182276 GCA_014549065.1 Cardinalis cardinalis | reverse complement strand
GCAGAGGAGCTCCAGCTCTTGGAACATCTCTGTGGCCTCCTCTGGGCTCACCAACAGCTCCACGTCTTTCCTGGAGGCAGCTCTGCAGGTGGGCAATCCCTTCCCTTGACCCCCYGCTCCTGTTTGGATGCAGCCCAGGACGAGCCCAGTCTCAGCCATGCCCYCCTGCCCTTGGCTGCTCACCCATGGCCGAGGATTTTGTCCCTCAAATGCCACCCAGAACTGGGGGATGGGGAGAGGAGCACCAGTGGGGCACCCCGTGCAGAGCTGGGGGCCCAAGGGGGACCCCAAGAGCACAAAGAGCTCTGCTCCACACTGGGAGTCTCAATCTCCTCATCTCCTGCTGGGTTTGACAGCACCTGGAGGAATCTTCCATCAGAGGCAGAGGATCTGTGCTCCACACCTCTGAGAGAAGAGCAGGGGGAGGAGAATCAGAGCTGACATCACCCATGGCTGGGAGCGAGGGATGCCTTGGAAACAACTTGCCAGGGGCAGCAAAACCTCTGGCACAGGAATGAAACCAGAGCCAACATCTGCTTCAGGAGGATTTTCCTACTCCTTCCCCAAGGTGGGAGCCTGCAGGGAGCTCGCACATCCCCAGCAAGGATGCCCGTGTGGGGTGTGGTGAGGTGTGGGATTCACATTCCCTGAACCTGAGAGAAGCAGAGAAAAGAATGATCAAAACTATTCTTATCTCACTCGCTGGGCCTGTGTTGTGCCACAGGAGAGTGCAATATGGAGACTTTTTTACCCAAAGTGATGGTGTTTTGTTTCCTTGGCCCATCAGGGCCAGGTGTGTGTGTCTGTTGGGACTGTTGGGTGACAATCACGAGATTCAGAGCAGTTGAGTGCAGTTGAGTGCTTGGCAGATTCAGTTTAGATATAGAATAGTATAGTTCGATATAATAATTTAATAATAATAAATAATAAGATAATAATATAACATACTAATTTAGATATAGAATAATATAGCTAGAGAATAATATTATAATATAGGACAGTATAATATATATTAATATAATATAATGCGATATAACATAACATAACATAATGCAATATAATATAATATAACACAATATAATATAATACAATACAATATAATAAAATATAATAATATAGTATAGTATAGTATAGTATAGTGTGATAAGGTAATTAATTAACCTTCTGATAAGATGGATTCCTCCTCATCATTCCTCCTGGATGTTGGGCAAAACCATTTCCAATAGTGAGGAGCAGGAGCTGGTGTTGAGCACCTCCAGGGCGTGGGCACCAACCCCACCAGGTGCAGCCTCACCCAGGGAGGCCCTGCAGAGCCAGAGCCCTGTGGGGCGARTGCTGCCATCCCAGCCCTCACTCTGGGGGCTGTTGGTTGGTAAAATCTTCCTTCCTCTGTGCCAGGGCTGGTTTTCCCTGTGGCAGAGCTGGCAGGGAGGATGTTCCATGTGGGTGCTGGCGCCTGGTACATCCCATGGCAGGAGATGTTTGGGGGGTCCCAGCCTGAGGAGGGGGCAGGAGGAGTTTGGGGGGTCCCAGCCCCTGGATCTTCACCCTGCCCGTGGCACAGCCCAGAAGATCCAAGCAGGGCTGGCTGTGGCCCTGCACGGCTGCTGAGCTCTGGGAAGGAGTCGCTGGTTTATCTGATATGATTTAATCAGCCCTATAATTAGATTAATTTGTTGGTTTGATAGCAACCCATTTCTCGCTGTTAGATTTGTTTATGTGTGTTTTATGCTCCAGTTTGGCAATAAAATAGGAACTGAGGAGGTGGGAAAAATCCCTCGGAATGCCCATGCTCTGACCCTATGGATGGACGTGTGCATCAAGGGATCCTTTGTGGGGTGGGGATGCGATGGGGATGRGCAGCTGCAGGGAGCAGCCTGGCAYGGGCTGGGTACCCAGGATGSTCCCAGTCCCCCTCCAGCCACCTCACACATCCTAATGSCAGAAAGGAAAAAACACCCCAAAGTGGTTCAGGGGGCAGCCCAGGGGTTGTGGAGTGCTGCAAACCAGGCAAGGCAGGGGGCAGAGAGAGCTTTGGAAAGGCTTTACCCCCTCCTCTGGGCTCAGCTTGGCACRGCAGGGCACAGCCTGGCACGGCAGAGCCTGGCACAGCATGGCCTGGCAGGCAGCAGCTGCTGCTGATGGATGGGAATGGACACGGAGCTCATGGTGCCTTCAGGAACAGCCCGTGCCAGCCCTGCCCTGCCTGTGCCCAGCATGTGCCAGCCCTGCCCTGCTCTGCCTGTCCCCAGCCCTGCCCTGCCTGTGCCCAGCCCGTGCCAGCCCTGCCCTGCCTGTCCCCAGCCCTGCTCTGCCTGTGCCCAGCTCGTGCCAGCCCTGCCCTGCCTGACCCCAGCCCTGCCCCCGGAGCAGCACCAGGGCACCCACAGGCACAGGATGATTCCCAATCTCATCCCCTCCTCGCTGCTCCCCACGGATCGGACAGGATGGGAGGTGTCACCTCGCCCAGGGTGGCTGCTGGCATTGCCAGGTGCTGGGGACAGCAGTGTCACCTTGCCCAGGGTGGCTGCTGGCACTGCCAGGTGCTGGGGACAGCAGTGTCACCTCGCCCAGGGTGGCTGCTGGCGCTGCCAGGCGCTGGGGACAGCCGTGTCACCTCGCCCAGGGTGGCTGCTGGCGCTGCCAGGCGCTGGGGACAGCCGTGTCCCCTCCTGCCCCCGCCTCGGGGCTGCCTCCCCCGCAGGGGATGCCTTCAGCAGCGTGCCATCCCCCGTGCCAGGCTGGCAGCCGGGCTGAGCAATGCCAATTAGAGCTGGGGTCGGGGGGGGCTGCAGGGGGAGGCGGGGGGCTCGGGCAGCAGCAGCAGCAGCAGCAGCGCCGGGGTTTGCGGAGCAGCCGGAGCGAGCGGCGCTTTGATGGGCAGCGCCTTTGATCAGAGATCTGAACGCAGCCCTCACGTTTCCCCGTGTGAGCCCGCTGCCTAATTACCACATGGCAGGGCCGCTCCGAGCCCGCGGCACGTTGCTGGAATAGATTTCCTCGGTCCAGCCTGGAGAAGGACATCGATCCTGCCCACAGCCGCAGGCTCATGCTAAACATTGCATCCTATCGATTTTTTCCTCCCCACCTTTCCCCCTTTTTTTCCCTTTTTCTTTTTTTTTTTTTTAATAAGAATTTTCTTTATTTTCATTAAATCATTAATCAGGGAGAAATCTACATTTTTATCATTTCTATGGCTGGAGAGGAAGAGAGGAAAGTTATATTGCCATAGAAACCGTTCCCTACCATTCTCAGCCTCCGAGCAGTCCCTCTTGTGCTGTCTCTTGTCAAAAGGCGTAATTGTTGCTCCTGATCTTCACTGCTCAATTAGCAGTGATGTCTCCCTTCAAGTTAATTGCTGGAGATGGGAGGAAGTAGGACAAATGTAACCTTTTAGATGAAAAGATCTCTCCCCCCTCCCCGCTCCTTCCCCGCCTTTCCTGGCTGGCAGCACTCAGGGCCCCTCTGCACTGAGCCGTGCTGGRGGAGCCCCCCCGGCCTGGGCAGGCTCCACCCATCCCTGCTCCCTTCTGGAGACCCCTCCCCACCTCCCTCATCCCGTTATCCATGGCAGGACCCCTCTGTGCCCTCCCTCTGCCTCTGCCAGGCGCTCAGCCCCAGTTCAGCCTCTCCCCTGTCACCTCCACGCTGCTGAGCTCAGCCTCGCACTGCTCAGCCTCGCACCAGTTCAGCCTCACACCAGTTCAACCTTGCACTGCTCAGCCTCGCACCAGTTCAGCCTCACACCAGTTCAGCCTCTCCCCTGTCACCTCCACGCTGCTGAGCTCAGCCTCGCACTGCTCAGCCTCGCACCAGTTCAGCCTCGCACTGCTCAGCCTCGCACTGCTCAGCCTCACACTGTTTAGCCTCGCACTGCTCAGCCTCACACAAGTTCAGCCTCTTCCCTGTCACCTCCATGCCATCAGTGTCACCTCCTGAGCTGGGACAGCCTCCCTGGGTTCTCCAGGGCTGCCATGGGCCCCTCCAGGCCTGGTGCAGCTCCCATGGCACCATCCCACACTGCAGCAGTGTAGGAGTGTCACGGGGTAGGACGGTTGGGACAGATGGAGATGAGAGATCTCTGCAGCCAGGTCCTGGAATTTGGGGTTTATTGCAAAGGGCCTGGGTGCAGGGCCCTGCTGGGAGCTGCCAGCCACAGCTGGAGCAGGCCCGAGAGAAGAGAGGGGGAGAGAGGATGAGAGGGTAAGAGAGTAAAAGGGGAAGAGAGCAAAAAAGGTAAGAGAGCAAAGTTCCCATTACAATACATTAAATCTTCTTCTGTGTTGAATATTCTGATTCTCACTAACCAATCTAGCACAAGATGCAAATCCTATAGCATTTACATACAGCCTATAAGAATCATTACATTACCACACTGTGGTACATTTTAAACCCTAAAAACTCCTCTTTGGGCCCTTTCTGCCAAGCTGTGGGGTCTGCTCTGACCCTTGGAGCTGCCTGCAAGCAGAGGGTGTTGTTCCATCAAAAGGGGATCACCTTCAGCTGGCCATGCCATTGTTTTCCTGTTGTTCAGTAACTGAGGGATCTCAAAGCTTGCTTTCATTTCAATCTCACTTATAGTTTCCATATTCTCAAAATCTTTTGCCAGACAATCATATTTATATAAAGCTTTCCTGTTTCATCTTCCCCAACACAGCAGAGTTTGTCCCTGGGGGTCCAGGGGCAGGGGGACCCCAGGAGTAAAAACCGGTGACAAAACCGGGCTGAGGGTGAAGGATGGAGGCGGAGAAACAAGCGGGAGGGTTTGATCCTGCAGCTCACAAAGCTGCGTGATGGGAGCAGGGACTGAAGCCAGCAGGGGGAGGGCTCAGCGCTGCCTGGACAGAGGGTTTGTCACCCTCGGGGATGGCAGACGAGCCAGACAATCCATTAAGGAGAGGAGAAGTGTGGCAGCTGCCTGGACCTTGGCAGGCTGAAGAGGAGCCCTCAGACACTGACTGGAGTGTCTGCAAGACACAAATCACCCAGGCCAGGCACGGTGAGCAGGGCACAGACCCGGTGGCACTGCCAAGTGTGTGGGCTGGCAGTGCTGGCATGGGGACAGGCAGGGACRGGAGTGGGGACAGGACAGCCCGGTCAAACCTGGGGCACAGGACCCTCTCCTTGTGCCAGGTCAGGAAACAAATGAGCCCTTGAGGCTCAGGATGGAGGGGAGGGCAGTGTGGATGCCCAGAGGATGGAGGGTGTGGGGGCACCCCAAGGGCTGTGGGACAGCTGGGACTGGACACAAGGGAAGGAGGAGTCACCACCCATGGGTGACCCTGGGGCACCCTGTCAACCCTGGAAGGCACCAAGAAGGTCCAGGGCAGGTCCAGACTGCCATGAGGAGAGCTGATGCTGCCTCCTGGCAGCCATAGAATCAGGGAATCATGGAATAGTTTGGGCTGGGAGAGACCTTAAAGCCCATCCAGTGCCACCCCCTGCCAAGGACAGGGACAATTCCACCATCCCAGGGTGCTCAGCCTGGCCTTGGGCACTGCCAGGGAACCAAGGGCAGCCAGAGCTGCTCTGGGCACCCTGTGCCAGGGCCTGCCCACCCTCTGGGTGTAGAAGGTGTCACCAATGTCCTCAGACACCTCAACATCTCCCCTGCAAGGACCCTGCTGCTCCCAACAGAGCAGGGRCAGGGACAGCCCTCACATCCCACCCTGCCCTGCCTGCCTGACATCCCGGAGGTCTCAGCTCCTGGGGACCACGGCTGCAGGGCCAGGGCTGAGGGGTCTGTGTGGATGGGGCCTCTCATGCAAGCTCTTTCTGGGCAGCGCTGTTCAAGGGCCAGATCCAGGCAGAACCTCTGCTGTAACACCTCAGGGATGCTCTGAGGAGCAGCCCATGTCACTCCCAGGGCATCTGGAGCTGAGCTGGGGCAGACCCACCTCCTTCAGCAGGCCCAGGGCAGCAGCAGGCTGAGCCCTTGTTACAGCCCAGCCTCGCTGCTGCTCAGTGAATCTGAGAGAGGAGCCTGCTGAGAGGCCACGAGGGCATGGTCAGCCCTGCTCTGCTCTTGGGGCTCCCCCAGCCCCAGGCTGGTTACTGCTGGGATAGATTTATTAGGGAATGATGGAATATCCTGGGCTGGAAGGATCACCCCATCCAGCCCCTGTCCTTGCACAGACCCCCCAGCAGTCCCCCCTGTGCATCCCTGAGAGCGTCATTCCAACTCTCCTGGAGCTCTGGCAGCCTCGGGGCCGTGCCCATTCCCTGGGCAGCCTGGGCAGTGCCAGCACCCTCGGGGGGAGAACCTTGCCCTGATCTCAGCCTGACCTGCCCTGGCCCAGCCGTTCCCAGGTGCTGTCCCTGTCCCAGGGCAGAGCTCGGAGCTGTCCCTGCCCTGSCCCTCAGGAGCTGCAGTCGTGGTTGGGATGGAGCTCTGAGGGTGACAAACTGGAAGCAGGGGGAGCTCTATCCTTGAGGTGCTGGTGAGGGCCGTGGACAGCTCTGCTCACAGCCTGGGCTGGGCAGGAGCTGCTCTCCAGCCCTCAGGGTGATGGCCCCAGAGCTGGTGGCCTTGGCTGCTTGTCCCCTTTGCCTTTCTGCCCAGTCTGACAGGAATTCCTCATTTCCTTGCACAGAGTGGGACTGGGGGAGCCAATCTGCCAAATGCACCCAGGTGTGAGGGTGTTCACAGGGGTCTCAGGTTGAGGGAAGAGACGAGGATCTGACTCCATGTTTCAGAAGGCTGATTTATTATTTTATGATATATATTACATTAAAACTATACTAAAAGAATAGAAGACAAGGTTTCATCAGAAGGCTGGCTAAGAATAGAATAGAATCAAAGGAATTATAACAAAGGTTTGTGTCTCAGACAGTCTGAGCCAGCTGACTGTGATTGGTCATTAATTAGAAACAACCACATGAACCAATCCCAGATGCACCTGTTGCATCCCACAGCAGCAGATAACCATTGTTTACATTTTGTTCCTGAGGCCTCTCAGCTTCTCAGGAGGAAAAACCCCAAGGAAAGGATTTCTCATAAAAGATGTCTGGGACAGCCCTGGGTCACTCTCCTGGCTGCTGTCCCTCCCTGGATTGCTGAGCAGATCCACCCTCAGCCCCTGCTCTGGGGCCATCCCCACCTGCCCAACCCACAGCCACCATCTCTGGGCTTGGGCACTGCTGTCCTGAGCAATCCCTGCTCTGGTGCCACCTGTCCTGGCTCCTCCTGGTCCCAGACCCACCCCAGCACCCTGCACCAGCCCCCAAACGGGGCCAGCCCCAAACGCTGCCCTGGCCATGGCCGCACCTTCTCCAATGCTTGGGATGCTCCTCCTGCATTGCTTGGGGAGCTCTGGAAGGCCTTAAAACCAGGATAAAACCACYGGGTGAGGCTGAAAAGCGACATTTTGGGGCTGAGCACATGGAGGAATCACTCGAGGACGCTTCCCTGTCTCCGGAAGGTGCCGAGAAGCAATGAGGAGCACTGAGGAGCAATGAGGAACAATCAGCGCCGGGGCTGCGCTCCCGCTTCCCTCCCGCGGGATGCAAACAAGCCCTTAACATTTCAGCGAGAGGCTCTGCTTGCGGGGTGCCGAGAGCTTCTCCAGAGCCCCCGGTGGCCCTGCTCTCCCCGGGAAGGCGGCAGGRGGGATGAGAGCCCCCGGGGGCTGCGGGCAGCTCCGTGTCCCCGGCGGAGGCGGAACAGGGAGCACAGGGGTGACAGGGGTGCTCCATCCCGGCCCCGGCTGCGATTAAAGCTCACCCCGAACGCTGCATTAATGTCAGGTTTGCATCTCATTTCCCCAGCGCCAGGTAAGGAGGGGCCGGCAGGCTTGGAGAGGGATCACACGTGGCAGCTTTTAATAGAAACCCGCCCGCCTGTCACTGGCGGCTCATCATCCCTCTTGAAACGCTTGCTAATTACCAAGGAGCCGTGTTTGTGTTTCKGGTGTGACGTTCCCCTCTGCAGCCCCRCTCCCCCCGCTCTGCTCCGCTCCCGGGGGCTCCGGGGGGGCGGGAGCTGCAGGGTGGGCTCCGGAGGGGCTCCAAGGACACGGCTCCTTCAGGGATGGACTCGGGGCCGGCTGGGAAATGGCTCCCTCCAAYGCTCTCTCCTGCCTTCCCATTTTCCGTGAAGGACAATTCCTTTGGAGCTCTCTGCAGGGTTAAAGCTGATGAGCGGGAGCTTTGGGATCACTCCTGCCACYCCCACCCATCCCGGTGATGCTGTGCTGGACCAGGACACCCCTGGCACCTGCTGAGGCCCAGGATCAGCCTGCCCCATGCCACTGTCCCCTCTTAGCCTTGCCATGGCTCCTCAGGACACTGAGACTCGTGGTGGCACCAGCAGCTCTCCTCTCCCTCTCCCCTCTCCTCTCCTCTCCTCTCCTCTCCTCTCCTCTCCTCTCCTCTCCTCTCCTCTCCTCTCCTCTCCCAGCTGCTCCCCAGGGCTGTGCCAGGTTTTCCTCCCTGGCTGAGGGGGTCCTGCTGCAGGGATTCTCTGGTCTCCTTCACCTCTCACCCAAGTTTGGGAGCCCTCCTGGGGCAGAGTGAGCCAAGGGGCTGAGGAGAGGCATTGGAGGGGGAAAGCAGGGTTGGGGAAGGAGCTGGAGCTGTTCCAGAGGTGTCCCAGGGGGTGCAATGCCCCCGCCACTGGGTCTCCCACACCCTGRGCCCCTCCTTGTTCCCTGTTTGATGTGGCAGTGAGCACTGGAGCATCCCCACGTGGCATTCCGAGACTGGGGAGGGGCTGGGGAGAGGAACCCTCTGCYGAATCCAGTTCCAACCATTCCCAGTGCAGGGATAACCCTTGGGACACCCCAAAGTGGGGGATCCCTGTGAGGGCTCCTCCTGCTCCCCTGCAGGTCCCAGCTGTGTGCAGAGCCCAGGGGTGCTCTGGGGGCTCARGAGGGCTCCTGTATCCCAGTGAAATCCCTTCCCTCCTCCCAGCAGCMCAGGGATGGTGGTGGGGTGGGAGAAGGGCGGGAGCTGTGTGGGAGACCCCCGGCTTTACCCACCCACCTCCAAAGGCTGAGGGAGAGGGGCCCAGGCAGGAGCCTGGCTGGCTGGGGAGAGGCTCGGTTCAGGAGGGGCATCCCGAGGCTGGCAGGGCCCCAGGGCTGGGGAGAGGCCTGGGAGGGGCATCCCGAGGCAGGCAGGGCCCCAGGGCTGGGGAGAGGCCCGGTTCAGGAGGGGCATCCCGAGGCTGGCAGGGCCCCAGGGCTGGGGAGAGGCCCGGGAGGGGCATCCCGAGGCTGGCAGGGCCCCAGGGCTGGCCGGCCCCGCTGCCGCCCCCCGGCTGAGTGACAGCTCCCAGCCCCCCAGCCCACCTCCCCCCTTGTCAATCCACTGGGGAATTATTTATCCTGACAATAGCAATTGTCTGCACGGGCCCTTCCCCCTCTCCAGCACCTACCCCAACAAAGGAAATCATCCTGATATGAAAGGGAAAATTAAATTACCCCAATAAAGACTTAGTGCTGCTTTAATGACATCACCAGACTCAGGCGCTAATTAGCTGAGTACAAAGGAAAGCTAAATGTGAAAACGTGAATTTCTGTTCCCTTTTCTCCTGTCGTGCAGTCTCGGGAGTGGGAGGCATGGCAGGGGGAGCTGCTCCCGCCCGGCCAGGCGGCTGCTGGTGTGTGCCAGGCTCTGGGCACTGCCCCTGCCGAGGGGAAGAGCTCCGGGAGCTTTTGGGAGAGCAGCTGGGCCCGTCTGGATCCAGCCAGGGATGCCCGGGCTGCCCGTGCCTGGATCCTGCTCGCTGCCATCACCTCCGTGCTTGAATCGCTGAGTTCAGGTGCCTGCACASCTCACAAAAGCTCACACACAGCTCACACCGTGCCCAGCCCCGTGCCCGAGGTCCCTGTCCTTGCTCTGGGCCAGCATCGGCTGTGGGGGCATGTCCCCAGTCCGTCTGCATGGCCCTGGCACTGTCACAGTGCCAGCACCCCTCCCGGGGCGGTGTCACCCGGCCCCCTGGCAGCTCACCCATTTCTGGCTGCTGCTCCCAGCTCTGCTCTCCCCACCACGGCTGCAGCCACCGGCCCGTGGGTGGCCCCCGAGCCCGGGATCCTGCCGGGCACACACTGCCCTGAGCCCGGGATCCTGCCCTGAGCCCGGGATCCTGCCGGGCACACACTGCCCTGAGCCCGGGATCCTGCTGGGCACACACTGCCCTGAGCCCGGGATCCTGCCCTGCACACACTGCCCTGAGCCCGGGATCCTGCCCTGAGCCCAGGATCCTGCCCAGCACACACTGCCCTGAGCCCGGGACCCTGCCCTGAGCCCAGGATCCTGCCCTGCACACACTGCCCTGGGCCCAGGATCCTGCCCTGAACACACTGCCCTGAGCCGGGGATCCTGCCCTGCACACACTGCCCTGAGCCCGGGATCCTGCCCTGCACACACTGCCCTGAGCCCGGATCCTGCTGGGATGCTCTCTGGAGCAAAGCGTGCCCGAGCCCAGAGCGCTCCTGGGGTGACTGGGGGGAATTTTGCTGTTCCTCTTTTTTCGGGACTGGTTTTCCCTGCTGGAAGTGCTGCTCCATCGAGCCCCACCCGGGATAATTCCTGGGGATGTGCAGGGGATTCCCGCAGAGCTCCAGAGGTGCCTGCAGGTGCTGAGAGGCCGAGCTGCTCCCACTCATGGCAGGAAAAAGAGGGCCTGCTAATACAGAAAATTTCATTTTAACTAAATCTTAAACTATCCCCAGATCCTGGGGATTCCTGCCTCACCCCAGCCCCTGGGTCAGCACCCACAGCCCTTCCCCAGCGCATGGGGCCCCCCCAGAGGAATGGAGGGGCCGTGTCCTGTCCCCATGCCCTGCCGAGGCCGGGCTGGCRGCGCCGTCGCTCTGTCCCAGCGCCACCAGTTGCTCGCAGCCGGCCCGAGGGCGGCGGGCCCCGGGGTGTGCCCTGGGCAGGCAGCCCTGCCCGCGGCCTCGCTGCCGGCTGTCCCGTGAGGCGGCCGCTCTGGGGACCAGCCAGCCCCCCGGGACGCGAGGGGACGCGGTCACCCCCTGCCCGCCGCGCTCGGCTCCGCTGCCGGGCTGGTGCGGCAGGGATGGGCGCGAATGGCTCCGTGCCGCCTTAAAATGACATCGCCGGTCTCCATGGCAACCGTGCTCTGCCTCTCGCCTCGGACCAGGAGCAGCATCCGCTCCATCCTCCCCGCAGGCCAGGGCCCGGCACCCTGCGGCAGGGCTGGTGCCATGGGTGCTCCGGCCTGGCACCCCGCTGCTGGCACTGCCAGCTCCCGGCTCTGCAGCCAGGGCTGGACGGGAGCCCCCCGGCAGCATCCCCAGCTGCCTCCAGCCCCCTGCAGCCCCCAGCCCTTCCCCCTGCTGCCCGTGCCTCGCACAGCCATGGCACAGGGCTGGGGGAGCAGCTGGGCTGGGTTGGGATGGAGCTGGCACCGCTGGTGGCCTGGCCCACCCCAAACACCTGAAAATCCATGGCAGAGCCCCTTGGTCCGCGTCCAGCTCCTCCTGGGGATGGGGACAGCACCCTGGGGATGGGGAGAGAACCCTGGGGATGGGGACAGCACCCTGGGGATGGAGAGAGTACCCTGGGGATGAGGACAGCACCCGGGGATGGGGAGAGCACCCTGGAGATGGGGGAAGAACCCTGGGGATGGGGAAAGCACCCTGGGGATGGAGAGAGCACCCGGGGATGGAGAGAGCACCCGGGGATGGAGGAAGAACCCTGGGGATGGGGCTGCACCCTGGGGATGGGGAGAGCACCCGGGGATGGGGGAAGAACCCTGGGGATGGGGAGAGCACCCGGGGATGGAGAGAGCACCCTGGGGATGGGGAGAGCATCCTGGGTATGGAGACAGCACCCTGGGGATGGGGATGGCAGCACCCTGGGGATGGGGAGAGCACTCTGGGGATGGGGAGAGCACCCAGGGATGGGGAGAGCACTCTGGGGATGGGGCTGGCAGCCCCCCGGGCAGGGGGAGGGTGATTTTCCGTGGGGATGGAGATGGGAGGTGCTCAGGCAGAGGTGGCACGAGGGACAGGGACACGTGTAGGGGCACCACAGGTCCTTGTGCTCAGGGGGACACACCAGGACCAGGGGTGTGGGGGTGAATTCAGGGGTACAGGGAGCTGGCACACAGGGATGGAGCGATGGAGAGCACGTGTGTGTGTGTACTCAGTGAGAAGCAGGGTGGTTCATGTCCCCTGATGCCACTTTGTCCCCTCAGACACTCTGCTGGGTGGCTCCAGGGCCACCCCAGCTCTGCCTGTGCCCTGCCAGCTCCTCAGGGAGCTGTCTCCTCCTCCTGGCTGCTCTGCCAGGTGCCCGGTACCCGCACAGCATCCCCTGGGCACGCTCTGCTCCCGCTATCCCCGTGCTGGATGGCAGCAGCCCCCCSCTCCCCTCAGCACCCTGCCTGTGTCGTGCTGTGTGGGTGTGTTTATTTATAGGGCTGCGGCAGAGCCCGGCTGCTGCGTGGGGCCTGCAGCCCCCCACCCTGCTGGGCTCCTTTCCCTGGGCTCCTTTCCCTGGAATCCCTTCCCTGATTGCCTTCCCTGGGCTCCTTCCCTGGTTCCCTTCCCTGGGCTCCTTCCCTGCCTCCCTCCCCTGGGTTCCCTTCCCTGCCTCCCAGCCCGGGCCCAGCTCAGCTGTGGTGCCCTGGTGCCCACTGGAGCACAGGGCATGGAATCCTGGAACCAGAGGCAGGAAGGGACCTCAAAGTTCACCTCATTGCTCCCCCTGCCAAGGGCTGGGACACATTGCACTGTCCCAGGTTGCTGCAGGCCCTTCCAGCCTGGCCTGGGACCCTCTGGGGATCGATGGGCAGGGGGAGTCTGGTGCCAGGGATGGGATGGCTCCGGTGCTTTCCCCCAGCAGCACCATGCCCATGCCTCCTCCTGTCCTTCTGCACYGTGTTTCCAGCTGGATCAGCCCTGCTGCGGCCTCCAAGGGGCCACACGTGTCCTGTGGTCYTCTCCTGCAGCCTCACTGAGGATTCGGGGCACACTTGGTGCTCCCAGCTTGTCCTGGCACCCTGTCCCTCCCTGCACGAGGAGGCTGCGAGTGCCCAGGGGCTCAGCGCTGTGCTCCTGCCAGGCCCTGTGTGCTCGGCCAGGGCTCTGATGTCCTGTGGGTTGCAGGGACACTTGGAAGAGCCACCCAGGGCTCTGAGGAGAGCAGGATCCCGTGCTGCAGCTGGGGGGTGTGCCAGGTGAGGCACAGAGGGGGCGATGCCCATGCCCTGGGATGCCCAAGGGGGCACTGGCAGCTCTCGAGCTGCTCAGGGGAGAAGTGGAGGCTCAGCAGATGCAGCTGGCACCCAGGTCCCCCCTGCAATGGGATGGGTTGAGGGGGAGGGGGCCAGGCAGGGCAGGACCTTGATTTACACAGAGCATCAGCTCCCAGCAGGACCTGGGAAGGGGCAGGAGGTGGGGTTGGGGACAGAGCTGCTTTTGGGGTGGTGCCCAGTGCCCTGCAGATCACAGGCTGCTGCAGGGGGTCCTGCTGGGGCTGGCAAACCCTGCCCTGCTGCCAGAGCTGCCTGGCACRGGGGGCTGAGCTGCTGYGAGCRGCCCCTGGGCCCCGATGGCAGCGGCCACCRGATCCCCGAGGGCACCGTGCCAGGGCCAGCTCGCGGGACGGGCTCTGGAGTCACGGCCCGGCCCTGCTCTGCCTGGCCTCTCATTTGTTCTCATTAAGGGCTGGCAGGGTGTCTAATTAGGCGGTGTGAGTGCCAGCGCCCTGCTGGCAGACACCTGCGCCGACAGCCCTCCTCCTCCTCGGCCCTGCTGTAATTACCGTGTGCCCGGCAGGACCTGCTCCGCCCGCCGGGACGCGGCTCCGTGCCAGGCTCCGTGCCAGGCTCCGTGCCAGGCTCCTTGCCAGGCTCCATGCCAGGCTCCGTGCCAGGCCCGGCTGGCACCGCATCCCCATCCTCGGGGGCACCATCCTGGCGGGTACCACCAGCACCCAGCCACGTGTGGGCACCTCTGGGTGTCCAAGGCACGGGGCAGAGTCACCCCCACATATTTTGTGTCCCTTTTCCCCCCCTGGGTACCTCGGAGCTATGGATGGAGCGGGTCCTGCCCGTGCCCACCCTGGGCACTCACCTGGGCRGCTCCTGGGCAGGGGCACGGTGAGGACAGGGCTGCCTGTGCATCCTCTGCGCTGTGCAGGGATAACGAGCCAGTGGCTGCTTTAATTAGATTAATTGGCTCCCATTCGGCTCCAGAAGAGCTGTCAGGCTGCAAGTGCGCTCCTGCTGTACCTGGCTAATTACCGAGAGCTGGCACCGGGCAACGCCGTGCCAGGGAGGGGCTGCTGGGCAGGGAGGGGGCTCTGGCTGCCAAAATCCACGGGAGGGAGAATGGGGAGCATCAGGAGGTCCTGCGGATGCTGCAGGCCGTGCAGAGCTGCAGGACAGCAAGGGCTGGGAGGAGCTGGAGCGCAGGATGGGGATTGGGATCAGAGCTGGGGAGGGGCTGGGGCAGCAGCCGGGGCATGGGGAGGGTACCCAGGCTGGTGCTGTGCCCAGGCTCTGGGGCTGGCAGGGAGGGGTGGACACCGGGATCAGCCTTTGTCCCTGCTGCCCACACCCTGAGGAAGAGGATGGCAGCGAGCAGGGCTGGGCACCCTCTGGGCAGCACCTCCCACAGCCGTGCCAGGCACATGGAGCTCCTGCCTGGCACTGGAGCTGCTCTGAGGCACTGGCTGCTGATGGAAGCCACCCATGAGAGGAGCAAGGAGGCGACAGCCTAAAAAGAGGAGGCTGGGGAGAGGAGGCACAGAGCAGAGAGGGGCAGGCAGCACCGGGGGATGGCTTTACCCTCCGACCCCAGGCTGTTATCACAGTGCCCACTGCAGCCCTTGCCCACACGCTCAACCCGTGTCTCCCTGGAGGGACAGCCCACCCTGCTCAGAGTGCACYAGGCTGGGCAGCAGGGCAGGGCAGCTCCAGGGGGAAATGGTGGAGCCCAGACCYCCCTACACACGCTCAGCAGACCCCCAGGGCCCCCCTGGGAGCAGGACAGTGGCACCCCGAGGGTTTGCCCAGCTCTGGGGGATGGCAGCAGCTCCCAGGGGTGTCTCCCAGGAGAGAGCAGCACGCAGGGATGGGCTGGGAAGGCACATTTGCACATGGGTGTGAGCGGGATGCAGCTGATCCTGGCACTGGGATGGGCTGGACCCCTCGTACTCGGGGGCACCCACACCCCTGTCTGTGCCAGCCGTGCCACAGCTGCCCTGGCATCCCTGGGGGGTTGTGAGGGTGGGTTCATCACACAGCTCAGCAAGGAACCCCCCAACCTCGATACCCCGAGCGCCTGCACGGACCCTGCAGCCCCCAAACCCCACCTGACCCTGGCAGACACCAACCTGCCACCCTCCTGAGCACAGAGCACCTCCCGAGTGCCAGTGCAGCGCCCGGGGACGCTGCCCAGCCTCCCCCRCATCCTGGCCGTGCACCTCGGAGCCCCCGGCGCTGCCCCCGCACTGTGCCCGGCCGGGGGGCGGCTCCGCCGGGCGACAGACGAGGGCAGCAGGAGGAAGAGGAGCGGGGAGGAGGCGAAGGCAGCCGGCTGCACGCTCAGGTGTGCGTAGGACACGTTCAGCGGGGAGCTCGTTAGCCGAGGCATCAGCAGCCCCTGCGAAGCGCTGACGCGGCTGCAGCGCGCACATCCCGGGGGCTCCCGGGGGATGCTGCGCTTCCATTCGTGCCGCACACGAGGCCCCCGGAGCAGACGCAGCTCGCATGGAGTTATTTTTTCGCTGGTGAATGTTAATCCTGGCTCTGTTAATGCCTCTGCCGCGCCTCGCACGGATCCCCCCCCCTGCCCCACTCCAGGCTCCCACCCGGAGCATCCCAGGGGTTCCGTGGGGATGGGATGGGGCGTCAGGGGGGTCTGGGACCGCCGGCTCCGCTCCCGGGGTGGATGTGGAAAGGAGCGGGGTGGTGGGAGAGCAGGAAGGGATTCCCCAGCTGGCGAGGAGGAGGAGGAGGATGTAATTGTACGGTACAGATTGAGCCTGTCAGGCGTCCCTCCGACAGCACATCCCGGGGCACCTTCACCGTAAATAATAAAGAACAGCTCGGAGAGGAGGGGATTAACAAGGACAGGCGAGGCACTTATTCCCTAATTGATGGGTTCGGATTCCTGCGGAGGCTGCAGCCACAGCCACCCTGATGGACCGCGGGCAGCGGGAGCCTCCTCCCCGCGGCGGCCGGGGAATGCAGGAGGGGAAATGCAGGGAAATGCAGGTGGGAAGTGCAGATGGGGAAATGCAGGAAGGAAAATGCAGGCAGGGGAAACCAGGCAGGGAAATGTAGGCAATGAAATTGCAGGAAGAAAAATGCAGGCAGGAAAATGCAGGAAGGGAAATGCAGGCAGGGAAATGTAAGAAGGAAAATGCAGGAAGGGAAGTGCAGGGAAATGCAGGTGGGGAAATGCAGGAAGGAAAATGCAAGTGGGGAAACGTAAGAAGGAAAATGCAGGAAGGGAAGTGCAGGAAGGGAAAAGGCAGGAAGGAAATGCAGGAATGGAAATACAGGAAGGAAATGCAGGCAGGGAAATGCAGGCAAGGAAATTGCAGGAAGGCAAATGCAGGAAGGGAGATGCAGAAAAGGGAAATGCAGGAAGGCAATTGCAGGCAGGGGAAACCAGACAGGGAAATGTAGGCAAGGAAAGTACAGGAAGGGAAAATGCTGGAAGGGAAAATGCAGGAGGGGAAATGCAGGCAGGAAATCGTTGGCAAGGAAATTGCAGGAAGAGAAATGCAGGAAGGGAAATGCAGGTGGGGAAATGCAGGAAGGAAAATGAAGGAAGGGAAAATGCAGGTAGGGAAATGCACAAAGGAAAATGCAGGCAGCGGAAACCAGGCAAGGAAATTGCAGGCAAGAAAATGCAGGTGGGGAAATGAAGGCAGGAAAGTGAAGGAAGGAAAGTGCAGGCAGGGAAATGCAGGCAGGGAAAGGGCAGGCAGGAAATTCCTGGCAAGGAAAATGCAGGAGGGGAAATGCAGGTGGGGAAATGTGGACCGGAAAGTATAGGCAGGAGAGTGCAGGAAAGAAAATGCAGGAAGGGAAATGCAGGCAGAGGAAACCAGGCAGGAAAATACAGGCAGGGAAAGTGCAGGCAGGAAAATGCAGGCAGGAGAAACCAGGCAGCTCCAGGACACAGCAGGATCTGGGGCACAGCACCAGCACAGAAAGGGGATGGGAGCTCTRTCCCATGGCATTCACCCTCCCCTGGATCTTGGGGTCTAGCCAGGTCTCGGTGTTCTTCCTTTCATCCTTGCTTTAACCCCTTTTCTATGAAATCTGTGGAGGAGGGACCAAAACCCTGGAGCCTTGCCCCATGCCTTGCCCTCAGAGGTTGGGCTCAGGTCGCTCCACCTGCTTTGCCCAGGATTTGGGGCATCCCAGCTGGGCAGAGGGGGGAGCAGGATGGGGTCCAAACAGCTTGAATTTCCACGTGGGTTTAGCTGAGCTAAAAGCAGCTCTGGGAGGAGGCTGGGCCACTTTGGGAGATATAATTATGTATAAAAAAAAAAAGCTTATTTTGGTCCCTGCAGGGAGGGGCTGTGTCCAGCTCTGCCTCTCGGGATGTGTGGGACCCTCTGGGACCCCAGGCTCCGCTTGGCCGCTGTGGGGTGTCCCCTGCTGGCCCGTGCCAGGGCTGGTGCCTGCTCCAGCAGCATGGCCCGCTTCCCGTCCTGGATTACCCTCTGCCCACCAGCGGGAGGGGGAAGAGCTCCCCGAGTGCCAGATGGTGCCGTTTAATTCCTTTTCTGGGTGAGGCTGGAATCTGTTTGTGCCCGTGTGAGCAGGACCCCGGGGGAGCAGCGCAGGCTGTGAACCTCCAGCCTTCGGGCACAGCAATTCCCCCTCTGGAAATAGGAGCAGAGCGTTCCCAAAAGCTCCTCCTGAGCTGCAAACCCCCCTCAGTGCTCGGGGCAGGGTGAGCCTGGGGACCCCAGCCCCTTTTGGGGGGTTTGCCCTGGTGATCCCCTTTGCCCTGGTGATCCCCTTTGCCCTGGKGATCCCCCAGCCCTGCCAGCTTTCCCAGAGCTGGACAAGCAGGTTGGGATGCGGGAGCTGAGGAGGAGGAGGAGGGGTGAGGAAGGCAGGAGATGTGTGTGCAGGCAGCGGTTTCCCAGGTGCTGCTGCCAGATTGCTGCCCGTGGCCTCCACTCAGCTCACAATTATCTGGGGTAATGGCAGGGGAGGGTGACCCAGATAGCAGGGAGGAGGATAATAAGGAAGATGTAACTGAGGCTTTGGGAAAAGGGAAATGGGAGGGGGGGACATGAGAGAGGGAGGAGAGAAGCTCTGGGATGAACCCTGAGCTGGGATGCTGATCCAGCACTGCTTGGAGCATCCCCATGGCCCATGTCAGCCCTGATCCAGGTAATGCACCCCTGGTAAGCAAAAAAATCCTTTCCTGGATCGATGGCCCTGCAGGGTTTGGGGTGGAACAGGGGGCAGGCAGAGGACAGSGCTGGCAGCTGTGTCCCACACGGAATTTTCCTTCCCTGTGAGCTGGGATGAGTGTGGGGGGTTGTGCTGGGATCAGCTCTCAGCGCGGAGCTGTCCCCAGGTGCCACAGCCCCAGGGGCCTTTCCTGGAGGGCACCTTGGGGACAGCACCTGCCGGGCAGCACCAGGGGCCCCCTGCCCAGGGGCCCACRCAGCAGTTCTGGCCCAGCCAGGGTGACATTCCACCATCAATCTCCAGCCCTCGGCCGTCAGCCCTGCTCCACCAGGAGCTGAGGAAGCAGAGGTGGGAGCCAGAGCTCGTCCATCACACACAGARGTGTCCCCACACTGCTGCCACCTGCTCTGGCCACCTTGGCAATCTTCTGGGGCTGATCCCAGGGGGATTCTGCCTGTCCCTGGGCTGCAGCTCCTCTCCCTCTGCCCTCCTTCGGGCAGAGCTCACTGTCCCCTCTCCAGTGGGACTTTGGAGCTGATTTTCCGAGCCTGGGAATGCAGAGGGCACTGCCCATCCCAGCCAGCAGGGCAGGGCTCCTCATTCGCAGTTAAAGAAACTGGGAATGCTGTGGGCTCCCAGCTTAGCAGGACAGCCCTGAGCTGTCCCCAGCCCGGCGGCTGGCCGTGCCTGAAGGGAAGGCTGAGGGTCTTTGTGCCAGCACGGTGACACAGGGGTGACACTCACAGCACGGAGCAAGGCTCCAGCATCTCTGGTTCTCAGCTCTGAGCTGCTGCTGCCCCCAGCGAGGCACTGGGTCTCGTTCCGGGCTCTATCTGGGAGCAGAGGCTGCCCTGACCCTGCAGGAGGAGCAGCCCTGGGACAGGAGCTGCAGGAAGGGGCCGTGTGCYCCCTCTGGGTGTGGTGAGGGGGCTGCTGCTGGCCCCAGGGAGGGCTTGGGCTGGGAAGGAGCTCCTGGKTGGGAGATCCTCGCTCTGGGCACGGCAGGGGACCCTGGAGCAGCAGCAGCAGCAGCACTCCCAGCAATCCTGGCTCATCATCSTGTGATATTTAAGTGGCAGAAGAGAAAATAAAGCAGGGGAGGGTGGGATGAGGATGAGCTGGAGGGAAGGGAGGAGCTGCCCCCCTTCCCTCCCACACCTCCCACGGCTGTGGGGGACTGGGTGGGCTGGGGTGACGCTGGTGGGGGGCCAGGCTGGGTTTTGAGGGGGGGGACACCAGGGAAGGAGGACGATGTGTTCTGTGACAGGCTGGAACGTGACTCAACGTCACCTACTTTCCACCACGACAACTTCTGCTGCTGCTTCATCTTCTCCGTGCAAATCTGGGGCTCAGGGAGCTCCAAACGTGGCTCTGGAGGGGGGTTAAGGGTAGGRCCATGAGGAGGAGGAGGAGGATGAGCTTCTTCCCCCTTCTCTCTCCTCCTGAGCTGCCTCTGAGGGTGCGTCCGCCCCAGGGAAGGGAGCACCRAGAGCCCTGCAAAGCCACTCTTTTATTAATTGAATATTCAATTTTCAAAATAACCTTGAGGAACTAAATGAAGAGGCTGGGAAGAGATAGCTAATTGTCAGCTGCACCTGCTCGGCACACAAGCACGAAAATGCTGCTTCCAGCTTCCTCCCAGCCCACTCACACAATTGAGAGGATTTTTCCCCTTGAGCAGTTGATGTCAGTGCAGAGGGCACARCAGCCTGGCAGGGCATGAGGAGCCAGCACTGTGGGCACCCCCGTGGGCTCTGAGGGGCAGATGGGGCTGGCAAAGCTGGCAAGGGGCTGATCTGCCCTGGGGGGATGATTTTTGTAGGGTGGGATGTGCAGGGGCAGGCAGGGATGTGTGGGTGYTGCACCTTGGGGTGCCACGCCACCAGTGCCCCCGAACTGGGCTGGTTCTGTGGGGGACACAATGGCTGCAGGGGCTGGCAGGGGCTGGGGACACCCCAGCATGCCCCCAGTGTCACCAGCACAAGGCTGGGGCCCTGCTGCATCGCTGCCCACAGTGCTGGGGCAGGCTGATGCCTCCTTCCTCTGGGCAATCTCCCCCGCCCTGCAGCAGAGCCACATCCTGAGCCTGCCCTCACCCTGGGAAAGCCCTGCTGTCCCTCTGTGCCATCTGGGGCAGCGGGAGCAGCAGGACTGCCCTTCCTGGGGGCCCTGAGCCCCCCAGCCTGGCCCTCCTGGGCATCCTGAGCTTCAGCCTGGCATCCCAGGGGGTTCTGAGGTCACTCAGCATCCTGGGGGTGCTGAGCCCTCCAGCCTGGGCACTGCCAGTGTGATCATTGGGGGATGCTGAGCCCTCCAGCCCGGGCACTGCCAGTGTGATCATTGGGGGATGCTGAGCCCCCCAAACCCGGACACTGCCAGTGTGATCATTGGGGGATGCTGAGCCCTCCAGCCCGGGCACTGCCAATGTGGTCATTGAGGGGGTCCTGAGCCCTTCCAGCCTGGACAACCCAGGATTTTGAACCCCCCAGCCCACCTGGGCATCCTGGTGGTTCTCATGCCCTGCTGTCCCAGGACATCTCAGGGGTTCTGAGCTTTTTATTCCAGGTGCTCTGAACTGCCCTCCCCATCCTGGCCAAACGGGGGGTTCTGAGCCCCCCCAGCCTGGAGATTTGGGGTTCTCAGCCTCCCCATGCCGGCCACTCCTGGGAAGGGAAGGGAAGGGAAGGGAAGGGAAGGGAAGGGA
>JACDOX010000427.1:118011-149437 GCA_014549065.1 Cardinalis cardinalis | reverse complement strand
TCCTGGACCCCCAATCATGGGATCATGCTCCTCTCCATTGCTGCATCCTAGACCTCCCAATCATGGGATCATGCTCCTCTCCATTGCTGCATCCTAGACCCCCCAGTCATGGGATCATGCTCCCCTCCATTGCTGCATCCTTGACTCCCCAATCATGGGATCATGCTCCTCTCCATTGCTGCATCCTAGACCTCCCAATCATGGGATCATGCTTCTCTCCAGCCCTGCATCCTGGACCTCCCCATCTCCAGCCACTGGAGCAGGGGGCAGCAGCCTGACTGCCACCACAGGCACAGCCAGGACCTGGAGAACTCCTCCCTCGGGGATGGTGCTGGGCACAGGAATGTGGCAGTGCCCCCAGAGACATAGCTGGGCTCATGGGCTGGGGGGCAGCGACCTCGGGGTGCACCCCTGAACCCTCCCCAGGCTCCCACTGCCTATTCCTGCTCATCCCTGACCCCAGGGTCTCTCTGGGAAGCCCTCACAGTGGGTATTTTGTCCTCTCTCAGGACAAAAGCAAGTCCCTGAGCTCTCTGAGGATGCAGCAGGAGCTGCCAGAGCAGCAGGGCCCTGCTGCCTCCCAGGGCTGCCCCCCAGCAGGACAGCTCTGGCACAGAATGGGAAAGCCCTGCATGGGGGCTGAGAGAAGCCAGAGGAGCTCAAGTCATTTRAGGTTGAAGAGAAATGTTAAAGACAGCAGGAAAAGCAAACATTAGTGGTAGCCATGCAGCTGAGGGGAATAGGAAGGGCTTTTACAAATATATCAAGGGGAAAAGGAAATACTGGAGAGTCAAGACAAAGTAGGCCCATTAATAAATGAGGAAGGATATTAAATTAATGATGATTCTCAAATGGCTGAGTTAGTGAACTACTTATTGAGAGCTGCCTTTAACAAGAACAACAAGGCAAAGTGGCTGAGACAATCAGAAAGCAGCCAAGGGTGCTGGAATTGTCCCACATGGAGTAAGGCAAGGGGACAGCTGGGTTCCCAGCCCTGGGTGRCAAATGCCAGYACTGAGCACCCCATCCATCTCCTCYCTGGCAGGAGCACAGGGAAGGAGTGTCTGGAGCAGCTGATGCTTGGCAGGAGGCCCAGGGTGAGTAAGGGGTCTGGGGGGACCCTGGCTCCTCCTTGGAGCAGGATGGGACCACAGAGGCGCAAGGGAGAGCCCCAGGCACAGGATCCTGCTGGATCCAGCCTAGGAGCTCCAGGGACAGCTCCTGCACTGAAATGGGGAGAGGGAAAGGTTCAGGGAGGGGGGAAGAGCTCTCCTGGTTCATTTGGGTCTGGCCCTGGAAAATCAGCCCCTCCAAGCTGCCCTGCTTCTGTAAATCCTCCCTTTTGTTYGCACTGGGTCAGCTGGAGGCTGCCCAGCCAGAGGCTGCCCCTGGGCCCACAGGAAAAGCTCTGGGAAGGAGAATTTCTGTCCTAGAAAGAGAGAAATGCCCAAACCCCCTCAGCTGCTGCTGGCTGGAAAGGGCTGGCTGGACCCTTGGGATCAATTCCAGGCAGGATTGATCCCAGCTCGTGCATCCCCTGGGCACTGTGGGTCAATCCCCTGGGCTGTGCCAGGGGCAGCCTGAGGGACAGCTGGGACAGTGTGCCACGCGTGGCATGTGTCCCTCTCTGTGTGAGGGTGTCCCAGACTCTGGGAAAGGTGCTTGGTGCCCTCCTGGATATCCTTGGCTGGGTCCTGTGGGGTGGGATGGGATGAGATCCATGGGATGGGATGGGATCCATGGGATGGATGCACATCCTCAGTGGGGCTGGACAGAGATGTGTGACCTCTCCTGAGACCCTGAGGCTCAACACACCCTACCCAGCCCCTCCTGCCCTGCCTGGAGGGGGCTCACAGGGGTGAGGGATGATCCTTCCCTGTGCCCAGCACACCGGGAGCTGTCCCGTGGCCGTGCCATCTGACAAAGGGCTCTGTGGGGCACAATGTCCGGGAAACGMGGGCCCTTGTCAATGTTTTATGGGCCCGGGGCTCCCCAGGGTGTGTTTACGGGGCAGTAAATGAAAGCACTCAGCCAAGTGACATTTGTGTTCTGCAAATGCGATTATTATGCATGATTAGCAGCCAAGTGCACTGCAAAACCCACACTGCCGGCGGGGAGGGCCCGCCCGCAGCTCCGGCCCGGGGGGGCTCCCCACAAAACCTCAGGGAGCTCCTGCTCCCCACAAAGGCCCCGGGGAGCTCCCGATCCCCACAAAACCTCGGGGAGCTCCTGCTCCCCACAAAAGCCCCGGGGAGCTCCCGATCCCCACAAAACCTCGGGGAGCTCCTGCTCCCCACAAAAGCCCCGGGGAGCTCCCGATCCCCACAAAACCTCGGGGAGCTCCTGCTCCCCACAAAAGCCCCGGGGAGCTCCCGATCCCCACAAAACCTCGGGGAGCTCCTGCTCCCCACAAAAGCCCTGGGGGGCACCTGCTCCTCACAAAGGCCCCGGGGGGCTCCTGCTCCCCACAAAAGCCCCGGGGAGCTCCCAATCCCCACAAAACCTCGGGGAGCTCCTGCTCCTCACAAAAGCCCTGGGGGGCTCTTGCTCCCCACAAAAGCCCTGGGGGGCCCCTGCTCCCCACAGGGGCCTCAGGGAGGCTCCTGATCCCCACAAAGGCCTCAGGTAGCTCCTGCTCCCCACAAAGGCCTCGGGGGGCTCCTGCTCCCCACAAAAGCCCCGGGGGCTCCTGCTCCCCACAAAGGCCTCAGGGAGCTCCTGCTCCCTGCAGAGGCCTCTCCCCGGAGCCCAGCGAGGATGAGCCGAGCCCCAGCCCCCGCACAGATCCCGGCACCCCCTCCCTGCCCTCGGGCAGCGCTGCCCCAGCCCTGCTGGCCGGACAGGGACGCTGCCAGCCGAGGAGTTCCACGATTCCCTTCCCAGCTGCCAGCCCGACTTTCCAGAGGAACGCATCCAAAGCCACTTTTTAGCTTTAATTATTTATCTGTAACCAATTTGGCAGGAAAAGCAATTAAACGAGTGGGTGATTAATGACCTGCTGATTTGCACAGGTACCTAATTTAAATGTCTATATAACATAGAAGCACATTCTGGAGATGCTCTGAGGGCTCGGGTCAGCGCCTGGCTGCTGGGTTTGGAGGGTCACTCCAGTGAAGCAGTGCTGGAGCATTCTGTGCTTCKCAGCAGCTCCAGGAGCACAGAAGGGATGTTAACCCCAAAAATCCCACTGGACTTCTGCCAGGCCAGTGATGTGCTCACCACACTCCCTTTGCCACTTGGAAATGTGACCCAGCTGGGAAGGAGCTAATGGGACAGAGGAGGATGCTGTCTGTCACAGACATCTTTTATGAGAAATCYTTTCCTTAGGATTTTTCCTCCTGAGAAGCTGAGAGGCCTCAGGAACAAAATGTAAMCAATGGTTATCTGCTGCTGTGGAATGCAACAGGTGCATCTGKGATTGGTCTCATGTGGTTGTTTCTAATTAATGGCCAATCACAGTCAGCTGGCTCGGACTCTCTGTCTGAGACTGAAGCCTTTGTTATTCATTCCTTCCTTTTCTATTCTTAGCCAGCCTTCTGATGAAATCCTTTCTTCTATTCTTTTMGTATAGTTTTAATGCAATATATATCATAAAATGATAAATCAAGCCTTCTGAAACATGGAGTCAGATCCTCGTCTCTTCCCTCATCCTCAGACCCCTGTGAACACGGTCACAGCTGTCCCCTGAGAAAAGTGCCCAGGGACAGGCAGGCTGGAGCTGCTGTCACACTCAGGACAAGGGGCAGGGACAGGGCTCACACTCACCGGGCACAGACTGCGGCTGTCACCACCCAGGGCCACCCAGGCTCTCCCCTCTGAGCACCCTGCTCTGCCTCACACACCCATCCTCCCCACCCCTGTGCCAGGCACTGCCTGGGGCTGAGTGGGTCTGCAAACAGCCCTGATGCCACCAGGTTGTGACATCTTGGTGACATTTTGGTGACACCTTGGCCTCCTCAGCCCTGGGTCCCAGAGGGACAGACTGACTCCCTGGGGGTGCACAACAGGATTTCCACTTTTTCTGTGTTTTCTCTCTGCTGCTGGGGTGAGTCAGAGCTGAGGCCAACAGATGCCAGACCCCAAAGTGTCCCCTTGTCCCTGCCTGGCTCAGCCACGCTGGGAATGGAGCTCCCAGGGGGGCAGGGAGGAGCAGGGGGTGGGCCCATTGTTGGGATAGAAGTGGTAAATCCATTAATCTTTGGGAATACAATACACTGTGCAAAACAGAAAAGGAAAAGAGACACCTCATTTGTTATCAGGTGCATTGTGAGAGTCAGGTTCTTTAATTATCTCACCAAATTCTACAGCCCATTCATCAAGTGCCACCACCAGGCTGCCGAGATTGCCACCCACAGACCATCTGGGCACTGCCAGCCCCTGGGCACGGGGTCCTGCAGGCACACGGGATGCTCCTCATGCCCCTAAACCCCCTCAGGCCACCCTGGAACCCCCTCAGGCCACCCTGGAACCCCCTCAGGACTCCCTGGAACCCCCTCAGGGCTCCCTGCTCAGGAATTCACCTCCTGGATGTCCAGACAAGCCCAGCATTGCTGGTGTGTGGTACTGGAATCACAGAATCAGGGAGTATCCTGGGCTGGAAGGAATCCAGGGGATCATTGATCCAACTCCTGTCCCTGCACAGCCCAGCAACCGCACCCTGTGCTGAGAGCATTGTCCAAACACTCCTGGAGTTCTGGCAGCCCTGGGACCATTCTCTGGGCAGCCTTGTCCCCTTCATGGAGAGATGGCAGCCAGGCCAGGAACATCATTGTGACCACTGGGGTCCATGGAAAACAGGGAGAGGTCATTTTTCYACAGGCAGGCAGAGAKAGGAGAAGGGGRAGTGGTTTTAAACTAAACCAGGAGAGATTTAGATGGGATATTGGGAATTAGGAATTGTTCCCTGGCAGGGTGGGCAGGCCCTGGCACAGGGTRCCCAGAGCAGCTGGGGCTGCCCCTGSATCCCTGGCAGTGCCCARGGCCAGGCTGGAGCACTGGGACAGTGGGAGGTGTCCCTGCCATGGCAGGGGGTGGGATGGGGTTTAAGGTCCTTTCTAGCCTAATCCACTCTGGCATTCCATGACACAGCAGCATTCCCAGCTAGAGGCCAGAGGAAGTGACTGGGAGCAATGTCCCATGCCCAGTGCCTTGGGCATGGCTGTGGGATGAGGGAATCACCTCCCACCCCAGGGCAGAGCCTGGGACTGCCCAAAATGGGGCCAGTGAGGCTGCAAAGCCCTCCCAGCTCCCAGGGCCTGTGTTTGGCTTTGTCCTGGCTGTGGCTGGAGCTCCCCCTCCTCCCACCTTCCCAGAGCCAGCAGCTCCCTGGCAGGGTGGCAGCCCCAGCCCTGCCCCAGCGAGCTGGCAGCACCCTGGCAATGTGGGGATCCATGATTTCCTCTGGCACAGCTCCATGCAGGCCTGGCCAGGGTCAGGAGGGGCACCTGGGGATGAGCACAGGAGCAGAGCATGGCCAGGACAGCAGGAGGGGGAAAGGTGGAGAGGAAAGAGATCTGGGGTGCTGAGAGGGGGAAGCCTGTCTGGGATTCATCAGAAGTCGAGTTGGAGTGGTTTTTACAGGAACAAAGAGAGCTGGCTCCCAAGGGAGATCCCTGCTGGGATAAATGATCCATCTGGGGAACTCCAGAAATCCAGAGGTGGCTGCAGCCCTGGGGTGTGGGTAAAGTTTGGGGTGCACAGCCCTGTGCCCCRCTGTCCCTAAGCAGGACTGCTCCTCCTCCTGGAGGGCCACTGYCCTCCAGAATCTCTGGGGAGCACCCCAGCTGCTGGAAGCTGCACCTGGAGCTGGGCTGGGAGCTCTTAGGGAGGGCTGGACCAGGATCCTGTCCCCATCACCTTCCCCCAGAGCTCTGGGAGGAGAAGTGGTTCCGGTCCATCTGGAGAGCAGATGGGCTGGGCTGGGTGAGTAATGCAGGAGTGGGAGGGGAGRCAGCCATCCCTGCCATTCCCAGCAGGAGCAGGAGAGAACACTCCATCCTGGAGTGCAGATGGAGCAGGCACAGGGGCTGCCATCCCCATCCCTTCTCCAGGGGACAGGGAGGAACCACCCTGGAGGTGGGCACAGCGCAGAGTCCTTGGTCTGGTGATGTCCCTRTCACAGCTCTGTTGGTGGCACCTCAGCTGGAGCCACAGCTGGGGCCAAGGGAGGGAAAGGAGCTGAGGATGCCCTGAGCAAACCCTTGGTGTGGTGTGAAATCTCCAGCAGGAGCCACCTCAGGGGGCAGGGATGTCCCAGCCACTGGCACTGGGATCACCTCTGCTGCCCCAAGGTGACAGGTGAGGTGACTTCAGGGCCTGACACAGAGCCAGGCTGCCCCTGGGCATGCAGCAGTGCCAGGGCCCAGCAGGACAAGGAGCAGGGATCAGAAACAGGATGTGTCCCCTCAGGGTTGCCACCAGCACGTCTCAGCAGCATCACTCACCCTCAGCCGTGTGCTCGTGTGCTCGGTGACTTTGGGACAGGGACAGGAGCTGCCACGTGGTGTGCTCCACTCAGACACGGCCCAGGGGGATGTGATATCCCGAGGGGGATGCCCTTATCCAATCCTCCATCCTAGGCAGGAGTACAACGTGATGCAGAAGCCAACTGTCTTTTTGCCTCTTTCTTTCTTTCTTTTTTTTTTTTTTTTGGTCAAACACAAACATTTCTGCAGGGAATGACTGTGACTGATTACATTTGTCAGGGTTTTTATCAAGCAATTGAAAGCGCTGGAGATTTTTTGGAAACCAAATAAGTGAAATATTTTGGCTGGTCAGAATTGTTTCCAGTAAAAATCCCCAGAAAATGCAGTCAGAAACGGTTGTAGAAAATTTTGTGGCGCAAATTAAAAAGTGTTTTTCCAAGAGAAAACAGCTCCAGGGAAGATAAATTTCTCAGCACCACTGGTGGAAGGATGCTCCATGCTGAAGGCATTTTCCCTTGGAGTGCTTGGCTCTGGGAATGTGGTCACAGGCCAGGGACAGTTTTTGTCCTTGCTGCAAAAATGGCCGCACTTTTCCCCCAAAATGTCACCTCTAGGCCACAGGGATGGGAGGAGGATTCCAGGAGGAGCGTGGTCTCYTGTGCACAGCAGAGGGGATATGCTGAGGAACCCCAGGAAGGCTCAGGAGATGCCTGAGGAATGGGATGTGCAGGAAACAGGATCTGTGCCACACCCTGGGCACCCTGTGCCACCCACCGTGCCATGAGCATGCACCACGCCAGCTGCACCTCACCTTGGATGTCCACAAAATATGGGGCAGCTAAATGGGGTTAAAATATTCCTCAGCATCAGCCTTGAACTGACAGGAGAGGAAGGTGGAGCAGGAGGCAGCAGGAAGGTGCTGGAGGCAGAGCTGGGATCATCACCGAGCCCGCCGGGGGCTGTGGCTTGGAATCTCTGCATGTGGGATCTGTGCCATGTTTCCCAGGGCTCCTGCAGCAGTTTTGTGGCTTCCCTGTCTCTAAGCCCTGCGTGTCCCCAGCGTGGCCTGGAGCAGGCTGATCCCTGACCCCAGCACAGGCTGAGCTCTGTGCAGAACGAGCTGAGCTCTCCGGGTAAAAATAGCTCATGACCATGCAAATCTGCGGCTGGAGATTAATGCAGATGCACAGAGGTGCTGGCAATGCTGGCAGAGCAGCCCTGCCCAGCCATTCCCACCTGGAATTTGCAGTGCACAGGCTGCTGGGCACCTGCTGGGAGCGGGGATTTGTTGGCCTGGGTGGTAGAGGCTGGAAAGTCTCAGTGTTGTGGGTCAGGGTGGTGAGGAGAGGCAGATTCCCTGTGGATCACTGGGAGAGCTCCCAGGATCAGAAGATGGCTMTGGGGAGGGTGACCACCATTCCCAGCATCGCTCCTGTGGGTGCTGGAGGTTGGCACCCCTGAATCCACCAGCACAAGGATAGGGAAAAACAGAGCCACATTGTTCTCCTGGCACCACCACGGCTCCCAGGGAGCTTTGATCACCCCAAAAACGCCATCCTGGGACTGGGCTGAGCAGCTGCTGGGAGCCAGCCGGGTTCTCCACCCCCGAAACGCCACGGTGCCCTGTGCCCCCGAGAAAAAGCCATTTGCCATCGCTATGCAACTCTGTGCATGTCAGAAATACGGCTCCTGCGGGCACAGCTCCAGTCAGGAAGAGCCAGAGCACTCCACGGGCAGAGAGAGTCATGTGAAAAATGCTCTTGTTCCCTCTTAAGATGCTTGGAAGCAGCCTGAGGGCTTTAGCACTGTGCCGCTTTGGTTTAAGTTTCTCTAATGAGGTTTGCCTTCTATTACTGTCAGGGAACATTTTTCATTGTTGAAGCCACTGTAAATGCAAAGCCTTAAAAATGAGTTTCCATTTCAGATCTGACAGCTCAGCTGCTAATGTAAAATAGAGAAAAACCACAGATCAGGCTGCCTTTTAGTGCAATTAGCCCTCCAAATGGAGCAATTTACATTGGCACACTTGTGTATCTTCCTGCAGAAGGCAGGCAAAAAAGCCTCATTACTTAAGCGCAGACCTTTATGAGCAGAAATGAGGGGAAGAGAGGAAAAACACACCAGGGCTGGGAGCGCGGGGCTGTGCCTCCTCCCGCGTGCCGACGTGCGGGGAGACGCGGGGCTGGGCCGGGAGCGCCGGGCTGGCCCTGGCTGTGCACATGGAGCTCCTTCCTGCTGCCTTTGTACATGGAGCTGCCTTYCTGCTGCCTTTGCACATGGAGCTCCTTCCCTCTGCCYGTGCACATGGAGCTCCTTCCTGCTGCCTTTGCACATGGAGCTTCTTCCCTCTGCCTCTGCACATGGAGCTCCTTCCTGCTGCCTTTGTACATGGAGCTCCTTCCTGCTGCCTGTGCACATGGAGCTGCCTCCCTGCTGCCTTTGTACATGGAGCTTCTGCCCTGTGCCTCTGCACATGGAGCTCCTTCCTGCTGCCTTTGCACATGGAGCTCCTTCCCTCTGCCTCTGAACATGGAGCTCCTTCCCTCTGCCTCTGCACATGGAGCTCCTTCCTGCTGCCTTTGTACATGGAGCTCCTTCCCTCTGCCTCTGCACATGGAGCTCCTTCCTGCTGCCTTTGCACATGGGGCTCCCTTCCCTCTGCCTTTGCACATGGAGCTCCTTCCTGCTGCCTGTGTACATGGAGCTCCTTCCCTCTGCCTCTGCAAATGGAGCTCCTTCCTGCTGCCTTTGCACATGGAGCTCCCTTCCCTCTGCCTTTGCACATGGAGCTCCCTTCCCTCTGCCTTTGCACATGGAGCTCCCTTCCCTTTGCCTTTGTACATGGAGCTCCCTTCCTGCTGTCTCTGAACATAGAGCTGCCTTCCCTCTGCCCCTGAACATGGAGCTCCCTTCCTGCTGCCCCTGGATGCGCACATGGGGCTCCCTGCCTGCTGCCTTTGTACATGGAGCTCCTCCCCTCTGCCCCTGGATGTGCACATGGAGCTCCTTCCCTCTGCCTTTGTACATGGAGCTCCTTCCCTCTGCCCCTGAACATGGAGCTGCTGCTTTGCCGGTGCCTCTCTGGCTGCACGTGCCCGTCATGGAACCATGGGTGCCTTCCTTGCCGTCGGTGTGGTAGCTGGGATGGTTCCCTGTGCCACACACTCTGTTCCATGTGCCACATTCCCAGTTCCCTGTGCCACACTCCCAGTTCCATGTGCCACACTCCATTCTGTGTGTCACACACTCAGTTCCCTGTGCCACATTCCCAGTTCCCTGTTCCACACTCCCAGTTCCCTGTGCCACACTCCCAGTTCCCTGTGCCACACTCCCAGTTCCATGTGCCACACGCTCTGTTCCCCATGCCACATGTGCCACCATCCCTCCCTTGCCACAGGGGTTGATGGATTAGAGGAGCTCAGCAATGTTTCAGTCCCTGCAGTGTTCTGTTGTCCTTTTTGTCATGTGTGCAGCTGACTCCACCACCGTGGAGCTGCACCATGCCCTGGGGACCCTGTGCCACCTTGCCATGGGGCTGTGCCACACTCTGGAAAGAGAACCACCCCACTCAGGGCTGTGCCATGCCCTGGGGACYCTGTGYCACCCCACYSRGGGCTGTGCYATGCCCTGGKGACCCTCRGTCACCCTGCCTGGAGCTGTGCCATGCCCTGGGCACCCTGTGTCACCCACCTGGAGCTGTGCCATGCCTTAGTGACCCTGTGCCACCTTGCCATGGGGCTGTGACATGCCCTGGGCACCCTGTGCCACCCCACCTGTAGCTGTGCCATGCCCTGGGACTCTGTGCCACCCCACCTGGAGCTGTGCCATGCCCTGGGGACTCTGTATCACCTCACCCTGGGCTGGTGCAGGATCCCAAAGCCCATTCCCCGAGGAGCTGCCATTGCTTGTCAGCACCAGCCCCATTTCCATCCCTCTCCTGTCTCGGGCCGCCTGCCTGCATCCTCAATATCTGCCCAAGGCCACAGCCCTGCAGCTCTGGCCTCTCACAGAATAAAATGAGGATTCCTCGAGGCCTCAGGGCTCTGATTCCCTCCTTGCTCCATCCTCCTCCCCTTTCTGGCTCCATCTCTCTGGGTAATGAGGTTGGAATGGCTCCATGCAGCAGGTCTGTGAGGAGCCCCTTCCCTGTGAGGGCAGAGCAGACCTTGGGCCCCAATCCAGCTGCTGCCAGTTCTAGAGGCCCCTCCACGCACTTATCAATCCCTCTGCAAGGACAAGAGGGAGGAGGAGGAGGAGGCAGGCAGGAAGGATGGACAGAGAGCAGTGGGGCAGCCAGGGAGCAGCCAGGGACGGACACTGCTGGCAGGCAGGGGCAGGGATGAGCTGGAGCTGCGTGGGTGGGATGTGCCACTGCTCCAGGCAGGGATAAATCAGAATTAACTGGGCAGCTCCTGAGCTGCTTTGAACTGGGAATGGCCTGGCTGTGCTGGGGGCTCGCTGGCCCTGCAGAGAGCAGGGCTGAGCCGGGCCTGCTGCAGCCTGGAATGGCCACTGAGCCCAGAATTCCAGCCTTTCCACTCCATCCCATCAGCTGTCCTCTCTTCCTGGGCATCCCGCACCCAGATCCTTTGCTGTTCCCACCCTTCCAGGTTTGATCCCTGTGCTGAGCTGAGCTGCAGCAGGTCCTGGCAGGATCAGCCCTGCACCACAGGGGGTTTGGCATGCCCTGGGGGGGTGACAATGGCTTGGGGGCTCTTCCCAAAGCCCCTGTGCCCCCTCTGGTGAGTGAGGAGCTGGGATTGTGCCCCAGCATGGGGAGCACGGAGAGCTGGAGTGAGAGTGGGTGATGGTGATGGCTCCCAAGCAGTTCCAGAGGTCTGCACTGTTCCCTCTGGCCGCCAGAGCTGTCTGCCAGCCCCGGTGGATCCTGTCAGGCTGACACCAGACGTTTCCCACACCCCTGCACTGACTGGCACCGCTGACACCCCCTTGCTGCCATGCAGCMCTGAACAAGGCTCTGCCCAGGATGGATGTCAGGCCGACCTTTTCAAACCCTGCWGTGACACCAGAAACCTGCTCTGCTCACCTAAAACCTCCCTGCTGCTCATCCCTGGCCTGGCAGCTCCACATCCCACTGCTCCTCACCTGGGGCACCTCCACCCACAGAAATCACCTCCTCATCTCCTCTGTGTCCTGGGCAGCCCCCTGTGGGAGGACACGGCCCCTCCTGAGCCGCCCATCCCTGTGACCATGCTCACAGGGGTCTGAGGATGAGGGAAGAGATGAGGATCTGACTCCATGTTTCAGAAGGCTGATCTATTATTTTATTACACATATTATATTAAAACTATACTAAAAGAATAGAAGAGAGGATTTCATCAGAAGGCTGGCTAAGAATAGAAAAGGAAGGAATGAATAACAAAGGCTTCAGTCTCAGACAGAGAGTCTGAGCCAGCTGACTGTGATTGGCCATTAATTAGAAACAACCACATGAGACCAATCCCAGATGCACCTGTTGCATTCCACAGCAGCAGATAACCATTGTTTACATTTTGTTTCTGAGGCCTCCCAGCTTCTCAGGAGGAAAAATCCTAAGGAAAAGATTTTTCAGAAAATATCATGGCTACACATCCCCATCCCAGCCCCCTCCCCGACCATGCCCATCCCATGGGAGGACACAGCCCCTCCTGAGCCTCCCATCCCCATCCCAGCCCCCTCCCCGGATGCCGCAGGTGTCCCAGATCCGCCCCCACTGTCCCCCCCGGCGGTTTTGTCCCTCGGCAAGGTTGGGAATGATTCTCTTCCCGTCCCCATCGCCGCTTTCATTCTCTGCAGCCGCTCTCACTTTTGTCTGACGCAGCCCCGCTTTTCTTAACAGGCCCCTGCTCTCCTGATTGAGGGATTGTCTCCTTGGGTGGCGGGGAGAGTATTCTTCACAGCTTGGAATTATGATTCAAATGTCTCCGTTTCAATGTGCTCTTCCAGCTGATTCAGCTGCTGATTGTTCCCCGCCTGGAGCCGGGGGCCGGCTCCGCGCTCCTCTGGGCTCCAGCCTCGCACCTGAGCGGCCGCTGCTGCCAGCTCAGAGATCAATTCCTCTTTATCAGCCAGGGCCGGGCTGATCTCGGCCTCCCCGTGCTGTCTGGAGCTGCTTTTTGCTGAGGGTATTGATCTGGCCCCTCTGCACGGCGGAGGGTGTGAGTGGCTGGCAGGACACGGCATTAGCGGAGCGCTGGGGCCGTCCCTGCCTGCCGGGCAGGGGACACGGCAGGAGAGCTGCTCTGGCTCCCTTACCTGGAGCAGCCAGGCCAGGCCTGCAGGGACACCTCCCACTGCCCCAGGTGCTCCCAGCCCCAGTGTCCAGCCTGGCCTTGGGCACTGCCAGGGATGCAGGGGCAGCCCCAGCTGCTCTGGGCACCCTGTGCCAGGGCCTGCCCACCCTGCCAGGGAACAATTCCTAATTCCCAATATCCCATCCAAACCTCTCCTGGTTTAGTTTAAAACCACTCCTCCTTCTCCTATCTCTGCCTGCCTGTGGAAAAATGACCTCTCCCTGTCTTCCATGAACCCCAGTGGTCACAATGATGTTCCTGGCCTGGCTGCCATCTCTCCACGAAGGGGACAAGGCTGCCCAGAGAATGGTCCCATCTAAATCTCTCCTTCTTCCGCTTAAAGCCATTCCCTGTGTCCTGTCCCTCCATCSCTTGTCCCCAGTCCCTCTCCAGCTCTCTTGGAGCCCCTTTAGGCCCTGGCAGGGGCTCTGAGCTCTCCCTGGAGCCTTCTCCTCTGCAGATGAGCACCCCCAGCTCCCCCAGCCTGGCTCCAGAGGGGCTCCAGCCCTTGGACCATCTCTGTGGCCTCCTCTGGACTCACCCAGTTCATGCTGCAGCTGTCAGGGGCTTCTTCTGCTGTTTTGTTGATGCCCAGAGGTCAACAACACACTGCCAATGGGCACAGGTGTCAACAYCCCCATGAATCCTGAGCCCTGCTTCCCGAGCCTGCACTCCAAAGACTCCCAAAATCACGGATGGCTCATCCACACATCCCTAGGCCTGGGCCAAAGCAGTGTCCAGCCTTCCCCAAGGGCTTTGCAGCTCCTGGGGCTCCCCATCCCAATGGATTTCGATGCCATCAGTCCCCAGGTGACATCTGGGTCAGGATCCCCCCCTTGCTGCTGGCCTGCCTCAGGACAGAGCCAGCGCAGAGCCAAAGAGCTCCCTGGCACTGCCATGCTCCTCCCAATCCTCCAGCCCCAGGAGCTTCCCATTGCCTGTGGCTGCTGTTGGGTCCTCATTGTGCCCTCTCCAGCTTGGATTTTTAACTCTTTCCTTCTGTAAATCCATCTCAGCCCTCCCCAGGCTGAAGTGCTCCACACACCAGAGCCATCAGCCCCTGCCTGTGCCAGCCCCTGCTGCCCTGGGCACTGCTGGAACTTGTCCCTGTGGGATCCAGGATCCTGCCCCATGCCCTGGGCACTGCTGGMATTCTGTTCTGTGGGATTCAGGATCCTGCTCTGTGCCCWGGGCACTGCTGGAATTCTGTYCTGTGGGATTCAGGATCCTGCTCTCTGCCCTGGGCACTGCTGGAATTCTGTCCTGTGGGATTCAGGATCCTGCTCTGTGCCCAGGGCACTGCTGGAATTCTGTCCTGTGGGATTCAGGATCCTGCTCTGTGCCCTGGGCACTGCTGGAATTCTGTCCTGTGGGATTCAGGATCCTGCCCTGTGCCAGAGCACTGCTGGAACCCCTTCCTGAGGGATAGAGGACCCTGCCAGGAGCTGTGGGGCTGTGGGGTGACAGTCCTTTCCCCCAGCTCTGGGGTGAGGAGCTGAGGAGGACAGGCTGACAGCAGCGTGGGATGGCCCCACGTGTGCTCGTGTCCCTGTGCTCAGCAAGCACTTTTGTGTGATTTATGAGGGCTCCTCCAGCAGCACGGCCTGGGAGAGGGGTGGGAACGGGGTGAGGCATTGGGTTCATCCCCTTGTGACCCCAGGAGCCCTGGCAGAGCTGTGGGATGAGGATGGAGGTGGGATGTGGGGCAGGGATGTGGGGCAGGGATGTGATGTGGGACAGGGATATGGGACAGGGATGTGGGACAGGAATGCGGGATGGGGATATGAGGCAGAGATGGGATGTGGGGCAGGGATATGATGTGGGGCAGGGATGTGATGTGGGACACAGATGTGATGTTGGACACAGATGTGATGTTGGACACAGATGTGATGTGGGACAGGGATATGGGACAGGAATGTGATGTGGGACAGGGATGTGATGTTGGACACAGATGTGATATGGGACACAGATGTGATGTGGGACAGGGATGGGATGTGGGACACAGATGTGATGTGGGACAGGCCACTCAGCTGGGGGCACCCAACTCCCCTCTCCTTCCCAGGGAGCTGCCTGAGGGTGGATCCATCCCTCTCCTGGCACCAAAGCTGAGAATTCCGAGCTAAAACCAATTCCATGTACACGGCGAGGGGCGGCTGCATTTTTCATGAGCCAGATGAGCAAACCAAACAAGGCTTTTCCAGGCGGGCAGAGCCGGCCCCGCCGCTCATGGTCACTAAGCAGAAGAGGCAGGAGCRGCTCTGACAGGCAGCTCAGCGCGTTCCCGCAGCCCCGAGCCCCATCCCCAGCCTCCAGCCAGCTTTTCACACCGGCAGCGGCTGCGCTGGCCACGCCGGGCTCCCTGGAGAGGGTGGGGACAGCGACACCGGCACGCTGCGCTCCTGACACATCCTGGCACATCATCCCTGCTCCTGCCATCCCCGGCCTCGCTCCCCGCAAAGCTCCTCCCGCGGGAAGAGCTGCGGCACTTGTTGCTGGTTTGTTTCCTTTTCTTTTTTTCTGATTTTGAACACAATTAATTAAAAGCCAGCGATGGTGTCCCAAAGGGCGTTGTGGGAAGGCAGAAAGCCGGGAGCAGCCCAGGGATGCCCCCTCTGTGTTCCACCACGCTGGGGACGCTGCAGGGTTCAGCTCCGTGGTGGCGTCACCAGCCAAGGCACACAGGGACCCTGCCGGTGTCCCCCCAGCCCTGGGGAAGGATGGAGCCAGGTCCCACAGCTCCCAGCGCCTCCCCAGAGCAGCAGAGCCCTGCTGAAGTCTCCAGCCACGGCGTGAAACTGATTTAATCTGGATATTGGGAAAAGGTTCTTCCCACAGAGGGTGCTGGGGCACTGAATAGGGAATGGCCACAGCCTCAAAGCTCCAGGGGTGTTTGGACAACGCTCTCAGGCACAGGGTGGGGTGGTTGGGGTGTCTGTGCAGGGCCAGGATTGGGATTGATGATCTCCATGGGCCCCTTCCAGCCCAGGATATTCTGTGATTCCATAACTGTGTGATTTGCCAGCCATGCTGAGCACTCAGGACCGTCCCTCTGGGCTGTGGTGGCAGCTGAGGAACAGCCAGAGCTGAGCAGCCGCCACATTCACCAGGCTCAGACCTTTCATTTTGGAGCTGTCTAGACCAGAGCCCCATCAAAGCCCAGGAGAGCTGAGAGGCCCCTGGGGGGAGGCTCAGCACAGCCCCTGCTCCCCAGAGCTGCCCCCGAGCCTCTGACTCACTGCCCAAGGAGCAGCTCCCCCAAGGACTGCTGSAATTGCTGCCACAGCCCCGGGGGAGGGGCTGGCAGCCTGGGAAGGGCCTGGCAGGTGGTTTTATCCTGCAGAAAGAGGAGATCTGGGCCTAGGTCTCCATGGATGTGCTGGAGATGTGCTCCAGGTGGGRCTGGGGTGGGTGGTGGGGCTGGTGGGGTTTGGTAGGGATGTGGCTGTGCTGTGGGTCTGGCACGTGTCCAGAGGGGACATTGGAGGGTGGGGGGTGACATCACCCTCCTCACTCCTCCCCTTTATTCAGAGTGAATCCTCATTTTAATGAAAAACAGGAACCAGAGCCAGAAGGGACTGGTGAGTACCCATCCCTCCTCTCCTGGTGTGTGCTCAGCACCATTGCAGGAGAAAAGCCTGCTCCATAAATCCAGGGATGCAGGAATCCCTGGGAGCCAGGGCGAGGGATCTGCTCCCAGCCAGAGCCAGGACACCCTGACCTGTGTGGGACAGGACAATCCCCCTGTGACCTGTGCGGGATGGGACAACACCGCTGTGACCTGTGTGGGACAGGACAACACCACTGTGACCTATGTGGGACAGGACAATCCCCTGTGACCTGTGTGGGACAGGGCAATCCCCCTGTGACCTGTGTGGGACAGGACAATGCCCCTGTGACCTGTGTGGGACAGGACAATCCCCTGTGACCTGTGTGGGACGGGACAATCCCACTGAGCTGGGGCCATGCCAGCCCTCCCAGCTGCCCTCCATCCATTGGAGCACTGGGAGGGGCTGGGATTGGGGGTCCCTGAGCTGGGATTGGGGGTCCCTGGGTGCTGGGGGATGGCTCCATGCCTGCAGTGGGAATGTCCCAAGCCCTGGGACACATTCCCAGCCCTGGCTGTGTTCCCAGCCCTGGCAGCACCTCCGGGGTGCACATTCCCTGTGGGTGTCCCCGCCTCGGGTGCCTTCCCTCCATCCCAGGGGCAGCACCAGGGTGTGGGTGGGTGGGGAGTGTGTGCCACACGAGCCAGCCCTCCCCAAAAGGCTGTGATGTGGCTCCAATTGGGACACTCTGCTGTCACCTCCTCACCAGGGGACAATCCCTCTGAGCAGGCGGTCCCCAGTGCAGCAGCGCTTTGCTCCTCATGCTGACAGCTTGTCCGGGAGCTTTCCTGGGAGGCTGGACTGGTTTTGGGGAGCAGCAGCTGTGGGTGAGTCCCATGGGTGGCAGCAGCCAGAGCAGGGATTGTCACGGGTGCCTCACGGTGCCTGGCACAAGCTGGGGACAGCCCTGTGGGCACCCATGGCAGCTGAGGCACATCCTGAGAGCCCCAGGAGCCTGAGTCTTCTCCTGCCCCTTTTGTTGGGGTGCAGAGCAGTGGGGTACAGTGCTCAGAGCCCTGAGGACCCTGCGGACACCTCCCAGTGCCACCAGGGCAGATCTGGGGAGGCCCTTAGCAACAAGGAGGTGACTCGGTGCCCATTCGGAGGGAAATGGAGCTGCTGGAGTCAGAGTAAATAATTAAAGCTGCAACTGCGGAGGAGAAAGCCGAGATAACAGAGGCAGCTCAAGCAGAAAAGCAGGGATTCGCTGCAGTCAGCTCTCCCGGCAYGGCACGGCACGGCACGGCCCTGGGGGCTGTCTCTGCCGCGTCCCCAGCGGCCCTGGGGGCTGTCCCTGCCGTGTCCCCAGCGCCCCCCCTCCCCAGCCCTGCATTCGCCATCTCCCGCCCCTTTTCACGCCCTGGCCGTTTTCACACGGTGCTGGCGCTGGCCCATCCATCCATAACCCCCGGGGACCTTCCAGGGCAGCAGCACCGTCAGCCTTCATCCTCCTCCTCCTCCTCCTGCTGGCGCTGGCTGCCCCCGCGGCCCAGGGAAGCCCCTTCCCACGTCCGCGCCCATTGATCCGCCGTGTTTTGCTGCTCCCTMCTGTGCTTCATAAATGTCAACTTTTTTCCTCTGACAAAGAAATTTTGTGGTAATGACTCTTTGTGCCACTTCTAAATCCCCAATTACATAAGGAGCAGCAGCACAAAGCCATTCCCTTTGGTGGAAATCTCCGCGTAATCCCTTTTCCAGAGAAGCAGYCCGCCAGTGACACGCTTCTAACTCTTTGTTTGTTCTTTTGGATCAAATCTAACTGATTGCCGTGACTAATTAACTTTCCCTTTCTTCGGGCCTCTGTTGTCTTAATTAATTTCACAAATGCTTCGTTCCCAGCTCCCAGCCAGCTCCCAGGCTCGCTGGTGCAAAGCACCGGCAGCGGCAGCAGCAGCGCAGGCGCCCCTGGGCCAGGGCTGACCCTGCTGCCCGCGGGGTTCCACAGCACACAGGGCCACCCTGGCACATCCCCAGTGCCACCAAACCCCAGCAGGGCCACCCTGGCACATCCCCAGTGCCACCAAACCCCAGCAGGGCCACCCTGGCACGTCCCCAGTGCCACCAAGCCCCTGCAGGGCTGCAGGGACCCCTGAGTGTCAGAACCCAGCACATCCCTCTGGCTGTCCTGAGCAGCCAAGACCCCTGCCAGGGGGCACAGAGACCCTGGCACACAGCACAAGATGTCCCTGTGGKTTTGATTATGACCCATGGAGCAAGTTACCAACCTTATATGAAGACCAGCAAGCCAAAACAGTTTAGGTAGAATAATAGTGAATTTATCTCAGGGTGAAAAAGTAGATTTTGGGGTTTCTGGTATGGGGGTTTCAGGAGACAAGATGGAGGGATCTGRGCACGTCCAGCCTTTCTCCTTCTTCTTCTTGGCCTCCATCTTCTGCTGTGATGTTGGCACTTTGGGATTGGTTTAGAGTAGAAGCTCACTGTCTAACATAGGTGATAGGTATTGGAAAGGAATTGTAAACATTGTACACGTAGTTTTTAGTATAAAGACATAACACAGCCCTGGGGGCAGGCAGAGTGCCTGGAACTGTCCTGCTGGACGGACCTTGGCAGGGCAGGAGAAAAAGTTTTATAGATAAGATACAATAAACAACCGTGAGACCTAGAAATGAAGAGCCCTGACTCCTTCTTCAAGCGCCGGGCTGGRAAAAGAGAYTTTTAACATCTCTTGGGGTCACTCTGAGCAGCTAGAGACCCCAACACCTGGACACCACTGCTGGGGTGTGGTGGGGCAGGAGGTGGCTCCTTGGAGGAGTGGATGGACCATCTCCCACTGCTCCTTGTTTAATCAGGTCCTCTCCAYTTCCAGCTCCTGCCAGATCCTAATTTTTGCTCAGGGTACTTCCCCCTGCCCTGCAAGGCCCTCCTGAGTCAAGAACCAGGCTGGGAGAGAAACCCAGCCCATAAATCTTAGAGTGTTAAGGGGCTGGAAAGGACCTTGAAGATCATCTCAYCCCAACTTACCCTGCAGTGGGAAGGGACATCTTCCACTAGAGCAAGTTCTTCAAGGTCTTCTCCAACCTGGCCAGGGATGGGGCATCCACAGCCTCCCTGGGCATCCTGTGCCAGGGCCCCACCAGCCTCACAGCGGAGAATTTCTTCCTCAGTAAAGGATTTCTTCCTAAAGTAAAGCCTGGTGAAATCCTGCTGCAGAGGGCTGGTTTGGTAACATCCTGTCCCTTCCTCTTCCTGCAGCATCCTGGCACAGTGGTCACCACCACGTCCCCACCAGCTGCCACTCCAGGAACCCCCAGCGTCACTCGGATCTGTGTCTCACGTTCTGCAGTGATGGGCACGTGGATCTCAGGGTCAGTTCTGTGCCCTGGATGTGGATCTGATCTCAGGGTTAGTTGTGTGTCCTGGATCTGATCTCAGGGTCAGTTCTGTGCCATGGATGTGGATCTGATCTCAGGGTTAGTTCTGTGCCCTGGATGTGGATCTCAGGGCTAGTTCTGTGGATCTCAGGGCTAGTTGTGTGCCATGGATGTGGATCTCTCTGCTAGTTTTAGTTCTGTGCCATGTATGTGGATCTCAGGGTTAGTTCTGTATCCTGGATGTGGATCTCGGGGTCAGTTCTATGCCCTGGGTGTGCATCTCTCTGCTGGSTGTGGATCTCTCTGCAGTTATTCCCCCAGGCTGGGTTTTTCCCAGACAAGGGTTGAGTTCAGCTCTCAAACCCTGCTGTTGTCCCGGGCAGCACAATGGAGCTGCATATTCATGAAGGCGCTGCATTACTCAGGAATGATGGCAGAACTGAGATCTTATCTGCTGCTTCCAGCAGCCCTTGTGATGCCTCTTATCAGCCCTTGTGGTGGCTCTTATCAGCCCTTTCCTATCTGGGGTCTGCCCTGGGTGAATAAACATCGCAGCTCTTCCTCTCCAAGGCTCCTGGGCTGTGGAGCGCAGCCGTGGATGCTGGGGGAGATTCAGGGCAGCAGCCTGGCTGAGATCCCTGCCAGCCTTCCCGCGCCCCAGAAGGGGCTGGTGGCCCTTCCTGCTCCATGGGGAGGTCCCAGGCCTTGGGGGAACCGGGGGGGACATGATTTGGACACTGCTCCAGCCCTGGATGTGGCAGAGTTGTGTGGCCACCGTGCCACAAGGGCCAGGGCCATGAGAGTGGCAGGATCCTAAGGCAGGACAAGAGGGAACGGCCTCAGGGTGGGCACAGCAGGAATTTCCCCATGGAAAGGGGGCTCAGGGATTGGCAGGGGCTGCCCAGGGGGGTTTGGAGTGCCCATGCCTGGAGGTGTCCAAGGAACACCTGGAGGTGGCACTGAGAGCTCCGGGCTGGGGACAAAGTGGGGAGGAAGCACAGCTTGGACTCAATGATCCTGGAGGCCTTTTCCAACCTCGGTGACTCTGGAATTCTCTGTTCTGTTGGAGTTTCCCCTGGCACAGACATGACTGGCAGAGCTTCAGCACCCAGGAGTCAACAGTGGCACCACCAGGGCGGTGAGAGGGGCCAGGCAGGACACTGTGAGCTCTGGATCGGGCTTGAAGGGGTGCCCCTGTTTGCCATCAAGGCCTCTGGTAGGAAATGAAAGAGCTGGAGGAAGTCCAGGGGCTCAGAGGAGGCGCTGAGGGAGCCAATCACCCCTGCAGGGCCTGGGAGCTCGGAGGGACCTGTGCTGTGGGAAGCACGAGGCATTCCTGGAACAGCAGCAGACGACTCCTCCCAAAGGCTGCCGGCAGAAATCAGCCCCTTTGCAGAGGGGGTGCTGAAACCCATCTGCAGTTAAGCCCTGGCAGTGCTGCTGTGCTTCCCCAGGGTCGGCAGCCTGCGGAAATCCAGGAGCAATCGCTGCCGTCCCGGTGGATTCACCTGGAGCAGCCCCCAGCCCTCAGGCCGGGATCAGACCCCGCTGCCAGCGCTGTCCCTGCTCCCAGCTCGGGGCTAAAACTCCTCTGCCACCTCACAGAGGGAGCCGTGGCCTCTGGGGACAGCAGCTCCCAGCCCTGGCCCGGCAAACGGGGGCTGTGCCTTCACAACAAAGGGCTGAGGACAAATTTGAAAAGATTTGGTCTCCCATTGTAGAAACCTTTGATTAAACCGTGGCAGTCAGGATTGAGCTGGTGCTCATCTCCCTGGCCTCCCACCCCCTCCTAGTTCTTCATCTCCCTCTCTCCTGCCTTTTTGCCTTGCCTCTTTTTCTCCCTTGGCTTTGGAAGGGAGCAGATCAATAAATAAATAAACCCACAGAAATGTTATTTCTGCGGCAAGAGGCGCCTTGAAGTTCATCAGAAATAACAATCCCGACCCGCGGTGCATGCGCAGGGCAGGCAGGAGGGATGTGATTATTCCCTAGGGAAAAAACAGCAGCACAACACGTTGGACCTGTTCCGAGGGCTGACAATCCACCAGCAGCCTTTGAGCTCTCACTCAGTGGCTCCAAGAGTTTTGACATGAAAGGGCCACCAGTCAAATGAACGGAAGGATCAACTCGCAGGATTAAATGTCCTTGTCACCAACCCATCAAAACACGGCATTATTTTGGAGGGACAGATCGTTTGGAGGAGTTCACAGCAGCTTAAACCTGAATTTCCAGGGGATTTTTGGCGGGTGAAAGGCCCCAGGTGGCACCAGTGCTGCAGGAGCGTGGCCGGCTGTGTGTCCCCAGGAGGAGAAGGATCCACCTGGCCCTGCAGGAGCCCCAGCCATTCATCTGCCATGCAAAGGAGCATGCAAAACCCCGGGGCTCCTCCTAAATCGGGCCAAAGCTTCCCAGAGGAGGGGGAACTTGAATTCCAGGGTTTACAGCGAGTGCTGAAATGAGTCAGGATCCAAAGGCTTTCATCTTTGGGCTTGACTGCCCCAGAACAGCCCCAAACGGGGAGAGCTGGCAAAGGGGAGGCTGCAGCAGACATTCCTGGGAGAACACCCACACCTGCAGAGACACGAGGCTGTCTGGGTGCATTCCTGAAAGCAGACACATCCCCGTGTCCCACCAGGGACTCGGTGTCCCCGGAGCTCAGAGCCACAGAGCAGAGCTGAAGGATGAGGGGGTAACACAGCGCCAGCCCCCTTCATGCCTTCCTCAGAGTCAAGGTGAAGGTAGGCAGGACCCTCCTGCTAAAAATAAGTTAGAAACTGTTGTAAAATAGTTGACAGGCACGTACTGTTGTTAAGCACGTACTGTTAGTTTGGTTATTATATTGTAGAAGGGGTTAAAAGGGGAGTTATAAGAAATCTGGTACTCAAGGTACCATAACACCCCACAGTAAAGTGCACCACGGGCCAGCCTGGACAGAACTGTCATGGCCAATCAAGTGCCTAAAACCTTCGTGCAAATGAAGGATCCAAACAGAAACCAATCCAGAGGGACAAAAAACAGGATAAAAAGGGGCTCCTGACCCAGGGAAGCTGTGCTGCCCCACCTGGGCCATCGGGGCCATCGCTGCTGAGCAGCCCCAGCGCCAGCGCTGCTCCATCCTCGAGGGAACGCTCCTGCTGGGCCCAGGGCCCCTGCTTCAGGCCTTTCTTTTATTATAATAAATACTGAAATCACTTTTAGTACTGGGAGTCTGGTCTCATTTTTATCACTCCTGGTCCTTGGCACATCCAGGAATGCCCCAGGTGAGCTCTGGGGCTGTTTGGGGAGGGGAGTGTCTGCCAGGACACGTGGCAGTGCCAGTGAGGACCCATGGGGCAGCAGCTCCTGAGACGAGGGAATAAGGAAGAGCTTGGTTCTGAGGAGCTCAACCAGCTCCTTTCCAGGTGCGGGGGTTAATGGGAGCTCAGCTTGGATAAGAGGGAATGGTGCACAGGTGTGRGGAGGTGATCTGAGTCCTTTCCTGTGGGAGATGTCTCAGCAGCTCTTGCTGCCACTCAACAAGAAAATCCTTGTGTGGAGAGTCCAGCCCATGCCCTGGTCCAAGGAGTGCTGGTGGCAGCAATTCCTGAAGGTTTTCCATGAGGACTGAGCCCAGCACAAGCATGGGAAGGGTCAGAGGGAGCTCTCCTGTTCAAATGCTGGCTGTGTTTGCATGGAGAGAGGAGCAGGGTGGGAAAAGGAAAAATTCAATATATGTGAAAATCACATATAGAGTTTGAAGGGGATCAGCCTGGGGATGGCCTGGTCAAGAAAAGCTGTGACTTCCCCAGCCCTGGAAGTGTCCCAGGCCAGGCTGGATGGGGCTTGGAGCAGCCTGGGACAGTGGAAGGTGTCCCTGCCATGGCAGGGGGTGGAACAAGCTGAGCTTTAAGGTCCTTTCAACCCAAACCACTCCAGGATTGCACGAGTCTATGACTGTACATGGTGTTGTTTGAGCTGGTCCCATAGAGCCCATCAGCCAACAGGAGAATCCCTCCCAGGGTTCCTGGAGAGCCCAGCAGGATGTACCCAACAGCTCTGTGCAGAGACAGGGAGGATGCCCRAGGAGGGAGGATGCCCGAGGAGGGAGGATGTCCGAGGTGACCTTTTCCCCGGCTTTGTCCCATCCCTCTGGGAAACCATCTGGGGGGGTGGGGTGTCAAGCAGCATCTGCAGGTGTTGTGGTTTGAAATTCTCCTTCCTGCAGAGGAATTCCACGTGGCCAGGCCGGCCGGTTTCCAAAGCACTTCCCCGGGGTGATTTACTGCCAGGAGCTCTGCAGAGCCCGCACGTCCCTCCTGTCCCTCCTGTCCCCTCCCCGAGGCACCTGCGGGGCACAGAGCACTCAAACCCCAGCATGGTTCTGCCTTTCTTTCTCTTGGCTTCTGTCTCYCCAGTTTTTTTGAAATCTCTATTGTTTCATAGGTAGCATCAGCTTGAAAATTTATATCTGTAGCATTAAAAATACTCTGCTTTTTAAGCCTGAAGAAGTTATAAAATTAAATGAAATGCACTTTTTTGCATCAAGTCAATGACCCTTATGATTTTGGGCTCTATGACCACCATTCCRTCTTTTGTGTGACACAGAGCTTGTGTGAATTTATTTGCAAATGCTAGGGGTGCAAATTCATGCTGCTTTTCATGTGCCTGCACCCTGCAGTTCCAGCGGCTGGGAGGGACCCGTGGCACCCGGCAAGGCTCACGTCCACACGGGCGGGCAGCAGCCAAAGGGCAGGGGAAGGGCAGGGTGGGGAGCAGGGAGCCTGGGAAGGGCAGGGAGAGCAGGTCTGACCTGCACAGGGCTGCTCCAGGTCGGGCTGCTCCCTGCCTCTCTTATCACAGCTTCCAGAGAGCCCCTGGGACTGTGCAGCTCCCCCAGTCCGCGGGGATGGAGCTGAGCTCTGCCTGGGGCTGCTTTGAAGGGAGGAGGGCTGCAGAGAGCCAGCCAAGGCTGGCGAGCGCTTTGCAGCATCAAAGGGTGGCCTAAGCTCCTCTCTGCTCCCTCTCCATYCTGCCCAGCTCGTTGTGGAGCCTCGGGGATGATCACAGCCCCCTCCTCCACAGCTCCTTTTAAAGAGCTTTTGGTGCCTCACTCCAGGGAGTTTGTGGGAAATGCTGCCTGCTGTTTGCAGCTGGAAAGGTGCAGCCCACAGGGATGGGATGATGGGGTCCCTGAGGAATGACAGCACTGGAGAGACAGGAATCCTCGTCACACAATCCCAGCCTGGTCTGGGTTGGAAAGGAACTTAAATCTCATTTCATTCCAGCCTCTGCCATGGGCAGGGACACCTCCCACCATCCCAGGGTGCTCCAAGCCCTGTCCAGCCTGGCCTTGGGCACTTCCAGGGATCCAGGGGCAGCCACAGCTGCTCTGGGCAAACCTCCCATCCCTCCCATCCAAGCCAGGCTTCATCCCATTTCCATGAGTAGAAACAAAACAAAGCAGAAACAAAAACAAAAACAAAAACAAAAACAAAAACAAAAACAAAAAAAACCAACCCAAAAATAAAAATAAAATAAAATAAAAATAAAATAAAATAAAATTAAAAAAAAAAACCAACAATGCAAAAACGAGAAAATAGAAAAAAAGGCAGGAGGTGAAAGATGTTCAGGGCACACATAAGCAGGTTCCAAAGCATTGTTCCATTTTCCAGGTTGCAGCAGGCAGAGGGAAGAGCAGCAGCGTTTCCCGCTGACAGGCAGCGCCAGCCGTGGCACAAACATCTCATCTGTGCCTGGAAAATGAGGAACCTGGAAATGAGGAGCTGCCCATTAGGCTGATGTGACATTCATGCTGCACGTCCTGCAGACAGTGCCCACGGTGAGCCTGGGAGCAGTGGGACAGGAGCAGGGGCTGCGCAGCAGGGTGGGGCTCAGGGACACCCCCATTGTGGCACCGCACCCCCTTCCTCAACCTGGCTGCGCCCAGGGTGTCCCCAAAGGCACCCCCAAAGCTCCACTCCTCCCCAGCACCGCTGGAGAGGCAGTAAATGAAGCACTATTGCCTGATTACAGTCAGGATATGGCTCTGAATTGACTGCTTTATAGTCGTGGGTAATTTAATTTTTTCCTGCAGTGAATGGGCTGCCATATGCCCACAGCCCTCGCTCGGATCCCGGCACAGCTGCTCCCTGAGCCCATCCTGCTCGTGGGGCGCCTTCCTGCAGGGAATCCCTGCCCCAGCAGGCAGAAAAACCACCCAGAGACTCTGCAGGGAGCCCAGGAGCTGTGGGAGGATGGCCCAGCTGTGGCTGCAGGGTCTGAGGCTGGAACTGTCCCAGGATGGGCAATGCTAGAATGCACCCAGGGCTCCTGGAATCCCAGGGAGCTGGGTTTGAGGCTGCATTTGGGGCTGTACAACCCTAAAAAAGCCTCTGGTTAGGCACTGATCCAGCTCAAATCCCTGCAGGCATCGCCACCCTCCAGGGTAGCATGGGGAGCCAGCCTGGMTCAGAGCTCTGCCAACAGCTGAGGGGTTTCAGCAGCTCCATCCTCTGGAATCTGGGATGGATGGTGAGGAGGGAAAGCAGCAGAGTGCTGAGAGCCCCTCAGCAGCCCTGCCCGRCCCTGCTCAGCCCTGCCCAGCCTCTCTGAGCCCTGCTGCACCACGGGGCTCCCCCTGCCAGTGCTGCCTTGTGCAGGCTGCCCTAGAACAGAGACTAGAGAGTTAAACAATAAAGCAGGGATTTATTAGGAGGCCTCAGTGGATCCACCTTGGGCAGCACAATAGCCCAGCCAGGGCCACAACAAAGATGAACCAAAATGGTCCCAAAATGCACGACCTATCACAGGACCTTTCACTTTTATAAGTTCTGCTCCATTTGCATCTTGGAGTTAATTGTCCMATTCCAGCTCCAGCCCATGCAGTCCCACCCTGCTTGTTTTTCTCTCTTCAGCCCACGGTGTTTGTGCTCTTGGGCCTGAGATTTGGATCATTTGTCCTTGGTCCCCAGCTGGAGCAGGAATTGTTTTGTCTCCCTGCTCTGTGCACAGAGCTCACCATCCCCTAAAATGAAGCTCAGACCCACACACTAAAGCAGCACAGAATCTGAAAAATAGAAAAGCTGAACCCTGAGGTATCACCAGTGCCTCAGCCCGGGATTCACATCGTTCTCTCCTCAATGGCCTGGCTGTGTTTCTCCAAGGGGATCACATCCCTGCTGGCTCAGCGGAGTCCTCTCTCCTCCTTGGGATTTTGAGCTCTTCCCCACTCTGGTTTCCTCTGTAAATCCCAGGGGTGTGTTATTTAGGAGAGCAGTGTCTCACTCCTTCCAGCCAACACCTCTGGGGAATATCACTTTTGTTTCTGCCTTAAAAAATTTCCTCTACATTTCTGCACAACTCCTGATTTTTCTCTGATTTTTTTATCACTCAGTTGCGTGGAAACATTTTGTGTGACACCAGTTCTAGTGCAAGATMTGTGAACGGAGGGTCCCTGGGGACTCTCTGCTTCATTCTGGCTGCTTTGCCTCACCACAAGAATGCTTCAAGACCCACCACGGGACATCCCACATCCCAAAAGCTGCTGAAAAAATCATAGGAAATCTCATGGCAAAAGGTTTTATGGGTCACTGCATGTCCTGTGTGAAGGCAGACAGGACATGATGGCATCTCTGATATTTTCACAGCCAGAGTTAGGCACAGGTAATCCACCCTTTGGAGCAGCTCTGGGTGTGCTCAGTGGGGACATTCCCACCTCAGTGTCTGCGGAGCTCTGGAATCTCTCAGTTCCCTGTGTCCATGGCCTCTGGGGCCCTTTGGGAAGCCTTTTGGTGATGGCTTCTGAGTCAGACAAGCAAATGTGATGAGTAAAATCATTGTCTTAAAGCTTTGAGACCTTTAGGACTCAAAGCTGTTTTCACAAGTGCCCTGAGGGCTGTGAAAAATTCCAAATATTGCTTTGAAACTGGAAAGTCCCTGCAAGTCCCTCACAGCTGCTGCTTCTGTTTACTCTCTGTGCCARGATTATTAACGGAGGTGTTGAACAAGCAAAGCCAGCCCTGCTCCCTGGAGTCCTCCTGGCACTGCCTGGTCCTTGTAACTGCCCTTTGTCCTCAGCTTTAGGGGTGGGCAGCGCATGGGCAGAGACGTCCACGTGGAGATGGAGGTGTGGAAAAAGTTCCTGCAGTGCCTGAGGCTTTGCTGGACAGGGTGAGCATCCCTGGGGCTGTGTCTGGACAGGGTGAGCATCCCTGGGGCTGTGACTCCATCCCTGGTGCCATGTCTCCATCCCTGGGGCTCTGTCCAGGCAGGATCTCCATTCCTGGGGCTGTATCTCCATCCCTGGGGCCAGGGACCRTTCCTGGTGCTGTGTCCAGGCAGGATGACCATCACTCCCCATGCCAGTGTCTCCATCCCTGTGCCAGTGACCATCCCCAGGGCTGTCTGGAGCTGAGCAGTGCCTGGCCCTGCTGTTGCCCATGGGACAGTGTCTGTGTGGTCCCTTTCAGGCTCTTGGAGCCCCCACGTTGCTGTGGGACTGTGTCCTGTGGGAAGACGAGCTCAGCATCTGCCCTTCCTCCACATGGGATGGTTTGGGCTGGAAGGAACCTTAAATTTCATCCCACCCCATCCCTGCCATGGCAGGGACACCTCCTGCTGTCCCAGGCTGCTCCAGCCTGGCCTTGGGCACTGCCAGGGATCCAGRGGCAGCCCCAGCTGCTCTGGGCACCCTGTGCCAGGGCCTGCCCACCCTGCCAGGGAACAATTCCTATCCCAATATCCCATCCATCCCTGCCCTTGGGTCTCCCCCATTGCTGCCCTCCCGTCCCTGCTCCAGCCCCACGGGAGTCCCTGAGCTCCTGTGGCCTTCCCTGGAGGGGACAAGAGCCCCCAGCCCTCCTGATATCCCTGTCTCCCGTGTGCCAGGGCAGTGCCAGAGCTGATCCAGGGCAGTGCCAGGGCCGTGCAGGGACTCTGCCCACTCCCCCAGGCTCATTAATGTGGAGCGCGTGCGTGCCCCGCTCCCCGCGCATCGATCTGATAAATGAGGAGCTGCCGATGGTATTTTCTACCCTTTTAAGTGTTAAAATAACATTTTAGTGAAATATGAGCAGGTCAGAGCCGAGCTGCCCCCTTTCATCTCCCAGCACAAAGCAGCTGGATGGGAGGGAGCTGGCACTGGTGAGCACGTGTGCTCCCACATCCATGGGAATGCTCCCACATTCATGGGGATGCCTCCACATCCGTGGGAATGCCCCCACATCCACAGGAATGCCCCTATATCCATGGGGAATGGGCCACATCAATGGGAATCCTTCCACATCCATAGGAATGCTCCCACATCCATGGGGGATGCTCCCAAATCTATGGGAATGCCCCCACATCCATGGGAATGCTCCCACATCCATGGGAATGCTCCCACATCCATGGGAATGCCCCCACATCCACAGGAATGCCCCCACATCCATGGGAATGCTCCCACATCCATGGGAATGCTCCCACATCCATGGTAATGCCCCCACATCCATGGGAATGCCCCCATATCCATGGGAATGGTCCCACATCCATGGGAATGGTCCCACATCCATGGGAATGCCCCCACATCCATGGTAATGGTCCCCCATCCATGGGGATGCTCCCAGCACCCGGGATAGGCGGGTTTGGGATGGTGCAAGCAGTGCTCGAGTGTCTGGGAGAGGACTGGGCTCAGTGTGGGGGTGCAGGGGTTGGTGCTGTGCCTGTGCCCAGCCCCTGGCACGGGACAAGGAGCAAAACCCATTTCCATCCACAGGGAAAACTTCTGCATGCCCAAAGCTCTTACAGGTGCAGAGCTTTATTTGGAAGCTTTAGCACCTCATGGCTTCTCCTTGAGYCTTTCTGGCTGTTGTCTCTGCAATTGCTTTGTGGAAATGTCATGGCTTGGTCTGAGGATTGGGAAAGTGAAATGATGTCCTTGAGGTCCCTGTGCAATCCCTGCCTGGCGAGGAGGTGAGGGCAGGATGCAAGGGAAACCAAACCCCGTGTGAAAAATGGGTGATTTCAGCCAGTTAAACCAATCTAGAAAATGGATTGCATGGGGGAGAAATAGGGAAATGCTCTCTGGACTGTGAAATGATTTGCTGGAAATTGGAGTGTGTCACTGACAGCTGCTCCTGGTGGAGTCACGGGTGTTGGGAAGAGAACTGGGAGCAGCAGCAGCTCTGGCAAGTCCTGGGGGCCTGACTTTCCTTGTCTGGGGGATCCAGCCCTTCCAGGCCTGATGGATTTGTGGGATCTGGTGCCTGTAGGGGATGGGAGCCATTTTCACCCCCTGGATAGGAGAGGCTCCTTCAATGCCCAGGGTCCCTGTGCACCCCTGGGGCCTGMCTGGAGCTGCCTTGGGCATCCTTCTCCTGCCCATCCCATAAACTCTTTCCCTGTGCATCCTTTCCATGCTCATCCCATCCATCCTTCCCCTTTTAATGCATCCTTTCTCATCCCATCCACCATTTCCCTKCCCATCCTGTGCCTCCTTCCCCTGCCATCCTGGACATCTTTCCCGTGCTCATCCCATGCATCCTTCCCTTACTTATCCCATCAAAACTTTCCCTGGGCATCCTTACCCTGCCCACTCCATCCACCCTCCATTGTTCCCACCCTCCATCGTTCCCCTGTCCATCCTGGGCATCCTTCCCCTGCCCATCCCATCCACCATTCCCCTGCCATTCCATCCACYATTCCCCTGTCCATCCCCTGCCCATTTAATGCATCTTTTCCCATCCCATCCATCATTTCCTTGCCCATCCTGTGCCTCCTTCCCCTGCCCATTCCGTAAAAACTTTCCCTGGGCATCCTTCTCCAGCTCATCCCATCCACCRTTTCCCTGCCCATCCTGGACRTCCTTCTCCTCCCCRTTTAATGCACCATTCCCCTTCCCATCCCATCCATTGTTCCCCTGCCATCCCATCCACCATTCYCCTGTCCATCCCATCCACCCTTCCCATGCCATCCCATCCATCATTCACGTGCCCATCCTGGACATCCTTCCCCTTCCCCGCCGTGTCCCTTTCCCTGCCCRACTCCCCTCACAGCCCTTGGGTTCCCTCCTTCCCCTGCTGCCAGGGAAGCTGTTCCCAACTCATCCTCACATCCCCTCTCTCCACCCAGGCGAGTCCAGCTCCTCCTGAGGCTCCAGCCCCTCTTTCCACCCCGTTGCCTGATGCCTCTTCCCTCTCCACATCCCTGGAGTGTGATTGCTCCGCGCCCTGGGTGAGAGCAGGAGAAATATGTGCTGAGATGACATTTGGGTTATGCATGATGCTATTAAAATATGATAAGAACGCTATTAACATTAATAATCCTTTTCATTGTATCATTTAGGGAGCAAAACAAGCCATTAAATATTACAGAGTCATTGGGGCTTTGATGGCTTCAGGGAGGGGAACATTTGGCCGGATTTGTCTACACGCACTCTGGAAACACAACATTGTCTCTGGGAAATGGGCTGCCCTGGGCTGGGCATCTCTGGGCAGCTCCAGGGATCCTGGAGGGCCTCAGGTGTGCCAGGATGGTGTCTGGGTTTGAACAGACAGGTGTCTGCTGAGGAATGCAGGAATCTCCCCTGAAATGAAAAATGCAAACCCCCTCCCTATGAATTGTTACAATTTTGAAATTAAGGGGCTCTCAGGCAAAGAGATGGGAGCAGGAATAACAGTTCTTTACTAGGAACATTAAAATACAAATGCAATTGTACAAACAGAAACAAACCCCTGCCAGAGTGAGAGCAGGCACTGCCCCCTGTGTGCCAGGGGGTGTCCCAGCCCCATCCCATGGGGGCTCAGCCCTCCTGCAGT
>JACDOX010000427.1:99796-114604 GCA_014549065.1 Cardinalis cardinalis | reverse complement strand
ATGGCATGGCATGGCATGGAATGGCATGGAATGGCGTGGAATGGCATGGCATGGCATGGAATGGCATGGAATGGCGTGGAATGGCATGGAATGGCATGGAATGGCGTGGAATGGCATGGAATGGCCGGGGTGCTCACTGCTGCCCAGGGTCACAGCCCCCTGTGGCAATCCGACATGAAATGAACAACACTCGCACGCTGAGATGTCCAAGGCAAAAAAGGCGCCTTTATTTCCAGACCTCSATATTTACAGAATTCCAAAAGTGACCATGGATTGGAGGATGAAATTGCCACTTCTCCAACCACACTGGTCAAACCAACAGTCCATCAATTCTCTCCTCCTCCACAAAGGAATGCAAAACAATCATCATTTACATGAAAAGCGTGTGAAGAAGCTCCATTACAAAAATGCAAACATCAGAAGGCTTAGAAGAACTTTACAAGAACAGGGTGACAGCCCACCATTCACCAGGAGCCCCTCCTGGCTCCTCCCCAGCAAAACCAGCCAAGGGCACAGCAGCAGGGCCACTCTGCTCACGTGCAGCCCATGGGGCAAGGAAATACAGAACAAACAGCCCYGAAGGTGCCAAAGCCTCCCCAGCTCCTGCAGGGCTCCTCTCTCCACCACGGGGCCTCTCTCAGAGCGCTGCACCAAACTTTAATATCCCAGAGTGACACAGGCTGCAGCGCCTGGCCTTTCCTGCTGCACAGCCCCMCAGCCAAAGGCCCTGGAAGGATGTTCCTGTCATCTGGAGCTCCTCGTTTTGCAGCTCTGGGTCCCCCTCAGCTCTGAGAGATTCAGCTGAGCAGCCCATTCTCCTGCTGGGAAAACAATTGGGCACGTTGCTAATTAGGCAAATGTCATTAGGCAGGAGGCAGTTGTGGGAGAGATGGAGGAAAGGCTGATGTCGGAGCAGAGCCCACCAGGTCCTACAGCACTCCCTCACTCCTCCATGCTGCCCTACACGAGATGCTGGGGGAACTCTGTGTTTCCAGAGGGAAAAGCACACAGAGCCCATTCCCAGGGGCAGAAAACATCGTAGGGAATTCAGGCTGCAAAAAAAAATATATAAAACCACAGAAGGATGTGAAAGAAATGGCTCCAAAATGGCTGCGAGACAGCAACGCTGAGCCTCATTCCTGGCAGGCAGGGATGTCCCAGCTYGGAGAGGGCACTTTGGGAGAGTGGCACTGGCAGAAGGTTTCCCTACATGAAGGGGGCTGTGGAATGTGTGACTGGGCACTGTCCACCCGTGTGATGGCCCCCTGCACTCTGATGTTGAGATTTTCCCCTTGAACAATGTGTCTGGAGAGGGAAGACAGGACTCAGCCATGCCYTGGGCTAGGCAGGCTCTGCCCAGTCTGTTCCCTGCTTTTATCCTGTCCAGTAATCAGGGCAGCAGCAGGGGAAGGGCTGGAGCGGGTTTAATCTGTTTTTGGGATCAGAGCATCCCCCTGCAGGAGCTGTGTGCTGTAGGGTCCAGCTTCCAGCAGCCTGGAGATGCTCCCAGCTCCCTGCCTGTGCCTCTGGAGCTGCATGGTGGGAAGAAGATTCCATGCAGGGAGGGTGTTGCACAGACCCTGAAGGATAAGCCTGGCAGAGCAGAGCATTCCCTGCACCTGTTTTCCATTCCCTGCCCTTGTTCTCCATTCCCTGCCCCTGTTCTCCATTCCTGCCCTTGTTTTCCATCCCTGCCCTTGTTTCCACGCCTCAGTTGGGAATTCCCTGGAGCACATGCCCAGGCCATGGCCCAGGCTGGCCATCCCAGCTCTGGTCAGGAGGTYCAGTATCCCATCCTGGCTCCCAGAGGGATGTTTGGAGCTGTGGATTTCATGGAATTTGGGCCCCTCTCCCTGCTTGGTGCCACAGCTTTGCTTTCCTGGGCTCCCCAGGAGGGAGCAGCAGGGCTGGGCAGGGCAGCAGAGCAGGGAGGGGTCCCTGAGATCCCCCAGCTGCACCCATCCCCATCTGGGTGCCCAGCCAGCAGCAAAGCATCTGGAGCTGTGCAGCTGGCAGAGCAACCCCGTGATCCCAGAGAATCAGAGATTATCCAGGGGACAACTCGGGGCTTAAGTGGGATCGGGAGGAGGAGAGGAGGATTTGGAGCTGGCCCGATGGGTTAAGCCACTTGTACCAGCTGGGATTAAGAGAGAAGGAGTCTGATTTAGATGGGAAATCTGCTGCACCCCCTCGGAGCCCTGGCCACGAATTCCAGCAGCTCGTGGTGCAGGAATGCAACAGCTGCTCCTGAATAACCCAGCCCAGGGGGCAGGAACGGGTCTGGAGAGCTCTTCTTCCCTCCCTGTGCGGGATTGGAAGTGCYTGCACCTCCTTCCTCATGGTCAGCATCAGTCTTGGTGGCTTCCCGTGGGATCCTGCCCCACTTCCCTCCGGACAAACCCCTTGCTGGGCCTGCAGATAAGAAGAGATGGAAGGAATTGGCATTTCCTGCTTCCCCTTCCCACAGGGATCCATCTCCAGGACTGCCACAGCTCCAGCCCTGTCCTGGGGACACCTCCATGCTTGCCAGCCCCTTTCCCTGCTCCAAGGGGTGCAATTCCCTTATTGCCTTGAAATTCCACCTGCCAGGAGCAGCTGAATCAGCCCTGAATCCCACGGGGATGCTCCACTGCCCAGGACTGCCACATTTCCCAGGATCTCTGCTCTCCTCTCTCCTGGCTGCACAGCCAGTGGAAGCCCCCAGCCCCACCACACTGGGATCAGGATGCTGCTCCCCTGGAATCTGGCAGGCACAGATGGCTCTGGAACATCCTCCATCCCAATGGGAGCTGGGATCTGGCAGCTTTTTCAAGGGTGAGGATGAGATGAAGGGAACTGAAAYAGAGCCAGAGAAGGGAGACAGGGTTTGGAGCAAAAAGAGCAGTCAGCAGTGACAGCCCCTCCTGGCACTGCCCTTCCTCCCATGGCACTGCCCTGTCCCCCTGGGGGCTGTGCAGACACGGCTGGGAGAGGGTCCCAGCAGCTTCCCCTGGCTGCTGGCAGACGGAAGCAAAAGGGACCTTGAGCAGCTGAGAGAGGAGATGTGAAATTGGTCCCTGAGAGCAGCCCTGGTGTCTGACAGTGGCCAAAGCAGCAACAAAGCCCTGCCCATGGCCACCATGGCCAGCCAAGCCCAGCCCAGAGCCTGGAMTGCCCTTCCACACCTCAGGATCCAACCCAGGAGACCCTTGTGTGCTCCTGGGGGGGCTCTGGGGGGCAAAACCCCAAATGCAGCCCCCTGTGCCCGGCGGGGGCTGTGTGGGTGCTGACCCCCTCAGCCCAGTGCCCTGGAGCTTGTGGGAGCTGCAGAGAGCACTGGGGGTGAAGAATGCAGGTTTGGGTTGGAACGAMGCCCCAGGAGCATGGGGTGAAGTGTCAGAGCCCTGGGCATGCTCTTGGATCCCCCACAATGAACAGGGCCTGGAGCAGCATCCCCCTCCAGGGATGGATTTGCATCCTGCTTGTTCGTCTGGGTGCCCTGGGCATGGAGAGCTGCCCTGAASGGTCCCAGAGCTGGGGGACACCTGGGCAGGAGCCTGGTGGGGTAAAACCATCCAGATCCCATTTTTCCCAGAGAAATCAGTGCCATTGCTAGCTGTGGGCTGCCTCCTGAGGGAAAAAGGGAAAGGGAGAAAAGGAAAAGGATCTCCTGAGAGCAGGGGAGCAGGAGCACCAGAGCCAGCAGTGGGAGCTGCATATCCAGACAGGAAGGAGACCTAATGAGGTGCTTTATTAATTGCATTGTGAACTTTTCCTTTAATGATTCTCCCCGCAACTCCCTCTAGTTAAAGCTAATGGCCTGTAGCATGTTCAGCAGATGGATTATCCAGAGGTGCCCAGGCAGCTGGGCGCCGCTGCCAGAGGGGCGTGTGGGGCTGCCAGCCTCAGCTCCYGGTGTCCCACAGCCCCTCGGGGGCTCTGCAGGACCCCAGGGACACCCTGTCCCTGCCCCATACTGGTCCCAGTGTGCCTCTGGAGGTGTGGAATGGCAGCAGCCAGAAGGAAACTCCTGTTTCTCAGAGTSCCCCTCCGGGGATCTGTAGGCTCTCCTGTCCCATGGCTGGGTGGAACACCTGGTCCCTGCTCCAGGACAGCTCCTCCTGCTCTGCTGCTGCCCAGGGTGGCCTGGAGATGGCAGGGAGAGGGAGCAGGAGCATGGCAGAGCAGGGTGCCACTCAGTGACAGTGACCAGCCACCTCTGCCCAGCCCAGGATGAGCTCCAGGGGTGACACAGAGCCTGCCTGGGCCCTGCCTCATTATTTCTATCAAGTGACAGCAGATGCTGCCCTAAAGGTCCACRTGGCACCAGGACAGTGCCCAGCCCCTGAGGGCAGCAGGAGCCTGTGCTGCCCCAACCTGGGACAACCCTGGCAGAGCAGGGGGGCCTTTCCTGCCRCCCCTCGGATTTCACAGAGCCTGGTGAGAAAATATCGATTTCCAGCTGCTGCAGAATGTGGGGTCACAGCCACCAGCTGCATTTAGCACTGRGAGCTGTCACAATGTGTGCAGGGAGAGCAGGGAGCTGTGATCCATGAAACCCCACAGGAGCCAGGATCCAGGGAACACTGGGGCCAGTGCTGCTCAGGCCCTTGGTGGGTCAGCTGGGAGCTGTCCTCCCTCAGCTCCTCTCCCCCTGCTCCATCAGAGCTGCCTCCTGCCCTCCCTCCCRTTCCCTTTCCCTTTCTGCTGCTCTTTTCCCAGGGAAGGTGGGCACGGGCAGCTCTGGACTCATCCCACACCCCAGGGCCTGTCTGCAGGCTGAGCAGCAGCAGCAAGGGGAATAAATTAGCAGCTCCAAGAGGAGCTGGAGGTTTCCACGTGGGAGTTTGTTTCATTTTTAAAGCTGCTGCTGGGGAGGGCTGGGCGCTGCCGCCGGCCGGGGCCGTGTTTGCATTCAGCGCTGCCATTAATTGCTGCTGGAGATGGTGAGCGTGGGCTGAGCTCTCTGAGGTGACTCAGCTGTCCCCTCCTCGGCACCACAGCCTCGTGGGGTGGCTCTCGTGTGGCCTCAGCCGTCCCCAGTGCCCGGTGCTGCCCTGTGGAAATTCTGGCTGCTTTGCTGAGAGGATTTTCCCTCTTGGAGCAGYTTTCCAGCCTGTGCTGGGGGTCTGCTGTCCCCTCCCATGGCTGGAGCTCTCCCTTGGCTGTCTCAGGGGGTTTGGAAAGACAGGAGTCTGCTAAGGAAGGCAGGAGCCTCCCCTGAAATGGAGAATGTAAACCCTCCCCACCCCTCTCAATTGCTATAAATTTTAAATTAAGGCAAAAATATGGGGGCAGGAAATAACAGTTCTTTAATAGGGAAAGGAAAAAAGGATAAAATAAACAATGCAGTGCACTAGAACAACACTGACAGAGTCAGAACCCAACCTGGCACCCTGTGGGTCAGGGTGTTGGTGGCAGTCCCATTGGAATTGTGGCTCAGCCCTCCTGCAGTGTCAGGGGTGGMTCTGCTGGAGCAGGGATCCTGTAGAGAAGGATGGATTCTTCCTCTGAAGATCCAGGGGAAGGAGAGGCAGCTGCTGTTCCTCTGGGGAATCCAGTGCAGAAGCCGTGCTGGTGTTCCAGGATCTCCAGATTATATCCAGGTAGGAATGCTTGGCTCCTCCCTCTGGGCTCCCATCTCCCAATGGGATGCTGTAGTTCTTATCAGCCACGCAGTGACATTCAATAGCTGTTATCAGCAGATGTCCCCTCCCTAAGGGAGGAGTGATTGTGGTCACTCAAAGAGTGAGATAAGGCAAACTGCCCGCTTGACAAAGGTAATCTGCCATACAGATGGTAATGGAAAACAACTTGCATTGCAATCTTCAGCACTGTCTCAGGGAGTTTGGGTTGTGGAGGTGCCCAGCCCCATTCCCAGCCAGGAGCCCCTCGGGTGGGGTTGTCCCTCCATTGGTACTCCCTGGTGCTCCAGGCAGGTTCAGGAATGCTGGGGGAGCTCTGGGCACTGCCAGGGTCACCTCAGTCCCTGCAGTCGCTCATCCCACGGTCCCCAGGGAGCAGCCAGGCCCTGGGGATGGGCTGGATGCAGGGAAGGGATGGGGCAGGACCCCTCCCCAGCCAAGGGGAACCTGCCCCACAGAGGGGCTGGGGGCTGCTGGGGGACAGGGAGCCAGCAGAGAGCAGGGGAAGGGACATTTTTGGGACTGAGATTCAGGATCACAGCAGATGGGCAGGAGGTGTTATAAAACAGCATTTCCTGTGTACTGCCCCTCCCTGAGGTCTCCAAGCCCAAAGCCAAGCTCAGTTCCATGGAAATGAAGCTGGCCTGGATGTTCAGGGGCTCTCTTGGCCATGGATGTGGCCAGACCTGCTGGGGAGGGCTGAGGGATGGCAGCAGGGGACAGCAGGGCTGTGGGAGCCAGGCTGGAATGGCAGGGATGGGCTGGGAATGGGATCAAAGCACAGAGCCCTGCAGGGAGCCACGTGCAGGGCCTTGAGCTGCAGCAGCCACCCAGAGCTGGGGTGTGTGGAAACCCCTGTGCTCCTCAGAGATCCCCAGAACTCTCCCCATGCCCCTTTAGCTCCCACTCCTCCTCAGCAGGGCAGGGATGGGAGGTCCCATTCCCCATGGGGGGCTGTGGGACAGGCCAGCAGCTCTGTGCTGAGAAAAGCCCCCTCCCTCTCTGGGATAGACATTYCCCAGAGCAGCTTCCTGCCTGAGCCACAATTCCAGAACTGGAATTGTGGAACTGGAACTCCTCCAACCCCACAGGACAAACYTTGGCCACACTGAGCTCCCAGCCAGCAGCTCCGTGTCCCACCAGGGATGCCACCAACCCAGGGTGGCCTGGACCAGCCAAATCCCGCTCAGTTCTTGGCAGCGGAGCCAAGAACTCTGTGAAACCCCCCCCAGCCCCTCCATAAAAAGGCAGAGGGAACGGAGGGGTCRTGGCCAGCAGCCCAAGGGGCCCTGTATGCTCCTGCATCCCGTGGTATCCCAGCTCTCTGCCTCTGGAGCAGATGTGTTGGCAGGTTTTTCCCTCCCTGCCTCTGGAGCACAAGGCAGATCTGTTGTCAGGTATTTTCCTCCCGTAGCTGGAATTTTGCTGAATGTTTTGTCCTGGATCAGCTGAAAATAGCTCCAGTCACTGTTAACAGTTCATTAGCTTGGTTTTGTTGTTGCTGCTGCCTCGCTCAGAGGGGAACGGCTCCACAGAGCTCAGAGCTGCCCAAAGGCTGCTCCTCGCTGGGGAGAGGCCTCCAAAGGCCATTTCCATGGGCTGCACCTGCTTGACCCYGCTCTTGGCACTCAGAATGTGCTGGATTGTGTAAAGCAATCCAGGGAATTCAGAGAATGACCAGGTTGGAAGAGACCTTCAAGATCATCGAGTCCAACCCAGACCCAACTCCKCAGCTGAACCCTGGCCCCCAGTGCCACATCCAGGCTTTGTTAAACACACCCAAGGATGGGGACTCCACCACCTCCCTGGGCAGCCATTCCAGAACTTTATCACCCTTTTCCTGATATCCAACCTGAATTTCCCTTGGTGCAGCTTGAGGCTGAGCTCTCCCCTTATCCCGCTGCCTGTCCCAGCCCATTCCCACCTCTCCTCAGGGACACTGCTGGAGTGTTGTCATTATACTGCAAGAGTTCTATTGTCAGTACATTGCAAGGGTTCCATATTACCAGAGTTTCACACCTCCTTGATGTTTCTCGTAGGCAGCTCCTCTAGGCACTGACTCTTCCTTGTCCTCACAGCAGCCAACTRACTCCAGTYCCCCTCAGCCAAGCAATCCATTCTTTTATAACACTCTTCTGATAGGTGCAGCCTGTTAAAATCAGGCCTGCTCCTAATCTTTAATAATTAACCCAGCTGCAACTCTTTAGGGGGTCAGATTACTTTCTATATCACCTTTATTTACTTATATTCTATCCCCCTACACYGGAGCTCAGCACAACGCTCTGAGAGTTTTGTCATTAATTCAGGGATGAGAGAACCCAGCACAGTCTTGGCTGCTGTCCGTCTGTCCCCACTCCTTCTGCCACAGTTGATATTTTCCCATCTCCAGCTCTGTGTCTTCCCATTTCCCGCATGGGGAGCAGAGGTTTCATTACCAGCAATGTCCTTTCCTGGCTGCCCTCCTATTTATGGCAGTCCTTCTTTTTTATAGCCAATTTTGTAGAGTGCCCAGCAGTTAGCTCAACTGCTTCCTTTCATTTCGGTATTATTGCCAATTTCCTGTTCCACGGGCTAAATTTATCACTTCTTTAATTGTTTGATAACTCCAGGAACCAGCTGAGAGTCACCCTGCCCTGTGCCAGCCCCTTCCTGGGGGAGGGGCCCACACTCCCACCTTGGTGAGGAAGTTTCCAGCCTCAGAGCCATTCCCAGCCTCTCCCGGGTGCTTTTGGCCTCCTTTCTCCCAGTTTAATTTGCCCAGCCGAGTTCAGCATCTGTGCCTTGGTCCATTGCCAGCTCATCCTGGGAATCCTTGTGGGGTGTGAGGGCTGCCCAGAGCTCTTCCTGCAGCACTGTCAGCGCTCCCAGCTCTGGCCTCTGCTCAGACCCAGCCCAGAGAAGATGCCAGGACTTGGGCCGGGTGGGTTTCAGTCCATGGCACCCCCTCCCTGCCTGCCTTTGGGCTGAGCAGCAGAGCAGAGGATGGATTCTGTGGGGTCAGGACAGCCCAGCCCTTCCCACGATTGCTCCAGGCTGTTCTCCAGGTGCCAGGGAGTGAGCCCATTTCCCACCCCAGAGCTCTGTGAGCTCTGCAGAGTCCCTGGGGACTCTCTGGGTACCTGTGCAGGGCTCCAGCAGCACCCTGGCTGCTGCTCCCAGCCCCAGGCTGGGCAGGGAGAGCTGCACAGTGGCTCTGGTGCCTCCTGCTSCAGCACACATTTCCCTCCTGACTGCAGGCTTTGCTGGGAACCTTCCAGTTTTTCTCCTCGACTGGGCTGGAGCCTCCCTGTAATGCCTGCAGAGCTTGCTCTGGGTTTGTGGTGCTTCTTGCAGCCTCCTGAGTGCACCTGGATCCCCTTTCCCTCCCTGTGCCTGCAGCACGGCTGGCTGGGGCKCCCTGGCACCAGCCCTGGCACAGGGGCCCATCCTGGTCCCAGTGCCCTCCTCCCAGTGCTGCAGCAAGCTGGGCTCTGGGGCAGGGTGGATGCCTGGAACCCAACCCCAAGGCTGATCCCAGAGCTTTTCCATTTTTTCCATGTTATCCCATTCCAGGGACATGGCATGGAGGTTGTGTCTCAGGAAGGGCAGTTTGAGGACATCAATGTGCAGAGAGGTTTGGGCTCTGCTGCCCCAGGGCTCCACTCCACCCCATCACAGCTCAGTGACACCAAGCAAACACCCTGCCAAGGCTTTCTGCTGGATAATGCCARAATTCCCAAGACATTCAGGGCAGTGATCACAGCCCCGRGGCTGCCAGAGCTCCAGGAGCATTGGGACGATGCCCCAGGCACAGGGTGGGGTTGTTGGGATGTGCTGTGCAGCAGCAGGAGCTGCCCTGGGTGATCCCTGTGGCTCCCTCCCACCCCCCTCYGGCTGTTCCATGATCCATCAGCCCAGAGAGGGTCGAGCATCCCGGCTGCGCCTCCCAGGAGCTCCACACCTCGTCCTTGTCCTGCCCAATCCTCATCCATCCACTTGGGGCCGGTTTGTTGTCCTCGGTGCTCCTTTGATGCATGAATTAAACGGGGCTGGGTGCTGTGAGAGCTCCCTGTGTGAATCCCCCCAGCCCCGGGGGGAGCAGCCTCTCCTCACTGAGGTCCTGCCCCAGCCTTTCTGTGCCTCCCAAAGCCACCCAGGTCCCGCAGTGCTGGAGGTGACAGCTCCCTCTGAAGGGGAATTTGGAGGCACAGAATTACCAGGGGGCTTCACGCCTTGCATTGTTAGTGCTTGTCAAATATTTATGAAAAAACAATCTGGGGATAATTAATTCAGCAGCAATGGCAAAGCCCTGGCTGAGATTTATGGGATGGATGTGATTGGAGCATGGACAGAGCTCTGCCAAGCCCAGGGAAGTGCATCATCAATAATAGATTTGTCAATAGATGAAAACATCAGCAAATAAACTGGCCTTGAGTGCCACCTGGCCAGCACATCCCCACAGCCACCCTGGCCAGTGCCTGGCAAGCAGCTCCCAGTGCCACCTTTCCCTGCTGGCATCCTGGGGACTGTCAGAACTCAGCACATCCCTCCGGGTGTCCAGAGTTGCCATGGACCCTGCCGGGGGCTTGGAGACCCTGGCACGCAGCCCAGAGCACCTGGGGATTTGATTATGCCCCCTGGAGCAAATGACCAGCTTTGTATGAGGACATGAAAGTCACAGAAGTTATACTAATAAAATTATCACGGGGTGAAAATGTAGATTTTAGGATTTTTGGTATGGGGGTTTTGGGGACAAGATGGAGGAACTTGGGCGTGTCCAGCCTTTCTTCTTCTTCTTCTTGTTCTCCATCTTCTGCTGTGATGTTGGCACTTTGGGATTGGTTTACAGTAGAAATGCACTGTCTAACACGGGTGATAGGTACTGGGAATTAAGTGTAAATATGTTATAGTAGTTGGTAGTATAAAAGGACAACACCGCCTCGGGGGCGGTCAGAGTGCCTGTGGCTGCCCTGCTGAGCAGATCTCGGCTGGGCAGAAAGAAAATTTTATAGATAAGAATTAATAAACAACCTCAAGACCGAAAAGTGAAGAGCTCTGACTCGTTCTTYGGACGCGCGGGCCGAAGCAGAGACACCCTGCACATCTCAGGGCAGCGATTATCAACAGCAACCCGAGAGGGGACCATGTCCACCCCCAGAGCCATCTCAGAGCCACCTCCAGAGCCACCCCCACAGAGCGGGGACAGGGACCAGACACAGCCTCGGGGGCAGCCCGGCCATCAGGAGCCCCAGCGCTGGCCGGGCGCCACCATACCCTGCCTTTGGTGTCCCCGCCCGTCCCCAGGGCAGCCGCGGCTCTCGATTCATGGCACAAAGGCGACCTTGAGGAGCTCCTGCCCTTTCCCCGAATAGCTCCGAGCCCGCGGGGTCCCGCTGACCCCAGCGCCGCCGGCCGGGGGCTGCGCACACTGAGCCCATTGACGGGGCAGAAAGGGGCCCTTGTTCCCTGCAGACACAACCGCAGGGCCCCGAGCAGCTGCGGCGACGCGAGGCCACCCGGGCACCACCAGCGGCCCCGGGCCATCCGCGGCCGGTGGCTCCGGCGGGGCGGCGCCGGGAGCCCCCCCGTGTCCCCAAGGCTGCAGCTGCACAGAGCCTGGGCAATGTCACCCCATCCCCAGTGAGGGCAGGCCACCCCACGGGCATTTTTGTTTTTTGTGTTTTTTTTCAGGTTGTTTTCCCCTTTTCTTTGGCCCTGTTCAAACCTGCTCTGGCCTGAACACCCAGCAGAGCACCTGCAGCTGCACCTGCGGCCCACTAGGCCGGGCCTGGCCTGCGACATTTCCAGCACTGAGGGACTGATCAGAGCCTGAGTGAGCTGAACTGCAACCCGGGGAGGRACTTTCTCAGTTTGTCATCTCTTTTGGAGCAGCAAGGGGTTTTATTGTTTAATATTGTTGAGGTTTTATTGTTTAATAAACAGGTTTTTCCACTTTTCTCCAAGGAGGTGGTTTTCTCCCGGACCAGTTGGCGGGAGGGGCCGATYGAATCTGTTTTGGGGATTCTCTCCCAAATTTGCTCTGAACCAGGACAAATACATCTCTTGGCTGTCACCTCCAGCACTGCGGGACCTGGGYGGTTTTGGRAGGCACATAAAGGCTGGGGCAGGACCTCAATGAGGAGAGGCTGCTCCCCCCTGGGCTGGGGGGATTCACACAGGGAGCTGTCAATGGGGCACAGCACCCAACCCCAACCCGGGCAGGGTGACAGTCCCCATGCCAGGGGACACCGGGCAGCGCAGCCGGGACACAGCCGTGCTGGGGGAGCGATGGGTGATGGCCAAACCCTGCCCTGCAGCCTCTCCCCGGCGTTCCTGCTCTGCACATTCCCCATATCCCCGTGTGGGGACAGTTCCGTGGGGCAGGAGATGCTGGAGCCGGCTCTGCCCCCGATCCCCGTGGGCACCAAGGCTCCCCGGCCGGCCGGGGCACTGGCTCAGCCTCATCCTCATCCATCTGCTCTCCTGTCACATCCCCGTCTCCCTGATTATTTTAATGAGGATAATGATTCACACCTGGGCAATTCAAACCCGCTAACAATAACAATTTTAATTAGTTTCCACTACAAATCTGAAACGTCGTCATTAACATTTAAAACGCTGGCGATTGGCAGCTCCGTGGAACGCTGGGGCCGGGTGGGAGCTGTGGGAGGGGTGGGCAGAGCTCCAGGGTGCAGGTGGGATGGGGAAACTGCTGACTGACGGGGTCAGGGCCACGGAGCCACACGCTGAGGGTGGCACTCAGCTGGCTCCTGCCAGCCCCCAGCCCTCCGCGCTGTGAGAGGGAGCTGGATCCTCCCCAGCTCCTCAGTGGGCGTGGGCAGGGACCAGCGCCTGGTGGCACTTTGGTGGCATCTCGGCTGCTCGCTGGGAGCCTTCGGGGACAGTGCAGGCAGGGGAGGGGACATCCATCACCCAGGCAGGGACACCCACCTGCCCCACGCAGGGCTCCAGGAGAAGGGACCATGTCCCAGAGGCTCAGCCTGCTGCCCCGAGGCTTTCTTGAACGCCAAAAGGCATTTTCTGCCCCCMAAAAAGCTTTGCTACAGACTCCCCACGTCAACCACAGCATTGGGGCAGCCTGTCTCGGTCCCATACCCCTCTGGTGCCACTGGTGCCAGTCCTGTCCCAGCCATCCCCCTGCCCCTGCTATCCCCCTGCCCAAACCATCCCTCTGTCCCCTGCCATCCCCCTGCCCAAACCATCCCCCTGCCCAAACCATCCCTCTGTCCCCTGGCCACCCTCTCCACTCAAGCCAAGGCAGCTCCTCATTCCCAGGGCTGGGTTTTCCCTGGAGGCAGCCGTGGCTGCAGTCACAGGCTGTGCCCTGCCCCGCTCGCTCAGGATGGGGAGAGCACTGCGGGAACCTGCTCCAGGCACCACAGGAACACGGCAGAGCACAGCAGCCTCGGTGCCCAGGTCCAGCTGCTGCCGGGGGGGTGTCCCCGAGGGTCCCAGCTCGGCTCTGGATGAGCTGAGCCCTCCCAGCCTCTCTGGCAGCTCCACCCGCCTGTCCCTGGAGGAGGCTGGGGAAGAAAGAGCCCCACAGTGCCCAGCCCGGGCAGCCTGGCAGCATCACAGCAGCCATCCAGGCCTCTGGGGCTGTGGGATAACGCCGGGCTGGCATGGGGCTGGCGCATGAACATCACCCCCCAGGCTCCCCCCGGGGCAGCAGCGATGAGCAGCCGAGCTGGAGCTGTGGTTCAGGGCAGCAGGGAGCCAGCAGCCCCCTGAGGATGCCCAGAGAGGGAGGAGCTGGCACGGCTCCTGCCCAGGTGTGCTGGTTGTCATGGGCTACAGGAGCTCGCTGGGTGTGGATGGAGATGGTGGATGCCAGGGTAGGGTGACCACAGCCCAGGCAGAGACCCTTGGGGGTCACAYTGGGGGCTGTTTGAGGTCCTTGGAGCTCCTGCCTGGAGTTTGTCCAGCTCTTTGAATGCAGATGGAGGGAGCTGCCTGATTCCTGCCCTGCTGAGAGCCTGGGCAGCACCAGGGCTGCAGCTGCTGCCCTTGGCCCTGCCCTGCCATATTTTCAAGGACACCTGGACTCTCCTGGAGCCCTGAAGGGCCCTGGGCTGGGGGTTCTGGCTGGAAAGGGGACAGGGGCTGTGGGCAGCAGCCCAAGGCCACCAGGACAGCCCCTGAGCCCTCAGCTCAGCCCCCACAGTGCTGGGGCAGGGCAGGTTGTGCTGATAACCCCAGTGCAGCCACATCCCAGAGCCAGAGCTGTCCCTCTGGGCAGGACAGGGCTGGGGACCTTCCCTGCACCCTGTGGGCAGTGAGGGACTGACCACTGAGTGTGGGCAGTGCCTGGCCAGGGTGGCTCCTGCTGCCCCCCTGATCCTGCYGCCCTCTCCCCTTTCCCATTCCCCCAGACCCCATGCCCAGGATCAGGTGGGCGCAGCCCTCTGGCAGGATTCAGTCCCCCAAAACCCCCCTGAGTCCCCCCCCAGGGGACCCCTGGGCAGCCTTGAGTGACACTCAGGGCTTGGGACAGAGTGGTGCCATCACTGCTGAGAGCCCTGCACTGTCCCTGCAGCCTGGGCCTGGCCTCAGCCGGGCTCAGCAGCCTCTGGGGGACAGAAAGGCTGAGTGCAGATTGCAGCCACCTCCCCGCCCCTCCTTCCCCCAGCTCCACCGGCTGTTGTCTAAGTGTAAACAAGGTATTTAATATGCACAAGCACTCATTAGCATCTCCTGCTTCCAAGGCACCGTGTCTGCAGCTGGACTCGCGGGACGTGTCACAGGAAATCTCTACACACAACTTTTAATTACAGACAAACGGCTGGGCACGGTGGCACTGCCAGCCCCGATGGCACTGCCAGCCCTGCTCTGTGCCCCCTCCAGGGCAGCTCCTGGCCAGGATGGGGCTGGGGGTGTCCCAGGGCAGTGGGGACTGAGGGGACACCACGGGTGGTGGCAGCAGGGACCTTCCAGCAGCAGGGATGCAGTGCCAGCATCACTGGTCACTGTGCCAAGGGGCCAAGTGTGGGAGCCCCAGCCCTGTTTTGGGAGCTTTGAAGGATCTCAGGGGTGGCTGTGGCCCATGGCTGGGCCAGTGAGCATTGAGGGAGGGCMCCCTGAAGCAGGGCAGGGGGCTTCATCCATGTCACTTCACGTGTCACAAGGGTTTGGGTCGCCCTGCCTGTGACAGTGTTCACAGGGGTCTCAGGTTGAGGGAAGAGAC
>JACDOX010000427.1:61686-73835 GCA_014549065.1 Cardinalis cardinalis | reverse complement strand
AGGAAAGGAAAGGAAAGGAAAGGAAAGGAAAGGAAAGGAAAGGAAAGGAAAGGAAAGGAAAGGAAAGGAAAGGAAAGGAAAGGAAAGGAAAGGAATCACACTTTAAACAAAACAATAGTTGGTAAACAACACTCAATAGATACAGTCAAAGAAAACTACAGGATTTTTCAGAAATTTTCTGATTAAGAWTTTTTAGCTACAATAACAAAGCATTTCTACATTTTAAAAAAACATTTCCCAAAGTAAAGGACATATTCCATACCTCCTGCACAAGACAAAGACAGCATTTTACCAGAAACATTGTGGAGTCCCCTCCTGTGTGGGGACAGGCTGGGGGATGCAGAGGTGATTCCAGTCTCACCCATTCCATGGATGTCACCCCTCAGACCCACAGGGGCTGCTCCCAGGTCCCCCCAGGGGCTGGTTCCCTGTGAGCACTCCAAGGGGTGGCATGGCAGAGCCAGAATTCCAGCGCTGGCAGCAGGCTGGGTTTGCTGCCACAGCTCCTGGGGCTTGTCGCAGACATCTTTCATGAAAAACCCTCTCTTAGGATTTTTCCTTGTGAGAAGCTGCAGTTTCAGCAACCAAATGTAAACAATGGTTATCTGCTGCTGCGGAATGCAACAGGTGCATCTGTGATTGGCCCATCTTGGATGTTTATGGTTGATGGCCAATCAAGAACTGAGCTCTCTGGGACAGAGTCAGAGAGAGCTCCTTATTATCATTCTTTTCTATTCTTAACTTAGCTAGCTTCAGGAGAAACCTCTCCTTCCTTTTCTTTTTAGTATAGTCATAATGTAATATATATATATCATAAGATAATAAATCAAGCCTTCTGATAGAGTCAACGGTTTCGTCTCTTTCTCATCCTGAAAACCCTTGTGACCACTGTCACAGGGCCTGGCACTGGGAACAGGGGGCAGAGGCAGGGGCAGCATTCCTGGATATTCCCAGCTGTGGAACCTGCCCGGTGGGGATGGAGCATGGGGACAAAACAGAGCTGGGGAAGCAGCTCTGGACCTGGGGGACTTTTCCCAGGGCTGAGCAGGAGGGAAGGAGCTCCCACTGGATTGCTGCCCCAGACCCTCTGGGGCTCATCCCATGATCATGGAATCAAGGAATGGTTTGGGTTGGAAGGGACCTTAAAGCCCATCCAGTTCCACCCATGCCATGGGCAGGGACGCCTGCACTGTGCCAGGGTGCTCCAGGGCCCACCCCTTGCACACCTCGGTGTCACAGGGGTGTGTGTCTCTGTAGGCCTCNGAACAGGGGGCAGAGGCAGGGGCAGCATTCCTGGATATTCCCAGCTGTGGAACCTGCCCGGTGGGGATGGAGCATGGGGACAAAACAGAGCTGGGGAAGCAGCTCTGGACCTGGGGGACTTTTCCCAGGGCTGAGCAGGAGGGAAGGAGCTCCCACTGGATTGCTGCCCCAGACCCTCTGGGGCTCATCCCATATCATGGAATCATGGAATGGTTTGGGTTGGAAGGGACCTTAAAGCCCATCCAGTTCCACCCATGCCATGGGCAGGGACGCCTGCACTGTGCCAGGGTGCTCCAGGGCCCACCCCTTGCACACCTCGGTGTCACAGGGGTGTGTGTCTCTGTAGGCCTCTGTCCCTGCAGTGACACAGCTCTGGGAACGCCCAGCCACGGAGGAGCCCCTGGGAAGGGACCTGCAGCCTGTGAGGCCCACATGGCAGCSAGCAGCCATGGCTGACTCACTGCAGCCCAGACACTGTGGGAGGGCTGGTTTCGGCTCCGGCAGGCTCCCAGTATAACCAGAAACGCTCCTGGCTGTGCCTCACTCCAGCTGCAGCAGGGGCTCCACCCAGGAGGAGCCTTCCCCTGGCCTGGCAGAGCTGAGGGTTAAAGAACACCTGAGTGCTTTGGCCTGTGCGTGTCCAAGTGACATTCCTGTGTAGGTGGGGGCTGGCACCTGCCTTGGGTCCGTGTGTGTCCCCTCAGGAGCTCAGTCCCTGCCCCAACCCCTGCTGGCACACAGCAGGGTGGCACAAATGGCCAGGGCAGGTGCCTGGCGTCCCCAGGGCTGCAGTGAAGTGYCAGGAGCAGCCAGGAAATGTCACAGAATCATGGAATCTTCGAGGCTGGAGAAGCTCTCTGAGAGGCTCCAGTCCATCCATTCCCCTGCACTGCCCAGGACACCGCTGCCCCATGTCCCCAGGTGACACAGCTGTGTTTGAACTCTGCAGRGATGGTCTCACTCCACCAGTCCCCTGGGCACATGTTCCAGGGCCTGACCACCCTTTCAGTGAAGAAATTTCCCCAAAATCCACCCTGAGCCTGCCCCGGCCCAGCCTGAGGCCGTTCCCTCTGCTCCTGTCCCTGTTCCCTGGAGCACAGCCCGACCCCCCCRGCTGTGCCCTCCTGGCAGGAGCTGTGCAGAGCCACAAGGGCCCCTGAGCCTCCTTTGCTCCAGGCTGAGCCCCTGCCCAGCTCCCTCAGCCTCTCCTGGGGCTCCAGCCCCTTCCCTGGACACGCTCCAGCCCCTCCAGGGCTCCCTGGCCATGAGGGCCCAGCACAGGACACAGCCCTCGAGGTGCCCCGGCAGTGCCAGCACAGGGGACAGGCCMTGCCCTGCTCCTGCTGCCACACTGGTTGTGATCCAGGCCAGGTGCCCACGGCCTCCTTGCCCCCCTGGCACCCCTGGGCACCCCTGGGCCCCCCTGGGCTGTGCCCAGCTGCTGTCACCAGCGCCCCCAGGCCTTTCCCCCTGGACACTTCCCAGTAACTCTGCCCCACCCTGGAGCGTCCCTGGGGTTGTTGCGCCCCCAGGGCAGGGCAGGATGGCAGCGATGCCCCTCAGATGAGGGAGGAGCAGGCCCAGAACCCTCCCCGAGCTGTAATGGAGCTGTAACCGTGGAGACCAGCGAGGTAATTGGGAGAGAGCAGCGCTCGCAAGCGGCACCGCGGCTGCATTCAGCCACACTGGAGCGGCTCTTTGAGGCAGCTGCGATTTCCACATCAAAAGAGGAAACTGAGCAAAGGCAGCCCAAAGGTTGAGGCTGAACYGTGCTCGGGTCCTTGCCCAGATGGCAGCAGGGCTGCGCAGATGGGGTGGGATGAGTTCCTCGAGCTCAAACTGCTTCCCCACAGAGCCTGTGCTCGCTCGGCCCTTTACAGGCCGTGGGGAGGATGGACACCTCTGGATGACAATTTGTGACATCCTCAGGTAGCTCTGAGATAAGACCCAGACCTGTGGATGTCTTGGCTATGTGAGGGAACAGGCAGAGGGATGAAAGCTCTGCTGGCCAGGGATCCCCCCTGTGTRGGGGAGGCAGCACCTCTGAGGCCTTCTCTGCCATGCTGGGCTTGTTCTCAGCTTTTGGTCTGGGCTTTGTACCCCTTGGCCTTGGCTCGGGATGGGGATGGGCACTAGGAGGGGAACTCAACACTCCAGGGTTCCCTCCCACCATCAAACATTCCCATGTGCCCACCTCAAGCAGGATGGAGGGAATTCCTCCTGGTCGGAGAGACAGGAAGCTTCKGCAGAGCTGGCTGAAAMAAATCAGAGAGCGCCAGCAGAGTTTTGCAGGCTGAAATGCAAGAGACCCAATCTGAAATGTCTTTGGCACAGCAGATTTCAGACCATGATCATCAGTTCCAGGCCCAGCTCCTTCTGCTTGAGGAATTGGGCCTGGGGAGATGAGAATGGGGTGCAGAAGGAGAAAGCAGAGAAGCTGTTCCGCAAGGGATCTCTCCTTGGGCCATCCTCACCCTGTGCGCGGCTGAGCTGGGGACATTGGGAGGGGAGGCTCAGCTGCAGCAAGGCAGGGTGACAACAGCAATTTGCACAACCTGTCAGAGGGACAAAGTGACTCTTGAGGTCCCGCTGAAGGGGACAGGCAAGGCCTGATCCCCTATATGCTGTTTGCTCCTCCAGCTCTTGTCCTATTTCCCAGTTTGTCCACACACAGCCCTGGGATTTGGCTCTGCAGTGCTGCCTTTGCTGGGCTCTCAGGAGCCTGACGTGTCCTTTTCCAAACCCCACAGGCTCCTGAGCTGGAAGTGACCCCAAGATCCCTGAAGTCCTGCCCAGACCCCCCAGCAGCSCCCCCTGTGCATCCCTGGTGTCCAAAGGCTCCTGGAGCTCTGGCAGCCTCGGGGCCGTGCCCATTCCCTGGGCAGTGCCCAGCACCCTCTGGGGGGAGAACCTTTCCCTGATCTCCAGCCTGACCTGGCCCAGCTCCGTGGTGCTCTCACCTGGACAGCTGCTCTGGAGCAAGGATGGGCCCAGGCTGGAGCCCTGCTGGAACCCTGGAGCTCCCATCACCCTGGCCATGGCATTCCCCATCAGGAAGTTGTTGGCCAAGTGCAACAGAACCACAGCTGATTGTCACAGAATGCCAGACTCACAAAATGGGTTGGGCTGGAATAAACCTTAAGGATCATCGCATTCCAACCCCCGCCATGAGCACCTTCCRCTATCCCACCACCAAACATTTCCATGTGCCCACCCCAAGCAGGATGGAGGGAATTCCTTCTGAGCCAGAGAGACAAGAGGCTTTCTGCAGAGCTGGCTGAAACAAATCAGAGGGTGCCAGCAGAGTTTTGCAGGCTGAAAYCTCTTTGGCACAGCAGATTTCCAGGTTGCTCCGAGCCCTGTCCAACCCGGCCTTGGACACTCCCAGGGATGAAACAGCCACAGCTGCTCTGGGCACCTTCTCCAGGGTGTCCTTTACCCCTCCTCCAGGGTCATGGGGGTGAGGAACACATCCCACATCCAGCATCCACTGAGGGATGTTTCTTCCAGTGAAGGAATTTCCCCAAAATCCACCCTGAGCCTGCCCTGGCCCAGCCTGAGGCCGTTCCCTCTGCTCCTGTCCCTGTTCCCTGGAGCACAGCCCGACCCCCCGGCTGTCCCCTCCTGGCAGGAGCTGTGCAGAGCCACAAGGGCCCCCTGTGGTTGTCTCAGGTGCAGGGAAGGCAGAACAGGAACCTCCTGTGATAGATGAGTAATGCCATGATTGACTCTCACAATTAATGGACAAATCTCATGTATTTAGGTTAAGACAAGTTTATAGATTTATAGTTATGCTGTACCCTCTCACGTGGTTATCAAGGGACGGCAGGGTTGGGACATCTGGGAGGGCTGGCTTGTCACTGTGGAACACCTGAGCTCCAGTCAGGATTTGAGGAAGAGATCTCTACCACTGGACAGTGAAGGGGTTGATGGACAGAACTTTGGGAGGGGTTAAAGGTAAAAAAGKGTAAAACCTCCATTGTGAGGGGGCTGAGCACATGGTGGGGAAGATCTTTTGCTCCCARTGCTGTAACCTTTTTTCTTTATTGAGTCTTGTGTTGTATTTTTGGTAAGGTTTAACAAACCTTCCTAAACTATGACAAGTGAGTAGCTATTTCTCACAACCCCAGCCCAAACGCAGAGCTGTGCCCAGCAAGCAGGGCCAGGCTGGGGATGGCAGCAGTGCCAGGACAGGGGACAAAGCAGAGCCCTGGCCCCGCTGGGCTGCAGCCCACATTAGCAGCCCCGAGTTGTGTATTAGCCGTGAATTAATGTCCTGCAGAGACTGGGAACCGGGATCATGCGGGGATTAAAGAGGCATTACCCCTTTGTTAAAGCTGATGTTTTTGGGATAATCTGGAAGCTTTAGCTAATACATTATTACAGAAACTCCTTCAATCACAGCGGCAGACAGTAAGCAGATTTGGATATTACTGCATAACTGCGCAGGGCTGCTGCTGCTGTTCTTCCCTGCTCCCCTTCCTGGGCAGCACCACGGCACAGCCAGGCCTGGGAGCTCCCCAGGGACCTGGGCTGGCCTGATCCTGGAGGAGATCCTGCCTGGAGATGCCCAGCTGAAGGGTGGCTCTGTCCTGGCCAAGGTGCTCAGGGCTCCTCTGGGGAAATCAGCAGCTCTGGRGACACTGCAGGGGCTTTGTCCATGGAGGGAGCACTGGGAGCTGCAGCCTGGATAAGTGGATCACCAGCCAAGCAGCGGGAAGCATCCCTGGAGCAGGGGAGGTTGTTGCTGGGGCACATTTMTCCCTTGGTGCTGCTGCCCCATTGGAGGTTCTGCTGCCTGGAGCCCAAACCTGCTCCCTCCTGTTTGCTCAGCAGCCTCCAGGGCTCTGACAGAAGGAATCCCTCCCTCATCCCAAGGGGACATCAGCCCCGGGATTTGGGGCTGTGGAAGGAGCCATTTGGATGGCACTTGTCCTTGTTCCCAGTGTTCAACACATGAAGGACATCATGGGTGGCTTTGGCACCCATTCCCAAGGCTCACTGGCAATGACAGCTTACTTTGGTGAGACACTTTGACAAGGCTCACTGGGGCTTTGGTGGAGACACATTCCCAATTTTCCGTGTGACCCCGTGCAGTCCCTGCCAGGGCTGGCTCCCTAAATCCACCTGGGAGGGCTGGGGAAGCTCGTGTGTTCCACCCTGCAGGGATTCCTGCCTGCTGGCAGAGCAMACTGGAGCTCAGCACTTCCCACCCCTCCACAAAGGCTCAAGGAAATGGGAAAGGTTCTCATGGAATCATGGAATCATGGAATGGTTTGGGTGGGAAATGAAAGCTCTTCTCATTCCAAGCCTCTGCCATGGGCAGAGACCAGGATGCTCCAAGCCCCATCCAAGTGCCCTGTAAGCCTGGCAGGAGCCAGAGCTGGATTTAATCTCAGTCCCTGCCCTAAGTCTGGCTCTGATCCTGCCTCCCAGGGGTGCTGTGGCTCCCACAAGGCAATCCCAGAGACACAGAGCCATGCCTGGGGTCAGAGCAAGAGCAGCTCTCACTGTGCCACATTTCCTGGGACAGAGATGGCTGAGTCCCAGACCTGTGGGAACAGCAGGGACTGGAATGTGATGGGACCAGGGCTCGAGCCTCTGCTCAGCAGAGCTTTGRGAATACTGGGAAGAGAAACAGGGAAGGGCCATATTGCTCTGATGGCAGATGCATGACAGGGAGCCAAATGCTGTGGAGAAAACAGGGATTAAGCCACAGAGAGCCAACAGAGAGGGGGAGAGAATGCAGGGGGTAAAACATGGGATGGAAATCAGGAATCAGAGATGGCTGGAAGCACAGGGAGCACAGGGAGTGTTGGAACTCAGTGCATCTCTGGGTGTCCAGAGTTGCYGGGACCCCTGCCAGAGGGCTCAGAGACCCTGGCACACAGCCCAGAACACCTGTGGGTTTGATTATGACCTGTGGAGCAAATTACCAGCTTTGTATGAGGACCTGAAAGCCACCGAAGTTTAAGTAGTGTAATAATAAAATTATCACCGGGTGAAAAAGTAGATTTTGGGGTTTTAGAATAGAGGTTTTGAAGACAAGATGGAGGGACTTGGGCGTGTCCAGCCTTTCTTCTTCTTCTTCTTCTTCTTCTTCTTCTTCTTCTCTACCTCCATCTTCTGCTGTGATGCTGGCACTTTGGGATTGGTTTAGAGTAGAAGTTCACTGTCTAACATAGGTGATAGGTATTGGAAAGTAATTGTAAATATTGTACCCGTAGTTTGTAGTATAAAGAGGCAACACCGCCCTAAGGGTGGTCACAGTGTGTCTGTCTGTCCTGCTGAGCAGACCTCGGCTGGGCAGGAGAAGAATTTCATAGATAAGATACAATAAACAACTCTGAGACCGAGAACTGAAGAACTCTGGCTCATTCTTCAGACGCGCGGGACGAAATACGGACTTTTCACTGGGCTGCAATTAACAGCAGAAGCCCCGAAAAGGGAGCACAGGGAAGGGGGGAAATGTGTATACACAGCCAAACCCTGGGACAACCTCACACAGGAGCAGAAACCGTGTTCCCAAACCCATCCTCCTCCTCAGGCAGGGAAGCAGAGATGGAGGATTCACAGCCACGAGGTCGGAATGCACCGAAGGCAGCAAATCCCCTGGCCCAGATGACACATCTGGAGCCCTCCAAGAGCCCCAAGCCTGGTGATGGAGCTCTAGCAATAACACACAAATTCACATCCTCCAACTGCGGCTCCGGGGGCACTAAAGGCTGGGCCTACATTTGAAAGCAGGCCCCGGGGTGTGCTCGGCCTCACAAACCAATAAGCTTTGCTTCAGCCTGAGCAAATGCTTGGAACAATTATGCAGAGGCGTAATTAGAAATCTTGGTGAGCAGGGGCTCCTGAGCTGCCGTATCCAGCACTTCAAACGAGCACACCAGCTCCTGCTTTCCAGCCCGGGCTATTCCTGGGGCTGCTTCCCCCCACGGACACACGAGCCGTGCCCAGGCAGCAGCAGACACAGTTTGGGCTGGGATGGAGGGGTTGGCAGCAACGAGAGCTCTGAGCAGAGCTCAGGGCCAGCAGGACCCAGTKTTACAGGGGTTTAGGCTCTGCCAAGCTCCTGACACTCACCCTGAGAGCTGCAGGTCCCACCCACCAGAGCTCAGAAGGCTCAAGGCTAGCAGGACCCAGTTTTAGAGGGATTTAGGCTCTGCCAAGCTCCTCAAACCCACCCCAAGAGCTTCAGGTCCTTCACAGCAGAGCTCAGGGCCAGCAGAACCCCGTTTTAGATGGGTTTAAGATGTTCCAAGCTGCTGAAACCCACCCTGAGAGCTGCAGGTCCTTCACAGCAGAGCTCAGGGCCAGCAGGACCTGGTTTTAGGGGAGTTTAGGCTCTGCCAAGGTGCTGAAACCCACCCTGAGAGCTGCAGGTCCCTGCCAGCAGAGCTCAGGGTTAGCAGGGCCCAGTTCTAGAGAGGCTGAGGCTCTACCAAGGTCCTCAAACCCACTCCAAGAGCTGCAGGTCCTTCACAGGACAGCTCAGAAGGCTCAGGGCTAGCAGGACCCAGTTTTAGAGGAGTTTAGGCTCTGCCAAGGTGCTGAAACCCACCTTGAGAGCTGCAAGTCCGTGCCAGCAGAGCTCAGGGCCAGCAGGACCCAGTTTTAGAGGGGTTTAGGCTCTACCAAGCTGTTGGAATCTACCCTGAAAGCTGCAGGTACCTCCCAGCAGAGCTCAGAAGACTCAGGACTAGCAGCACCCAGTTTTAGAGGGGTTTAGACTCTGCCAAGTTGCTGGAACCCACCCTGAGAGCTGCAGGTCACCAGCTCAGGGGGGCTGCAGTGCCAGGAAGATGCTGCCAGAGGTTGTTGTTTGCTCCTGGTGGGTCTTTTCCTCCTTCAGGGCACCTTTTGCACCTCCCATATCCAGGCASCAATCTAGGGACACCTCAAATTGAAGTGGGTCCCTGGAAGTGTTCAAAGCCACACTGGACRGGGCTTGGAGCAACCAAGTCTAGGAGAAGGTGTCAGCCAGGAGGGTTGGAATAAGGTGGTGTTTAATTCACAGAGTCACAGAATGACCAGGTTGGAAGAGACCTCCAAGATCATTGAGTCCAACCCAGCCCCAACACCTCAACTCAACCCTGGCACCCAGTGCCACATCCAGGCTTTGTTAAACACACCCAGGGACTGCACCAGCTCCCTGGGCAGCCATTCCAGTTTAAGATCCCTTCCACCCCAAATAGTTCTGTTTTTAGAATTTTTAGAACCCGTGGTTCTAAAAAACGTGCAGATGTGGCACCTGGGGACATGGACACATGGTGGACACAGTGGTGCTGAGTTAACTGTTGGACTTGATGACCTTGGAGGTTTTTCCAACTTAAACAATTCTCTGATTCTGGGATCTGAATCCTGCAGAGCTCCCTGACATCGGTGACATCAGCCAGGAGCTAAAATTGCCTCATTGCCTCAGAAAACCTGTCTGAAAGAGAAGGAAATGAAACCCAAGCCTGCAGTGCCCAAGGCCCTGGCAGTCCCCTGAGGCACCAGGGTGTCCCTGCAGGGCTGGCCCTGCTGCTGCTCTGGGGTTTATTTTTGCCYTGCTAACAATAGGATTGCAAACCAAAACTCAATTATGGCATCCTCTGTATGGCTTCCTCTCCTCCCACTTTCCTTAAGAGGTGGAGTGGCACGGAAAGGTCCACAGGGCTTTAAATACCTGACTCAGGCTGGAAAAAAACCACCAAATAACAGCTGAGAAAGACTTTTCTGTAATAATTTTGGCGACAAAGGTCCCTGAAAAGCACCTTTGGGATCATCCCGATGCTCGGGGTGCCCTGTTTGTGTGCCCCTGGAGCTGCCCGTTGTTTGCAGAGGGGGCCGGGCAGGCAGGGGCACAGGGGAGCGCTCCTGCCCYAGGCTGTTCTCGGCACAAAGGAGAGCAGGGCCTCCCTCCAGGGCTGCCTGTGCCTGCTGCTGCCCCGGGGCGTTCGTGCTCCTTCCTCGGGAGCTCGGGCACCTCCGGGACTGCGGGCTGGGCTCCCCACTGCAGCTCCCCCAGCACCAGCCCAGGGGCCTGACAAGGGAAGTCAGGAGGGACCCCCGCCCTGGCTCCTCGCTGTTGGAAAAGTAGGACAGGTCTCCCAGGCTCTGCCTGCTCCTTCCATCAGTGCCAGCGTGTCTCCAGTTGATTCCTGCTAACCCTGCCCTCTCCTGCTCCTCCAGGGTGATTCTCCCATCCAAGGCAGCCCCGATTTCACTGCCCCCCTTTGAGCTGGGCCTGTCTGCTGCCTCCCAGGGCAGCTGGGGAGTCACACAGAGCCCAAGGGAAGTTCCCAGCTTGGAGACAGCCCCTTCACCCAGCTAAAAAACCACTCAGGAGCCTCTTGGTGCTCGGTGAGGCACCTGCACCCCCTGGCACCCCCAGGAGGGACCGGGAGGTGATGGACACCCAGCATCACCATGGAGGTGGTGCTGGTGTCCCTGACAGGGGTGGTGGCACAGCAGTGGAGCTGGCACGGCAGCAATGGGGGCACAACTGCTGTGTCCTCCCCATCCCTCCTTGGCTTTCTGCAGCTGCCCCATCCCACATCTCTGGGAGGTGACACCGTGGGTGTCGTACACGGGCCAGGAGCTGCCACCTGGAACAGCCCAGCATGGGCTGTGGGCAGGGATGCAGGAGGAGGGCCCAGATCTCCTTCTGCCCCAGGTTTCCACAGTCTGGTGCTGGCTGTGCCCCCATCTGCTGTCACCAGCGCTGCYCCTTCACCTTCCTCACACTCCAGAGAGGCTGAGCAGCTCCCTGCCCTCTCCACAGTGCCCTCAGATGTGCCCTCAGCCCTCTCCAGGTGTGAGTGGTGCTGCTGCAATCAGGCCAAGAGGTTTCATTTTGTGAGCAAAATTGTGACCAGATCCACTCCAAACGTCTCGCTGTGAGCCAGGCCAACACTCTGCAGTGATTTTCCTTCCTCTGCTCCTCTGCCCCTCCCTCGGTGTGCCTGGCACAGCCCTCCCTGACCCTGGTGGCCCCTCCACTGGGCAGAGCTCAGTGGGATTTGCGGGGTGGGGACACCATGGGTTCAGCTTCCTGCAGCTCCTCCCAAAGGCTGCAGCTCCCTGTGCCCCCCCTGTGCCATCTCCATGCTCAGTCCTGATTTCCTGAAGGCTTTTGGATCAGCTCATGGTGGCTTTGCCAGGGACCTCAAGCTGAGGTGGCTCAGGGATCCCATGACAATGGGATCTCATCATCCAAATCTCCCCTCAAAATTGTCTCATTCATTTTACTCCTTGCTGTGGAGAAGWCCCAGACCTAAAAGGGTTTCTGATTCTTGGCCTCCACATCCTGCAGCTCAAAGGCTCTTTTGTGGTTGAGGCCTTGATGACTGAGCCAGGATGAGGCAGGAGGGTCAGGACCAGGCTCTGGCTGCAGGAGGGGTGACAGGAAGAACATCTCCCCATGGTGAGACTGTCCCCATCATTCAGACTGTCCCCATCATTCTGACTGTCCCCATCATTCTGACTGTCCCCATCATTCAGACTGTCCCCATCATTCCAGACTGTCCCCATCATTCCCAGACTGTCCCCATCATTCCACACTGTCCCCATCATTCTGACTGTCTCCATCATTCCACACTGTCCCTATCATTCCACACTGTCTCAAGAGCCTGCTCCATACCCTCTCCAGCCCCTGCAGGGCTCTTAGACCCAAAATTCCCTGCTCCCAATCCATTCCTCTGGTGCTTCCTCACTTCACTGCTCCCACATCCAGACACATTCCAGCCAAGCTCCTGGGCAGCAGAGCCCAGAGCTGGGAGCAGCCCCCAGGCCACCAACCCATTGTCCCTGCAATGCTGGAGGGAGGCTCCTCCCTGTGCCCAGTGCCTGCAGGTGCCCAGCCCATCCCCAGGTGTCAGCCTCTCTCCAGGTCACCC
>JACDOX010000427.1:5727-54814 GCA_014549065.1 Cardinalis cardinalis | reverse complement strand
GGAGCATTGCTGTGATCCCAGGGACACTCTGGATCCCAGCCCGTGGCTGGAGCATTGCTGCCATCCCAGGGCCACGCTGCTCCCACTCCATCCCACCGACGCTCCGGATGGGGCTGCGCCCACCCAGCTCCTTCCCCCGCAAACCTGCAGCCCTCGGTGACGCAGGAGGCGAGCGGAGGAGAAGTTCTTTAATGTGCTCATTTCCTCGCATTTGGGTTTTGAGGATCTTTTTGTTTTTAATTGTAGAAACAAGCGGATTGTCAGAACATCTGTGTTATTAGCATTTGCTGCCCAAATCCGAGCTGCTGCTTCTCCTGCGGAGCCCAGAGCTGATGAGAGAGAGAACAGAGGAGCCTTTGAACTCCTTGCAGCAGACGGCAGCCAGGTTGCTGCGTGTGTGTGTTGGGGAGGGGGTATTTATTCTCTTGTAAGGTTCATTTGCTCTCCGTGTTTCCCTTTCTTCTTGCTTTCCCAGAGATTTAGCTGGATGCTCTTCCCTCGCAGGCTTTGTTCTTCTGACAAGGCCCCACCGGCAGCACGGAGCAGCCGCCTCTGTGTGATGCCAGGGCAGCCCAGCACGGGGCACCTGGAGCAGCCCAGCACGGGGGACCCGGAGCTCGGGGCAAGGCAGAGCCTCCAGCAGCAGCTCCGGGGGCGCTGGCACTGCCAGCCCTGCAGGGGCTCGCCGAGTAACTCTGCAGACAGAGCTGCAGCCTCAGGGCTTCTTGTTGCTCAGACTGGCTCTGCTTTCTGGGAATGGGGAAGACAAGGTGAGGATGGGTGACTCATCTGGAGCTGGTACATACACAGGGTGGAATTCTTCCCTGGTAGCGTGGTGAGATGCAGGTTGCCCAGAGAARCTGCAGATGCTCAATCCCTGGAAGTGTTTAGGGCAAGGTTGGATGGGRCTTGGAGCACCCTGGGATAGTGCAAGGTGCCCCTGCCAGACGAGGGTGGAATGAGATGGTCTTTGAGCTCCTTTGCAGCCCAAACCACTCTGGGATTCTACAATAACACCCAGGAGAAGGAAGTACAGGGAAAGACAAGCTTCCTGTGTTGTCAGAGGGCAAGGAGCACTCTGGGAGGGGCTTTCAAAGGCACTGGGGTGGAGGAGGAAGGTAGAGATGGATGAGGCGGCCCGGGGATGCCAGGCCAGCAGGGCCCTGGACATGGTGTCCCCCAGCTCCCCAGGCYACAGGYRCTGCTGGCACTGCAGAGGCTCTGCCAGGCTGCTCCCCTGGGCTGCACAGAGGTGGTTCCTGATGCCAGGACACTTTTCCCCTGCATTCCTAGAGCCTGGACCTGTCCCTCAGAAACATGTGTGAGCAGAGGCTGAGGTGACAGTCACGGGTGTCCCACAAACCAGCGGCATCCAGTGATCCATGTACGTGCCCAGCTGCCCGGCACTCCCTGTGCCGCTGSCCATCGACTCCTTCGCTGCCCCGTGACTCTTGTGAAATGCAAACCTTTGGTCCCCAGCAATCTCTAAAGTTTGCTGTCCCTGCTCCACGGGCAGCCTCAGATCCACGGGGTCACTCTCTCGGTTTCTCCCTTCTCTCCAGCTCTCTGTCCCTCCAAGGAGGGCTGCCAGTTACTGATCCATCAAATCTCCCCTTGTCTCCGGAGAATTTCGTTCCCTCTCCCTGCCCAGCTCACGCTGGATCAGCAGGGCACAGCCTGACAAACCCCACAGCTCCTCTCCCTGCCCCAAAGGTGGGCTCTGACCTTCCCTGGCTTCTCAATTCACATCTCCTGCTAAATTGGCTTCATGTGAATTGACACTCGGAAAAAAAGCCCTGCACATAACACACGGAGAAGCCGACATCTCTGGAGGAGCAGAAAGTCAGGGAGGAGAGCTGGGCTTTCCATCCTGAGGGATGACTCGCCAGCCCCCTTTTCCTGCCCAGCGGGATGTAGCCCTGCCACGGCCTGAACCCTCGCGGTTGCCGGGGAAAAGCGGGGAGATTTGGGAGAAAAGCACGGCAATTTTGGGGGGGAAAACGGGGCGATTTAAGGGGTGAGATAGAGCCGGGCTGCTCCGAGCAGGCAGGCGCAGCCTCTAGATGGTGCAGTCATGCAGCCGAGCTGAGCATGTGTGCAGCGAAGGGCGCTGCGCAACAGGTTGGCGTAGCTCAGCGGGGAGACGCGCTCCCATCCTCGCTGCGGCGGAGCGGGAAGGACTTTCGAGCATCCTGGCGAGAAATCCGCGCCGCAGCCGGCCCGGAAAGCGGGTGAGGGGCAGCGCCACGGGCTGCGAGACCCTCGGAGGGTGCTGAGGGTTCTGGCAGGGTCGGGCTGCAGCTCCAGCCCGCGGCACGGAGCGCTGCCGCTCCTTGCAGGAGCGCGGAGGCGGCGGAGGCAGCACGGGAAGGGGCAGCCCTGGATGGAACACGCTGTCCCCAGGCCCCGGGGACGTGGCTCGGCCAGCCGAGGTGCGGGGTGAGGAGCCAGCCGAGGGAGAGCAGCTTGTGAAAGCATCGCCGGGGCGCTGGGAGCTCGCGGGTGCTTTTGGAGCCGCAGGTGCTCCGCGCCTGCTGCGCCCCGACACCCCGCGATAAATAAAGCCGTGATTCACCGAGGTGTGCCGGCTCCAGCCCCGGCCCCGCAGCCAGCAGGGCGGCTYTGCAGCCTGCCCGCAGCCCTGCTGGCCGGGCTGGGGGCCGGGGAGGGTGAGCACAGCCCCCGCTGAGCTCGGTGCCACGGAGGGACCCTCCCGGCTGCGCTGGCCCGAGTCCCTGGCCCTGTGCACGGGGTTGTGGGGCTGTGAAGCGCCGGCTGGAAGAATAAACGAGCGAATTAATTATKAAGAGCACCGAGAGGGGAGTGAGAAGGGAGATCCGAGCCGCACGTGTGCGGGCGCGGAGCGGAGGGGTCCCCGGGGTGAGGGGGCCCGGGGGGCCGCGGGGACCCCCGTTCTCCACGGGCACCCCCGCTCTGCACGGGCACCCCCGCTCCCCAGGGGCCCGGCGCTGGGCGCGGTGCCGGCAGCCCGGAGCGCGGCGGCTCTGCCCGGCAGCCCCTGCCCGCTCGTCCCGGCAGCCCGGCCGGGCTCGGGATCTGATAAGGAGCCGGAGCTCCTCCTCCCCGTGGTGGCGGCGGCGAGAGGCGGAGGCAGCGGCGGGCGGGGGGGGGAAGGGGCCGTGCCTGCGCTGCGCTTCCCCTGCACATCCTCACACACACCGAGGGACGGAGGCGGGCACGGACCGAGCTGCCCACCGGGGCTGCCTCCAGCCTGAGCCGCCGCTCCGCCGGAGGAGCCGCAGCCCCGGCCCGGGGAGGGGGGCGGTTCCCACGGGACATTTATATATTTTTTGCCCCCCCTCCCCATTTTTTTTCTTTTTTCTTTTTTTCCTTTTTTTTTCCTTTTTTTTTTTTTTCCCAGTATTTTTTTCCGTTTGGTTTTCATCCGTGGATAACGCTCGAGAGGAGCCGGGGGGGTGGGGGGAGCGCGGTCCCGGCGGGAAGGAGGCGATGGAGACGCCGCGGGACCAGCGCGCAGGGGCTCGCCGCGGAGCGCAGCGCCGGCACCATCCAAGTAAGAGCTGCGGCGGGGCCGGGACCCCCGCCCGCAGCCAGGCAGAGCCGCGGGGGGTGGTGCGGGATGCCCCGCGCCGGAGCTCGGCGCTGTGCGGGAGCGCGGGGCCGGGCGGCGGCGGGAGCGGCGCTGGCGAGCATCCCGCTCCCGAGCATCCCGCATCTCTCCGCTCCGCGCCGGGCTGCGCGGGGCTCCGCGGCCAGCGGGGCGGCTCCCGCTCGTCCCCGGTCCCGCCCGGCGCTGCCACTTGTTGTTGCGCGGCGCGGAGCGGAGCGCGGCCAGCCCCGCACAGCGCAGGGCGGGCGGGGGTTGCGGGAGGGCGGCTGTGGCGAGGGGTGCCCGCGCGTTTCGGGGTGTTTATTTTTCCGCGTGGGGGTGGCCCTGGGTGTGTGTCCCTCGTCCAGCCCTGGGTGTGCGCGCCCGCGGGGTGCGCGGCTGCGTGGGAGCCGCAGAAGTTGCGGGTGAGCCGGGAGCCGGCTGGGAGCGGGGCTGTGCGGGAGCCGGAGCGGCGGCGAGCGAGGGGCTCCGGGGGTGTGGAGAGGTGAACGCGTGGGGAGCGTGTGACACCGGGGTGCGGGGACGCGAGTGGGGCGCGTGTGTCTGTGTGCGGAGCTGTGTGTGTAATGGGTGTGCGTGCGGTGAGTGTGTCAGCGAGCTCCGAGTGTGTCAGCGGGCTCTGAGTGTGTCAGCCGGCTCTGAGTGTGTCAGCCGGCTCCGAGTGTGTCAGCGAGCTCCGAGTGTGTCAGCGGGCTCTGAGTGTGTCAGCGGGCTCTGAGTGTGTTAGCCGGCTCTGAGTGTGTCAGCGGGCTCTGAGTGTGTCAGCGGGCTCTGAGTGTGTCAGCGAGCTCTGAGTGTGCCAGGGGCTGTGTTTGTCCGCGCCGCGGAGGATCCCTGTTCCCGGTACGCGAGGCTGAGCGCGGAGCCGGTGCCGGCAGAGCGGCTCCCGTGGTTTTGTCACGGGTGCCTGCGTGCGTGTGTCCGTGTGTGTGTGTGCTTGTCTCTGTGCGTGTCTCTGTGCTTGTCTCTGTGCGTGTCTCTGTGCGTGTCTCTGTGCGTGTGCCCGGGGCTGGCGGAGCCGCCTGGGGGAGCGGGGGCTCCGCTCCCTCCGTGCCCGCAGCCGGAGCCTCAGCCCGGGCAGCGCCGCGGGGAGCGGGGGAGCCTCGGCCGCGGGGCCGGCAGCGGAGCCGGCCTCCATCCTCCCTCCTGGCCCCCGCAGCGGCAGCAGCGGCTCCTGCGAGGCCGGGGGGACCCTGTACCCCTTCCCCAAGGTCCCCCCGACCCTCCCGGCTGCATCCCCCGAGCAGAGCCGCTCCCGCTGTGCCCGGCTCCCAGCGGCCCTGCCGGGGTGCTCCAGGCCCGCGACATTTTTGTCTTGCCCCAGGGCCCCTCTCCAGGCGGGGTAGAGGGTGGGATGGTGGCGGGAGGGGACAGAGCCCGGAGTGGCTGCGGGGAAGCCAGGCTGGAGGCTGAGGGTGCCACTCCAGGGAGGCTCTGACAGGTCTCTGCCTCGCTGGCTGCCAGACTTGGAAGGGATGTGGAGAAGGCAGCAAGAGGAGGGAGGGCCCTGCGCTTTGCCGGCTTTTCATCACCGCCCAGCTCCTCGGGGATGGTTTTGGGGTGACGCTGTTGCCAGGCCAGTGGGGTTCCTCCTCGCGGGGTGCTCCGGCTCCCGGCGCTCGGGCCCAGCCTGCAGAAACGCCGAGCAGCCGCAGTGGCGGCCGGAGCTGGAGCAAATCCTGGGACGTGCTACGGAATACCCAGGATTCAGCCCATCCGTGCCTTCGGCGCAGGACTGACCATCAGCGGCCGCGTTCTCGGCTCGCACGATCCCTGAGCTCCGCGTGGAGCCGGGATGAGCTGTTTGCTGCTCGCTGGGATGTCGCTCCAGCTCCGGGTGTCGGAGCAGGGCTGGGGGGAGCGTGCAGGGGGGATTAGCACTTGTGTGCTCAGTGCAGGGTTTGGACGGACTTGTGAGCCGTGGCTCCGAGCCACGCAATCAGCCGCTGGGAGCGAGGAGAGGCTGGACTTCGGTGCCCATTCCCGAAGCGGTGCTGCCTCCCGTGGAACGGGGCCAGCAGGCTGTGGGAATCACAGGGAGCACAGGCTTGTTCAAGCAGTTGCTTAAATTCGCGGCGCTTTATAACCTCTCTCTCATTAAGGCTTGTTGTTTTTTTTTGGTGGGGATGGCTGAATTCTGTCGGATTTTGCATGCCACTGTCCTCCGAGAGCTTCCCAGTCATGCATTAAGCAGCGTGACTAACGCCTCTCTCATGTGGTTCAGTCTCTCTCACACACTCCCCGTAGGGAGAATTGTGTGTGCGGAGGAATAGTTGTTTTGGGAGGGGCTTTTATTTTTAAGTGCTCTGTGCTTTGCCAGCAGGTTGGAAAAAGGTGCCTGGCACCAGAGAAGAAAGTGTGGGATGGTCCTTAGATCCCATGGGAAAATAGCCTGGTGCCTTGGACTGGCCCCTGGGAAGCCTGTGTCTCCTGCACAGACGTGCTTGTGGAGGCTTCCTCCTACTCCACCTCCTCCTCCTCCTCCTCCTCACGCCCAGCTCTGGGCTCTCACGTCTTCACTGTGTCATTCACACTCCTGGGTGCCTGGGTGCTGAGCAGGATTCCTGACCCTGCTAATTCCTTATCCTGCCCAGCCCAGGGCCCCTCGTGCCTTCCAGCAGTGCCCCTCAGGCTCTCAGGCCCTCTCCTCCTCAGCTCCCTGGTCTGCAGGGTGCCTTCCTTCACCTGCAGGAATGGGGCTTGGGCTCAGGGTCCAGCCCTGGTTTTGGAGCAGAAATCCTGGGTGCTGAGCACCTTTGGGTGACACCCTTCCTCCTCCAGGCTGGCACAGGGCTCCTGGCATTTCCAGCTGCGGGGCCCTCCCTCAGCCATGTGAGGCATCAGCACTGCCTTGAGACTTTCCCCTTCCCTGGCGATCTTTCACCTCGTACCAGGGCTTAGTCAGGACRTGGCTACGTCACCAACAGCCAGGCCCAGCCCAGTGCAAACAGCCCAGCAGCGGGCACGGTGCCTCTCCCAGCCCGGGCATCCTCCAGGAGCCCTTTCCCAACAGCTGGAGCTGCCCATCTTGCCTGTCCTCACTCACGGCCATCCCCAACGGGAGCGCAGGGCTGGAGGACCTGGGGGCAGATTCAGCCCGTGGAGGCAGCTGGGTGAGGGGGTCTGGTGTGAGCACACCCAGGGGGTGGCAGACACGAGCGTGACCCAGGTGCCAGTGCCCCCGCACGGGTGACATCACACACATGCACAGGGGCATGCGCACAGCGGGCACACGCGGGCACACGCGCTGTGTGGGGCGCACACACGTGCAGGAGCGCGAGCTCACACCCAGGGCACGGGCCCAGAGTGGGCAGGGATGTGCTCCTTGCCCTGTGTGACACAGCTGCACACCCTGCCAGGGCACAGGTGGGATTGTGTGCCTTTAGCTGTGGACACAGGGCCGTGCTCCAGGCAGGTGCATGCTCTGGAACGCTCACAGTGCACACCCAGCAGGGACACACACACGTGTGTGCACACACTGCCTGTGCTATGCAAAAATCTGCTGTGTTTCTGCTTGGCTCCTGACCTCCTCCATCCTCAGCCCGGTCCAGGGATGGAAGATGTCCTGCTCTCTCTCCTCATCCCTTCCTCCTGGAGTCACACATCCCTCGCTGGTGGGGGCAGCTCTGCATGGCCTCAGCCAACTGGGGATGGCTCTGCTCTGCACAAAGGAAGGGGCAGGACAAGGGAGCAGAGGCATGCTTGGCTCCAGGGCCACAGTCTCCTCTCCAGACATGGAGTTGTATTTTCACTATAGAGGCAGAACTCATGTCGCCCATGTCCCCATGTCCATGGGGAAGCAGAGGGGTGGAGGAACCAAGAGCGGTTGGCTTGTGGGAAGTACCAAGGAGCACAGCGCAGGATGTTCCACTTGCTGATGATCTGTGCCATGCCAGGCTAACCAGGAACTGGGCACTTGCAGCGTGGCATCACAGAGGGAGATGGTGATGGAGCGCTTGCCCATGGAGCTTGTCCTTGGGTGCAGAGTCTGGAGAGAGGGTGCAGAGCGGCGAGAGCAGGGTGATGCTGTTGGGCCTTGGCAGATGTTTGTGGCTGTTCATTTTAGGGCATCCAATCTCTGGGCTTTTGGGTGCCAGTAAGCTGTGTTGAACCACTTTATGCTCACAGCTCAGCAGAAGCTCYTGGGCCCTGGAGGAGGAAAATGCGTTCCCTGGATGGAGCAGGAAAGCTGGTGGTCAAGCACAGCACCAGACAGGGGCTTGGTGGCAGGGCATGTGGCTTAGCACAGGAGGGGACAGCCTGTGGGGCTGGCATGGCCTGGGCAGCGTGTGGGCAGGGAGAAGAGGTGCCAGTGGTGGGGCAGCGGTGCAGGGGTGCAGCAGTGCAGCGGTGCAGGGGTGCAGCAGTGCAGGGGTGTTTCTGCAATGCAGGGGGGCAGCGCTCCCAGCACTGCGCTGCAGCAGCGGGTTGGGCACCAGCACAGGGTGGGCACCCAGTGCGTGCCATGTCCCAGACTGGAGTGGGAGGGAATGGGAAGGAACAGTGTGTCTGCAGTGAGGAAGGGAACAGGAGCTGCTGGCGCAGGGTGTGGGGTTGCCTAGTGACTGTGCAGCGAGGGGGATGCTGTGCTGAGGGGGATGCTGTGCTGCCGTTGCAGTGCGCCGGGGCTGGGCACTGCCGGGGGCTGCCCGGGGGTTCCTGACTGCAGCGCGGCCTGGGCAGGGAGCCCGTGTCCCTCTGACTGCCGGGACACGGCGGGTGGCAGTGCTCCACAGGCCGTGCAGGAGGGACGATGCTCAGGGCCCCTGCATCCCTGCAGTGCCGGGTGGGTGGTGCCTCTGTACCTGGCAGTGCGAGGCTGGCAGTGCCACTGTGCTGGCAGTGCAGCCAGGGCAGTGCTGCTCTGCTCCTGCCACAGCGGTGCCCTGCRGCCCTGCAGTGCTGGAGGGGTGGCAGCCCTGCATCTCCGCAGCGCCCCATGGCCCTGCAGTGCCCTGCAGCCCTGCAGTGCTGGACAGGCAGCATCCCTGGAGTGCCTGGTGTTCCTGCAGTGCTGGACGGGCGGCAGTCCTGCATTCCTGCAGTGTCCGGTGTTCCCGAAGTGATGGCTGCTGCTGTTCCTGCAGTGCAGGCAGTGATGGATGGCAGGGAGCTGTATACTGGCAGTGCCCCGTGTCCCTGCAGTGCTGGGTGCATGGCAGCCCTGCATCCCTGCAGTGATCATGGCCCTTCATCTCTGCATGGGTGGCAGTCCTGCATCCCTGCAGTGCCCTGTGTCCATGGGTGGGTGTCAGTCCTGTATCCCTTCAATGTCCCATTGCAGTGCCGGGTGGTGTCAGCCCCCCATCCCTGCAGTGCCAGATGGGTGTCAGCCCCACATCCCCACAGTGCTGGGTGGCTGTCAGCCCCACATCCCCACAGTGCTGGATGGGTGTCAGCCCCACATCCCTGCAGTGCTGGGTGGGTGTCAGCCCCACATCCCTGCAGAGCCAGGTGGGTGTCAGCCCCACATCCCCGCACTGCCAGGTGGATGTCAGCCCTACATCCCTGCAGTGCCAGATGGGTGTCAGCCCCACATCCCCGCAGTGCTGGATGGGTGTCAGCCCCACACCCTGCAGTGCTGGATGGGTGTCAGCCCCACATCCTGTAGAGCAGGCAGAACTCCCCGTTTGGTGCTCTCGTTTCTGCAGTGCTGGCAGCTGCATGCAGTGCCCGCGTGTCCCTGCCATGCGTGGCAGGCAGTGCCCCTGCACTGGTGGCACACAATGCTCCTGTGTTTGGGTGGTGAGAAGCTGTCTCAGAGTCTGGCCGGCTCCCATCGGGTTGTTGGCAGCAGGCTGCCTGCAGTCCACCCTGTTAGTGTGCCTCGTTGGGTCTAATTACAGTTGGTGTGGTGACGAAGAGGGTGGACAGTGGCAGGAGTGGCTTCCTGTAAGTGGCAGGGCTGAGGTTTCAATGACAGGGTTACTCACTCCAGCAGGGCGGTGCAGGAACTTTGCAAGCTGGGACGGGTCCTTCGGGGCACTGGAGGCTGCCAGGAGCCGGCCCCAGCAGCCCCTTCCCTTCGGGAGCCGTGCCAGGACCATGTGCGGTCCCACATGGCACAGGGGTAAGCCAGGGAAGGGGGCTGGTCGCTAACCTCCGGTGTCTGTGTCTCCTCCAGCTCCCCTGCAGCGCAGGATGAACCCGCTGGCGTCCTGCCTGGGCCTGTGGCTCCTCTGCCAGCTCCCTGCCCTGGCCTCGGGGACACGTGCGGTCTACAAAGTGCAGGAGGAACAGCCCCCCAACACCCTCATAGGGAGCCTGGCCTCTGACTACGGCTTACCGGACATGGGGCACCTCTACAAGCTGGAAGTGGGGGCCCCATACCTCCGTGTGGATGGCAAGACTGGGGACATCTACACCACAGAGACCTCCATCGACCGGGAGAGCCTGCGGGAGTGCCAGCACCTCCTGCCCGGAGAGCCCTGCTTCCTGGAGTTCGAGGTGTCCATCACCAACCTGAACGCCAACAGCAGCCCGCGCCTGCTCGAGGGGCAGATCGAGGTGCTCGATATCAATGACAACACCCCCAACTTCGCCTCGCCCGTTCTCACCCTCTCCATCCCCGAGAACACCAACGTCGGGACACTCTTCCCCATCCCCCTGGCTATGGACCGGGACTCRGGCCCCAACGGCGTTGCCTCCTACGAGCTGATGGCTGGTCCGGAGGCACAGGAGCTCTTTGGGCTGCAGGTGGCCGAGGACCAGGATGAGAAGCAGCCTCAGCTGATCGTCATGGGGAACCTGGACCGGGAGCAGTGGGACTCCTACGATCTGACCATCAAGGTGCAGGATGGGGGGAACCCCCCTCGGGCGAGCAGTGCCCTGCTCCGCATCACCATCCTGGACATGAATGACAACGCGCCCAAGTTTGAGAAGGCCCTGTACGAGGCAGAGCTCTCCGAAAACAGCCCTGTGGGGCACTCCGTCCTCCAGGTGAGTGCGCAGGACTCTTCTCACTGTTTCCCCTCCTGCCGGCTGCAGGGACAGCCCAGTAGAATCGACATGGCCGTGGTTCCTGCAGGGAGGAGGGAGGGTTGGATGGAGGAGCTCACAGTGTTACCCGGGGCCAGCAGGCAGGCAGGTCCCTGGTATATCACATCTGCTCAAGTGAGGTTGGAGAGGATGCACAGGAAGGCACAGCTGGAGTGGGGCTGCAGGACATGGCTGAGGGACAGCAGCAGAGCTGCAGGGAGCAGGGTTCTGGGTTACTGGGAGGGCTGGGACCTGAGGGCCACCGGGAGCCTGGCTTGGGGCCAGCGCGGTCTCAGTGCTGCCCGCAGACAAGACATAGAGCCTTTCATAAGTTGCATTCCCTTGGCTGCTCCGTGGAAACTCAGGAGGTGGGGACAGGGAGCATCCCTCCTGCCCKTGCGCGGGGCTGGCCACGGCTCCAGAGGTGCCCTGCTGTCTGCAGGGAGCGGGGGCTCTGCCTCGTCTGGGGCAGCACTGCAAACTGGCCCAGAGAGCCCAGGGGGCTGGATCTTGGTGGATTTGGCTCGGAGGGGGCATTGAGATGATAGTAGTCGACATCTGTTTATCTGCAGCTGCCATCTTAATAAGCGGAGCGCGGCCAGCTCTCATCTGCCTGCTAATTCTGATGTGAATTTTTTAAGAATTCATTTTTCACTGTTAAGAGAATGGGAGTTGGAAGCAGATAAGGGAGCTGCATGGCCGGGAGGAGAATGGGCTGAGATGCYGCTGCTGCCATTGCTCAGCTTTTATCTTTCAGGGGGAAAATGACTTCCGCCTGTTTTGTGAGTGGAGGTAAAAGGTGGAATTTACATTTAACAACTTTCGTTCTCCATCCAAATCTGCTGAGCAAGATAACGGYGGAGCAGCAAATGGTGCAGAGAAGAGACTGCTCAGAGAGCCGATTAGGGAGGCAAATGTTAGACAAACCTCATCTTCTTTAGAAAGCAAATAATAGGCGTAGAGGCAGGTTTATGGGGATGCAGGGCTCCTGGTGGGCGGGCAGGGATGGACGGTGCTGTGCGGGGCTCAGGCAGCCCCAGCCCCTGCATGGCTGCATCCCCAGATGCCGCGATGGAGCTGCTGCAGCTCCGCACATGGTTGCCTCCCTCCTCGCCCTCACCTGAGCCAGGCAGCTGCTCCAGCCCCTCCTCGGGGGCACAGCTGGAGCAGTMCCTCCCTGCTGCTGGCTGGGTCTCAGTGGCACGGTTCCATGGTTCCGGAGGATTCCCTGCGTGCCGGAGCCGGCTGGGAGGGGAGCGCAGCCAACCGGCCCAGCCGGTTTCTCTGGAAGAGCGAGGCAGAGCCTCCGTGCCCGAGGGTGGCTCCCAGCTGCTCTGCCGGTCCCAGGCTCTTTGCCCCACAGTCCTTGGCCCCAGAAGAGGAAATCCTGGTTTTTCCCCCCGGCTGTCCTCAGGGAAGGCCGCGGCGGTTTGTGGAGGGGCTCGCTGTGCCATGCCTTTGTCCTGCTCACCGCTTGTCCCTCTGTCCCCCAGGTGAAAGCCAACGATTCGGACCAGGGCGCCAACGCCGAGATCGACTACTCCTTCCACCAGGCCTCGGACATGGTGCGGCGGCTGCTGCGCCTGGACCGCGCCACGGGGCTCATCACCGTGCAGGGCCCCATCGACCGCGAAGACATCGGCACCCTCAAGTTCTCTGTCATGGCCAAGGACAAGGGCGCCAACCCCAAAAGTGCCCGCACGCAGGTGGTGGTCACYATCAAGGACATGAACGATAACGCGCCCTCCATAGAGATCCGGGGCATAGGGTTGGTCACCCACCAGGATGGCATGGCCAACATCTCGGAGGACGTGCCAGTAGAGACAGCAGTGGCTCTGGTGCAGGTGTCCGACCGAGATGAGGGTGAAAATGCTGTGGTGACCTGCGTGGTGGCCGGTGATGTCCCATTCCAGCTGCGCCAGGCCAGTGAGACAGGGAGTGACAGCAAGAAGAAATACTTCCTGCAGACCACCACGCCGCTGGACTACGAGTCAGTGAAGGAGTACACGATTGAGATTGTGGCCGTGGACTCAGGGAACCCGCCCCTCTCCAGCACCAACTCCTTGAAGGTGCAGGTGATGGACGTCAATGACAACGCYCCTGTCTTCAGCCAGAGCTTCACTGAGGTGGCCTTCCCTGAGAACAACGAGCCCAACGAGCTGGTCATGGAGGTGAGTGCCACTGATGCTGACAGCGGCTCCAACGCCAAGCTGGTTTATTCCCTGGTGACAGACCCCTCCTCCAAGGGTGCCTTCACCATTGACCCTGACTCCGGGGAGATCCGGGTGAAGGCGGTGCTGGACCGTGAGCAGCGGGAGCGCTACGAGTTCTTGGTGGTGGCAGAAGATAAGGGCAGCCCCAGCAAGCAGGGCACAGCGTCTGTGGCTATCAACGTCATGGACAGGAATGACAATGACCCCAAGTTCATGCTGAGCGGCTACAACTTCTCAGTGATGGAGAACATGCCACCCCTCAGCCCCGTGGGCATGGTGACGGTCATCGATGCTGACAAAGGAGAAAATGCCCGGATCCAGCTGTCGGTGGAGCAAGACAATGGGGATTTTGTCATCCAAAATGGCACTGGCACCATCCTCTCCAGCATCTCTTTTGACCGGGAGCAGCAGAGCACCTACACCTTCCGACTCAAGGCGGTGGAYGGTGGGGATCCCCCCAGGTCTGCCTACGTGGGTGTGACCATCAACGTCTTGGATGAGAATGACAATGCCCCCTTCATCACTTCCCCCTCCAACGCCACCTACAAGCACATCCTGCCCCACACCAGCCCTGGCCAGCAGGTGAGCAAGGTCAAGGCGGAGGACATCGACTCGGGCATCAACGCCGAGCTGATCTACAGCATCACAGGAGGAAACCCCTTTGAGCTCTTCCAGATCTCCCCGCAGAGCGGTGACATCACTCTGGAGAAGGAGATCCTGCGCAAGCACCACGGCCTGCACCGCCTGGTCGTGCGCGTCAACGACAAGGGCAAGCCCTCGCGGCACGGCACRGCTCTGGTGCACTTCTACGTCAACGAGACGCTGGCCAACCGCACGCTGCTGGACACGCTGGTGGGGCACAGCCTGGACACCCCGCTGGACATCGACATCGCCGGCGACCCCGAGTACGAGCGCAGCAAGCAGCGGAGCAACATCCTCTTTGGGGTCATCGCCGGCATCGTGGCTGTCACCCTGGTCATCGTGCTGGTGGTCCTGGTGCGCTACTGCCGGCAGCGCGAGGCCAAGAGCGGCTACCAGGCAGGCAAGAAGGAGACCAAGGACCTGTATGCACCCAAGCAGGCCAGCAAGAGCGGGAAGAGCAAGAACAAGGTGAAGAAGAGCAAGTCTCCCAAGCCACCCAAGCCCACGGAGGATGAGGAGGAGACGGGGTTGCAGAAATCACTCAAGTTCAACCTCATGAACGACTCTGTCAGCGACAGCCCCCGGATCCACCTGCCCCTGAACTACCCTCCGGGCAGCCCGGACCTGGGCCGCCACTACCGCTCCAACTCGCCGCTGCCCTCCATCCAGCTGCAGCCCCAGTCACCCTCCGCCTCCAAGAAGCACCAAGTGGTGCAGGACCTGCCGGCCACCAACACCTTTGTTGGCACCGGGGACAACAACTCGACGGGCTCCGAGCAGTACTCGGACTACAGCTACCGCACCAACCCCCAGAAATACACCAACAAGCAGGTAGGAGAGCTCATCCTGAGGCCGGCAGCGGCGCCCCCGCTGCACCGGGGAGCCATCTGGACAGAGGTGTGGGAGTGAGCGTGGACTGGCCCCCAGCCCTGCATGTGTGGCCCAGGGGCTGGCGTTGGACTACCCCGGAGCCGAGCCACAGAGCCTGGGCGCGGTGCAGGGAGGGGGTGGGGATGGGGATGGCGTGGGGGAGGCCAAAAAACTGTCTGAGCCCTTGCCAGAGCGCCCGGGGCTGGGTCCTGGTGGCGCTGCCTGGGTGACGGTGACGCGAAGGGCACTGCATGTGTGTGGCTCTGCATGTGGGGCTCTGGGCAGGGAATGCCACCCACCTGTGTCCCCTTTGGGGACCACTCTAAGAGCACCAAGGAGGGCGATGCCCRCCCTTCATCCCTCCCTCCGCTTGGGCTGGCTCATGGGGAGGAGGGACTGGTCCTGCTCCTGCCACAGCCGGGTTCCAGCCCTGCCCTGCTCCAGGGAGCAGTTGGGAAGGCTCTGGCCTCACTGTTGCCAGCCTGGCTCTGCTGGTGCGGCTGAGCCTGCCACCATCCCTGCGCCAGGGCGCCTCAAAGGGAGCTCTGCACCCGCTGTGGCTGCCCGGGCAGGTGGGGCTGGGCGGAGGAGCAAAGCTCTGCCTTTTTCCCAGGCTCAGGCTCCGGCTTCCCCCAGGCTCGGGCCCTCTGCCACAGCCAGCACAGTGAAATCCGGGCTTCCCGTAGCACGAGCACTGGGCCTGGAGCTGTGGCTCTGCAGGAGAGGGTCTGCAGATCCTGGTGGCTCAGGAATGTCCCATCCGTGTGGCAGGGCTGGGGCTGTGCTGGGGCTGGGGGAGAGGGGCACTGAGGTCTCTGCTGCCGTCGGGTCACTGCTCTTGGTGTTGCCGGGGGGGTCTGTGCGTGCGGGGCAGGGCGGAGGCAGGTCTTGGCTGCTCGCTGGTGTGCACTGGAGCTTGGAGCTGAGCCACGAGGTCGTGGGCTGAGTGTGGAGCTTGCAGGACCCTCTTTCTCAGGCTGTCTGGCCACTTAGGAGCTTGCACCACATTTCTGCTTTGGCACTTCTGTCTTTAACCAGCCATGGAGGGAGAGGGGGAGTGAGTGCCTGTGGCTTTGTCTTCTTCCTGGGGCCCCATGGGTGAGGACCACCCCCTCTCCCCCGTGCTGTACCCCCTGTGCCCCATGACACCCCTGCCCCCTTCTTTGTACCCCAGTGAGCGGCAGGCTGGGCTCCTGCCGTGGGGCTGAGCTCAGCTGCCCTGTTGGATTTGACTTCAATAAAGTTTTCTATTTTTGACCGGTTGTGCCTTATTTTCCCTGCTGCCCCTGAGAAGGCTCTCCCAGTGATTTCCCAGGCATATTTTCCATGTCCCTGGCCACTGGAGCACTCAGGCCCTGTGGAGGCCAGAAGTGATGCTCGTGTGAGCCAGCCACCTCCACAAGCCCTCCACCACCACCCAGCATGGTCAGTCCAGAGGGCTCACGGTGCTGACCCTTCATCCCCAGGCTGACATGTCCCATGTCTAGTCACTACCTGGCCCTCTGAAGATGTCCCTCCAGGACAGGGTTCCCAACACCTGCACACACACACACACACAAAYGTGTGTGTGTGTGGATGTGGATGCAGTCCGAGCCACGGCCCAGCCCGCCCAGCCTTCATTTCACTTCACACCAACATCCTCCCTCAAAGCTTCTCCTGGTTCATCCCCACATCCTCTTGAGCCACACCCACGTCCCACAGCCAGAGCGTGGTGGAGCAGATCCCCGTGCCTGGCTAGCCTGACCCAAATCCCTGTGGCGCGGGCTGGCAGCGCCGCAGTGCTGCAATGAGGGCGCGTGCGGTTGCAGATGGAGCCTTGACGTGTCAGCAGCGCCCAGATCCCAGTGCTCCCCCACCCTGGGAGGGAGAGATCCTCTCAGGAAGTCTTGCTGGAGCCGGGTGGTCCTGCTCCCCACGCAGATGGCTCTGCCCTGAGTGGGATCTCCTGGTGGGACGGATGGGGGTGATGCCAATGCCATGGGGCTCGCTCGGGGTCTTGTCTCCAGCTGTTTGGAGAAAAGTTGGTAGGCAGGAACGGTCCAACACCCTTCTCCCACCATCCCACCATTCCATCTCYGGGCCTCCCTCCCTGCCCACCCATTCCTGTTTCTCCTGGTTTTTCTTCCAAACTGGGGCACCCATCCCTGCTCCTGTCACACCAGTTCACCTCTTCCCCAGGGCCTCCAGTGGCCTCACCAGGCTGCTGGGGCTGAGGAGCTCTGGCGCTGGGAGAGATTAGATCAGCCGGGGAAACCAGTGGTTCTGGCTTCGGTGGTTTGAGCCCTGTGCCAGCCTTGGCTCTCACAGCCTCCTCGTTTGTTTTGCTAACAGCATAAGGTTTTATCTTGAACCATCCAGGAAGTGTCTGGGCCTCCTGGGCAGGCAGGGCTGGGACCCGCAGGGAGATGCGATGGCTGCAGAGGAGGAAAGGAGACACCAGCAACCACCTCAATAACTGCTCCCCGCAGGGCTGGGCCAGGCAGTCTGGGGGCTTGGCTCAGCCCTGCTATCTGCTTCCCTTTGGGAACTTTCTGAGAGAAGTTTCCCTCCCTTCCTCGTCCTCGGCAGCTCTTTGATGAACCTGGGGTGAGAACTCAGGCGCTGGCGTGGGGAGCGGCTCTTTCTTCTGCCTGCCTCGCTCAGGCTCCATCCCTTTTTTACCGGGAGGCGATGTTCTACATCCTTTCCCAAGAGCTGCCCCGGGTCCTTGCAGCCCCCCAGCACCCGGGGAGGCAGCTGGAGCGGTGTGAACTTGAGCGAGCTCAGCAGAGGTTCCTGCACCTGCCCGCGGGCTCGGAACRGTGCAGCATTAATTACTCTCTGCGGGAGGGGAGGAGAGGAATATTGTAGCTGTAATGGACAGAAATGAAATCGTCTATGTTTGAGAATTTAGCTCAGAGTCTCCATAAATTGCAGGTTTAGGTGCTGGCAGATGTCTGGGAAAGTCTCCCACTGTCCTGGGTCAGTGGGTTTTCTCAAGGTCGCTCACGTGGAATGAGCTGATAAATGGATCCAGCAAGGAGCTGCAGATGGAGCTGAGGGTTCATGGGGGACCTGCCCTGCTTTCCCCCAGTTCCAGAGAGAAGCTGTGCTGGGAACAGCTCCTCCACACTGTGAATCAGCTCCTGCTGCTGGCATGCTGCTGGGGCTTGGGTCAGATTTGGTTCTGCCTGGCTGAGATGGAATGAGGGAAGTGTCCAGGGGCTGCAGCTCCCTGGATCTGCTGGCAAGAGTGGCTGTGTCAAAGCACAGCAGCCTGTGAGCATCACTGGGGCACCTGGGGGAGCACAGGACAGGGTGGGGAGTGGGCAGTGACCGCGCTGGAGCATTGCTGAGGATGCTGAGGGCACCAGGGGCGAGGCAGGAAGGTGCGGTGGCTCCTGGTGCATCTGTGCTGGGGACTTGGGTTGATGAGCGAGAGCCCTGTGGGGTATTTGGGACCTCAAAATGAGGAGATTCAGGCACGGGAGAAGAGCAGCCCCTGGTACAGGCTGCATGTGCAGCAGAGCCAGCGTGGGTGTGCGCAGGCTGTGCTGCAGGGGGAGGTGACAGCGGGGTGTGTACCCAGCCCGTGCCCCCACACGTGGGAGGTGACAGGGGATGCTCACGGCCAGCACCCTGTGCAGGTGGCACAGAGGGGAGCGTGGTCTCGGTGACAAGGGGGGCAGGGACACAGGCACAGGCTGTGTGTCAGGGACAGGGGATGCAGCTGCAGCCTCCCCCGGGGGAAGGGGGCACAGGGCAGGGTACGAGCCCTGTCCCCAAGGAGGGGGCAGTGGGGACTGTGCAGCCTGGACTGCGGTAGGAGGTGGCACAGGGGGTGCACAGCCCCAGGGAGGTGGCACAGGGGGTGCACAGCCCCAGGGAGGTGGCACAGGGGGTGCACAGCCCCAGGGAGGGGGCACAGGGGGTGCACAGGCTGTGCTGTGTGCAGGGTGCAGGGGGGTGGACACAGTGGCAGCAGGTGACAGCAGGGTGGGCAGCCTAGGCCAGGTGACAACTCTGTGGGCAGTGTCTGCAAGGACACAGTGGCACTGACTGTCCCCAACACATCAGGGAGGTCACTGGGTCTCTCCTGCCTGGCAGTCCGTGGCCCCACCAGCGCTGGGGACCTCGTCCTTTCTCCCTTTTGGGCTCCCCCAGCCTGGGCTCCTTGCCGGGGGCTCCCCACGTGGGGCTGGGTGACAGCACTGCCCAGTTCCCCTCTTGCCATTCCTCCCTGCCCTCCTCTTCCTCTCCCTCCTCACAGCCTCAGCCTCTCCCCTGCCTGATGCCCTTGGAGCCAGCATTGGCCTTTCCTAGCCTGGATCTGGGGAGCTCCTCCTTCTCCCCCCCCAGATCTTCCTACTTCTTTCACAGCTGTGTCTGCCCCTCTCCACCCTCTCTCCTGATCTCTCTCCTCTCCCTGGCTTTCCCCAGTCTCTCCTGACYGTGCTGGCTGCAGTACAGAGGGATGCTGAGCCCTCCCAGCGCAGGGCTGAGCCCCTGGCTGGCTCTGCTGTGGATCCTGGGGGATGAAAGCCCTGGCTGTGTGTGCAGCCGCCCGCTCCAAGGCTCCCTGATTGATATTCCCAGCACTGCTCTGCCCGCTCGGCCGGGCTCAGCTGCAGTGCTGCTCCCTGGAGYGGGGCCCGGCCCTGCAGGCTGCAACAGCCAGCACCAAACCTGGGGCAGAACCTGGGGCTGGGACAGGGCGCGTCCCCATGGTCCCTGTGTGTCCCTGTGATCTCTGTGTGTCCCTGTGTGTCCCCATGGTCCCTGTGTGTCCCCATGATCTCTGTGTGTCCTTGTGTGTCCCCATGGTCCCTGTGTGTCCCCATGGTCTCTGTGTGTCCCCATGGTCCCTGAGTGTTCCTGTGTGTGTCCCCATGGTTCCTGCGTGTCCCCATGGTCCCTGTGTGTCCCCATGGTCCCTGTGTGTCCCCATGATCCCTGTGTGTTCCTGTGTGTCCCTGTGTGTTCCTGTGTGTCCCCGTGGCCCCCTTGTGTCCCCATGGTCCCTATGGTCYCTGKGTGTCCCCATGGTCCCTGTGTGTCCCCAGGCACTCGGTGCCCCTCAGCCCACAGAGCACCCAGAGGTGTGGATGGGGTGAAGCACAGAGGGTGGGTGCAGCTGGAGGGGGTGGAGGGTGGGGTGTTCCCGGGTGAGGACAGAGCTGGGATGTTCTGGGATGTTCTGGGATGTTCTGGATGGGATAGGATGGAAGGAGGTTGCAGTAATGAGAGGGTGCAGGATGTAGGACAGGCCAGGGAGGTTGTTGTGGAGGGAACAAGGGCTGAGGAGTGCCCGGAGCAAAGGGCACAGAGTGGCTGGGATTGTGTCAGGGCTGGGGAGGGCAGCCCTGGGAGCCCTGGGACAGCAGCAAAGGGGTGGCTGCTGTGCCCTGGGGGCCAGCTGGGACCCCCAGGGTGAACCCCCTGTGTGGGGCCGTGCCAGGGCAGGTCCCAAAGAGCCCCTTCGTGGTTTGTGGGGTGTTGGGCACCCAGCACCYGTGGTGCCCTGGCAAACCTCCCGTTGGTTGGCACATCCTTTGGAATGCTGAGCCCTGTGCCAGGCCCAAACCACCTTCCTGCCCCTCCACCCTCATCCCCACACACCCCTGTCCTGTGAGAGCACCTGCCAGGAGCCCTGGGCACGGCCCATCCCCAGGGCACAGCTGTGCTGCCATTGCACAACCCAGCTCTGCTCCCGGAGAAACCAAGATGGGCACTGGAGATTATTCCAAAAGAGGCTCCTCCTGCACTGCCCTGATCCTTCAGCACCCCAGAGAGCACAGACAGCTCAGCTGGGGCACAGGGGGGTTGAACAGGGCTCAGGAGGTCACCCCTGGYACCCTGGTGCCCCTTTTCTTGTCACCTCTGACTGTGGCTGCAGCATCCACCAGCCCAGCCTGGGTGAAGCTCAGCCCTGGCTCCACCTYTGGAGTCAGACCTGCAACTCAGCCTCACTCAGCTTCCCCCCTTCACTGACCTTGTCTTTTGTCTTGACCCTTTCTGTACTTCAAGGAGAGCTACAAAAAAGATGGAGAGAGATTTTACACAGGCAGAGAGTGACAGGACAGGGGGAACTCTTTGAAACTAAAAGAGGAGAGATTTAGATGGGATATTGAGAAGGAATTGTTCCCTGGCAGGGTGGGCAGGCCCTGGCACAGGTGCCCAGAGCAGCTGGGGCTGCCCCTGGATCCCTGGCAGTGCCCAAGGCCAGGCTGGACACTGGGGCTGGGAGCAGCCTGGGACAGTGGGAGGTGTCCCTGCCATGGCAGGGGTGGGATGAGATGGGCTTTAAGGTTCCTTCCAACTCAAACCATTCCATGATTCTATTCTGTGACTTTCTGAACTTTTCTGGAGGTCTCTCACCCTTGAGGACCTAGTTTCCACATCCTACCTGTAGTAAAGGCTTCTTTTCCAAGTGTGATTCCCAACCCAACTCTCTGGAGAGGAAGAGGAGGTCAGGCAGAGGACCAGAGAGAAAACAACTCCCCCAGATCCCTTTAGAAACGTTGCTGGTTGTTTTGCATCCATGCCTGGTGTGGTGGAAGCTGTTTACTGCCTCAGCCCTTGAGCTGCTGGCAGGGAAGCGTGGGTGGGTTTGTGGTGGGAGCGTGGGCTGTGACCTGCCAGGAGAGCAGGGAAAGCTCCACCACCTCATTATTTCCATCCTTGTGGCACTCTCAGCTGGGCCTTGTGGGTCCTGCCCAGAGATCCCTGAAGATGCCCCTTTCCTGGGATGTAAACATCCTCCTGAGCTCCTCCTGCCTTGCAAAACACCACTCTGATCTTTCTGCACGTGGCACAGGGATCCTGGCACGCTCCATCAAAGCTGGGAGCCGTCCTTTGGGGAGGGCAGCGATCCCACCTCCCTCCCTGGGAGCTGTCAGAGCAGCCTGCCCTGATTCAGCTCCTCGGAGACATCTTGAAAGGCCCCAGCAACCTGAGAGCCTGCAGCTATTTTGTTCCCACATGGCCTGGTTTTCACATCCTCCCAGCTCCCCCGTGCTCAGCAGCAGCTGCTGGGGGGGCACYTCGTGGCTGGGCTCTGCACCGAGATCCTGCTGGAGCCATGGGTGATGTTCCCCTCACACTCGTCCATTCATCTCCCTGCTTGTTCATCAAAAGCTCTTGAGCCCCGTGGAAAGCAAAACCCACGTTTCAGATGTTTGAAGAGCCCTTGATTCTCATTCAGGCTGGGCAAGACCTTCTGAGGTGTTGTGATTCCAGGCTCTGCAAGTGCCTGGAGGAGCACTTTTTCCAAGGATTTCCAGTGGATCACAGTTTATTAGGGACTACTGGGGTGTCTCTTGCCCAGAGAGCTCAGAAACCTTTGCTAATGTGCTGGAAATTTGTCTGGAGCCAGGAGCTGGTTTGGCCAAGGATGTGACAGCAATTCTGGGATTTGAGGAGCTCATCCATCCCAGGGGTCCTGTGCCAGTGGGAATGGGAATTGGAGCAGTGCAGGCAAGATAAGTGGCCCTAAGAAGTCTTCCTATGACTTGTCCTACCTGTTTGATGTCTCCAAAGGAAGGTTTGTCTCACGTGGTATCTCCACTCATCAGGAGGTGCAGACCACTAAAGTGAGGGCTCTGCCCRTCTCTGCAGTGTGTGGGTGCCCAGACCTCTGGAGCAGGCACAATTCCTTGGGCAGACAGGAAAAGCTRCTGCCCTTTGCCTGTGGAAATAGAGCTGGTTGCAAAACAGGTTTGCCCTCAGAGGAAAATTTTCAATTTGAAAGCAAATCAGGAAGAACTGACAGTTTTTCCCCCTGTTTCCCAGGTCAATCAGAATATATATTATATATAAATATTTTTTTTTCTAGTAATGTCTAAAGGCATGATTTTGCCTGACCTTTTCGAGTTGAGCTCCATAATTAATACTTGGCTGGAGTCCTGAAGTGAAAGGTACCTTTGCAAGAGCATCATTTTTTCATTTTCACGTGTCAGCAAAGATCTCCCCCCACGCCCCAGCCCTGAAACAGGGAGCTCGCTTGAATAATGATCTGATTCCAGCAAATTGACAGRTTTTCTGTGGAAAGGCTTCCATGGAAGCATTCCTGGTTATCTCCATTTTTTTTTGATAGAGTCCTGAGTCTACAGCTTCGGACCCCCTGCTCTCCCCAGAGCCTTCAGTGCTCTCTGTCAGCTCCACTGGGTGCAACTGGGAGCCAGATTAGCTCATTATTTTCCCAGCATCATTTTCCCACTCTGCAGCTGTTGGATTCCTCGAGGGTTTTATTCAAGTGTTGCTCCCAGTCCCGGAAAGCTTTTTCTCCCTGGGATCTTAAGATAGTTTTAATGTGATTATGAGGCCTCCTGCTGCATCCAGGGCAATTTCCACTCCACACCAACCATCTCCAGAATAGCTCCATTATCAGCTGGATGGTGACAGACATTCCAGGGCAGCACAGCCAGGCCAATTTAGACATCATTCCATAAAGATTATGACCCCTTTCCATTTTACCATTCGCCCTTCTGATGATTTATTTCTGTATTTTCCTTGCCCATCTTCATTTCACCCAAAGAAAAGCCAAATGGCACCTCCTGGATGGGCTCAGAGCTGGGATAGGCTGAGGGTTAGGCAGGCTCTGTCCCCAGGCTGCCTAAATGGGTTTCTAATTGCGTTAGATCTTGCTCTGAGTTAGATAAATTCGATCTGACCAGGCAGGTTGGCACCGGGCTTTGGCGGCTTCTTTGAGCATCATGCAAATTTCAGGAGGCTTCAGGGCACCTATGTGGAGTCAGGCCGCATTTTCCCCAGATTTATTCATTAAATAGTGCCTCGGGAGCTGATGTCCATTTGAGGCTGGCTGCTCTGCTGTCATTATTTCGGCAGGACTTGGAGACTGCCTCTGCTGACTGCAAGGTCAGCACTCGCTAATTGTCAGCTGAGCAGCCACTCAGGAGGGGGAGCAGGTGCTTTTTGGGATGACACCTGGGTTTGGGAGCTGGGATTCCATGGGTTCCTGTGCTTTTTTCTTCTGGTTGTGGATTCCCTCTCTGGTTTGTCAGCAGTGGAAGAGCTCAAGGGGTGTTGGGAGCTGGGGATGGACACAGGGATTTGTGGGCAGACACAGCCAGCACATGAGACCTGTGAGCATCACGGAGCAGAGCGGTCACCCCGTGGCTGATGTGCCCCGTGGGACCCCAGTGGCTGTGGTGGAGGTGACCCCAGTAAGGCCAGTCTGGCAGATCACAGATTTGGGCCTCTAACTGTGCTCCAGAATTGTCAGGGTTCTTTGGGAGGGACAGAATCTTGGGAGGGCCTGAAGGAGAGTTTTGGATAAAAGGGTGGCTCTCACAGGTGTGAGACCACAGATCTTGGCTTAGATCTGTCCTTGTCCCTCCCAGCCCCTGGGACCTGCCCTTCCCTCAATTCCTTCGTGTTGGGCAAACAGGGAGCAATCCTGGGAATGCAGCTGGGTCTGCTCAACCAACTGAACCCCTGGAGATGCTGGGGCAGGGCAGGGAGGGGCCCTTGGGGCATCGGGGGCAGGAGCAGGAGGTGACACCAAGCCAGGGCAGTACTTGCCTTGTCCCTTTTCCCTGTCCCTTGTCCCTTGTCCCTTTTCCCTGTCCCTTGTCCCTTTTCCCTGTCCCTTGTCCCCTGTCCCTTGTCCCTTGTCCCTTTTCCCTGTCCCTCAGGGTGCTGCTGTGCCAGGAGATGCCCTGAGCTCTTCCCGTCACCTGCAGGGTGAGTGCAGAACARGCAGGGAGGGCTCTTGGGAGGCTTCTCCTCCACAAACCAGTGCAGTGGGCAGACAATGTGCTGCTGGAGRGTCATGGAACAGGATGGGAAGAGCTGTCTCAGCTCCATTCTCACCCCAGCAGGGCAGCAGAAGCTCTGGTGGCTCAGATGAGCTGTGAAATGGTCGGCTCAGGGACGAGCTGTGTCCTGTTTCCTGGAGCCTGAGCGTTGCCCTGGGTGGTTTTGGCAATTCAGCTCCAGCTTTCCTCGAGGCCTGCCCTGGTTTCCATGGACATAATATYCCCTCAGCCTCCTGCTCCCAAGGCTGTGCTGCACTGCACTGGAGCCCTGCTCCTCGCCCGGCAAAGCAAACAATTCCCAAGCCTCCACCCGCGGAAAGCTGGCTCTGGGTCACTCAAAGCATGATCCCCGGGCTTATCCTTCTCTCTTCCCCTCCATATCCAGGGATCTTGCGTGGCTCCAGGTTGGTGTGTGAGGGAGAGGGGCTGATGAATCCATGTGAAGTTGGGTAGCTCCAGTGCCACAATGGCTCCCTTGTCGCTCAGTTTGATATTCCGGGCGCTGGCTCTGACATTGCCTTTCACTCCCGGCCCTGTGAGTTGCTGCATTGTGGCGGCTGTAGGGGAAGCAGCTCCCTTGGCAGCTGCCTGAAAGGGGCTTCTGGCATGTGGGGAGGCACAGGAGGCCAGGGGAGCGTGGATCCTGCTTTGGGATCAGCAGTGGGCCAGCTAACAGGGGCTGGATTCTCCCCCCTGCSCTCAGGGTGGCTCCCCTCCATCCTGCCAGCAGGAAAAGGGTGCCCGGGGCGGATTCGGTGGTTTCCTTTGTGAACAATGGAATTCCTCCTGCTGCTCGGTCCCTGCCCTCTGCACAGGCAGTGGTGCCAGTGGGTTTGTGGGGACATGGTGACATCCTGAATTCCTGTTGCCTCCTGGCACTGCTGTCCTTTGGGCTGAGTTTGTTTTCCCTGGGTTTAGCGAGGAGAATCAGCCTGGTGCAGGTTGTGCTGGGAGCTGGAGATGTTTGAATGAGGGAGCAGAGGGGCTGAGGACTGCAGGGTCCCCTGACCCCCATCCAGCATCCATCAGTGGGAATCCTCACAGAATCATTAAGGTTGGAAAAAAAACCCTCCAAGATCATCAAGATTTGATGTGACCCAGCCCAGAGCACCCAATGTCACCTCCAGTCATTCCCTGAACACCTGCAGGGATRGTGACTCCACCACCAGCTGATGCCTGACCACCTTTTCCATTAAGAAAGATTGAAAGAAATGTCTCCCAATATAATTTTTCCTAGTGTGCCCTTATGGCAGAAGGAATCAGCACAGTCAGGGATTGGTGTTGGGGGGTTTGGGATGTGCAGCCAGGACCAGCCAGGTTGGGGACAGCCCACAAAAATTCCTCACCAAAACAAAGCTCCAGACGAGCCCCAAAACTGGAGCTGTGGGCTTGGGGCTGGTTTCCCTGTGGCTGGAAAATTGGGGAAGGGCTGGAAGGGGCACAGGGAAAGGCAGATGGGATGGAAGGGGCACAGGGAAAGGCAGATGAGATGGAACGGGCACAGGGAAGGGCAGATGAGATGGAACGGGCACAGGGAAGGGCAGATGAGATGGAACGGGCACAGGGAAGGGCAGATGAGATGGAAGGGGCACAGGGAAGGGCAGCAGGGCTGAAAGGGGCACAGGGAAGGGCAGCAGAGTTGCCAGAGCTGCCTGGTGTCTGCAGCAGGACTTGGCAGAGCAGGATGCAGCCTGGATTTGTGGAATTGGAAGGGGGCAGAGCGAGGAGTAATTACTGCCGTTCCTCACAACCCYGCAGGTAGGAGAAGTTCAAGGCAAAACGAGCAGGCAGCAGAGGCAGCAGCAAAGGGAAGAGCTTTTCCAGTGAGCACATGGGCTGGAGTTCACTGCTGCCTCAATCTGCGGAGGCCAGAGCAGGCACGGCCTCAAAAAGGCAGGAGAGCACTTCACAGAGGATGGATGGGGGTCACCAGAGGGAGAGCTGCCAAGGATTCCTCCTCGGGAAAAATCCCTGAGCTGCGGCAGCACAGAACCTGCAGGATTTTCCCATCAGAGCATCCCTGCGGGAAGAGGGGGACAGGGCTCAGTTTGTCCCTGGTGCTGGCACAGGGGTCCCCATCAGGAACATCACAGTGAGCACGGGGGAGCCCTGAAAATGCAGTTTTTTTATCCAAAGCCACAGTTTCTCAGCTGAGAAAATAGACAGCTCTGCCCCAAATCTCATTCCAGCACTGTGGCAGCAGTTGGAAGTAGGAAACCAATAAATACTGGGGGTAAAAGGAGGGAGTTACAGCAATTAGGAGAAATGAGTCGTTCTGGAGTGTAGAAAATTAACAAGCAAAGCCAAAGACATTGGGGGAAAATCAATTATTACAAAGTCAACACAATAAGTACTTTAAAAAATGTGCCAGGAAGAGGTGGAATTCAGGAACTGTCAATTCCAAGTGGAGATTGCAAAATTGTTAATTATGGAGAAAAATGCAGAAGTGTTGACTAAATAGTTGGAGTAATTTGGGCTGAGACATAACAACGTAGGATGTGGGACCTGCCCATGTGTTGGGAACCAGCAAAGGCATTCMAAATAGAGATATTTGACATAATGGAATGGAATAATTTGCAGCAGAGAGTGGGATCTCTCTGCTCCGGAGGTGTCCATGGAGCTGGGGAGCCTGGGGTGGGCAGGACTGGTAGGGCAGCGATGCCACGAGCAGCTGGAAGAGCTGGCTGGGGCTGTGCAGTGCTCACTGCCCTGGGCAGCCCCAGGGAACAACTGGATTAATGGCTAAAGCAGGGAATGGCTGATGGAAATAGCGCTGACGTCAGTCACTGTGGCTGGGCACTGGCATTACGTGACAGGTCTGGCTTTTAAACCTTTCCTTAGGCATGGCCCTGGCCTCTGTGAGGAACAAGGGCTGCTGCAGGCATTCCCACAGGGCTGGAGAGGCAGAGCTGGTTTGTGYTGGGCACAGAGCAGCTGGAGACTGATGGATGCTCCCAGCTGATAATGGGGATTTTATCACTATCATTATTATTATTTTTATTGTTTTGCATGAACACTGCTCTGAGGTTGGACATCAGCAGGARTTTCTCCATGGAGAGGGTTGGTCAGGCATTGGGAGGAGCTGCCCAGGGAGGTTTGGAGTGCTCATTCCTGGAGGTGTCCAAGGATCACCYGGATGTGGCACTCAGAGCTCTGGGCTGGGGATCAGGCACAGCTTGGACTCGATGACCTTGGAGAGCTTTTCCAGCCTGGGATTCTGAGCATTGTGAGGCAGATCTGGTGTATCCAGAGYTTAGGGAGGGGAAGGGAAGCTTGGCTGGGATCCCTTGTGGAGCCACGTTCTCCTGGAGCTGCTCCTCGGTGCCCGCTGCCATTCACCGCTGCAATCAATGGTCTGGAAGGAAATCTGAAATCACTGCTGATAAACCCGCGGCTGCCACGGAGATTGGTGGCGTGGGAGATGGTGCCGAGGACGGAGCAGCCATGCAGAGCAMTCCAGATTGCTTGGTAAACTGGGCCCATTTAAACAAAGTGCATTTTAACGCGGCCCAGGAACGGAGCTCTGGCTGATATCCTGGGAAGTGCTGGCTTTAAAATGGATTCAAGGGTCACGCTGCGTGAGTAGCTCAGGGTTAAGAGGCTGGTACAGACCTCAGGTGGAAAAACCTGTGAGGTTGGAAGGGCAGGAAGGCGCTGCAGGAAGCCCTGGTGAGGTGGCACCTGCAAAGGTCACCTCTGATGAGGAACAGSGAAAAACTGGGGCAAGCAAAGATGAGGGCCCCAAAACAGATTTGCTGTTTGCAGGTTGTGACTTGGAGCTGCTGTGTTTGACTCCTCAAACAGACGGCTCTGCTGTGCCTGGACTGCMGTGCACAGGCAGCTCCTTGTGCAGAGGGCACTGCCTGCTCAAAGGCTCTTTACCCTCCCCCAGAAAGGTCACACCAAACCCAATTTCTGTGAGTCAAGGCCAGGCAAATCAATTCCGTGCCTTTCCATGATTCCAGAGCCGGGCTGAGGGGGTGGAGAGCTTCCCAGGGACGCGCTGGTGGGGCTGGGCACAGAGGGAGGGGGGCACTGCCCGTGCCAGCGCCACGCTGCCCTGTGGGGCTGCAGGGACAGGGCTGGGGAGCCCTGCAGGGACAGCAGCCCTTTCCAGGTCTGCCTGGTGACATTTAGGGGAGGTGCTTCTCAGGTAAAAGCGCTGCTGTTGGGATGCAGCCCCCCGGGCTGGGGGGATGGTGGCTGTCACAGGCTGGCTTTGGGACGTTGTTGATTTGGGTTATCTCAGCACCCCGAGGAGCCTGGCGGGGATGGTGCAAGCAGGGAGGGAAAGCAGGAGGGAAAGCAGGAGCTCGGGAGGAAAGGYAAGGCAGGAAATGGGTTTCAGCTGGGTGGGCAGGGTGCAGGGGGAGGGCAGTGCCGGGCTTTACACGGTCCCTGTGGGCTGGGAGGGGACTCCAGAGGGTCACTGGCACCTGGGCAGCGCTGCCTTGTCCTCAGCTCCTGCAGAGCCCTCCTGTGCCTTAGTGCCAGGGCTTGCACCCTCTGCTCTGGCAGCCCCATCCTGTGCCCCCTCTGCTGTGCCCCATCCTGGCAGTGTCCAAGGTGGGCTGGATGAGGCTCGGAGCCACCTGGGCTAGTAGAAGGTGCCTGCCCATGGCAGGAAAGGGATGAAATGAGCCTAAAGGCCCTTCCAGCTCAAACCCTGCCATGATCCTGTGATTGCACTTGGCCAAAGCCACCATTGAGGGGTTTTTGCCACAGTGATTAACCCGGTGTTCCCCACTGCAGGTAGAGGTCACTCCTTCTCATCTGCCAGTGGTCCCAAGCAGAGGCTTTCCCTTTCCAGCCTTTGCCACCCTTAACCTTCTCTTCCCTGAACCAATTTCTCTCTTTTTTTGAAATATTTTGTCATGGCTTCTAACGACTGCTTGTCTGTTCTTCTCTGCTGAAGTGGGGCACTCTCCTCAAAACCGGTGCCCAGCTCAGCCTCCTGGCACCCAGCAGAGCTGGCACGTCCCAGCCCAGTCACACGTCCCAGTATTGATGCATTTTTGGGTGGGAGGCTGGCAGCAGGGGTGGATCCCCAGCCCGTGATGTGCAGTGATCCTCAGCCAGCTGTGACTGCTCCTCACGMGGGTGCAGATGTGACAGATCCATCCCACATCTGTCATGCCAGCAGCTAATGAAAACACAGCCCAGCCACGGATTCGGGACACAACCCAGAGCTTTAATGTGATCCATGATCCCAGCTGAAAAGGCTGTCTGCAGCAATTCCTTCGGGAATAACACTTTCCAAATGGTTTGCACCCACATTACCCAGGCAGGGATGTACTGTGCTGCACCTCTGCTGTTTGCTTGCATTACTTATGAGAAAATCAGCTAAAACAGTGTCAAAAAAAACTTCCTCAAGTCGAGCTAGAACATTTACTGCTCCTCCTCCCTCCACGAGGCCTGCTGTCTTTTCAAAGGAAGGAGTTCAATGGCTTGACATGTTTGTTTGTGACAAACCTACAGTGGCTGTTACTCATTTCCTTGTTATCTTGTAGGTACTTACAAAGAGTTCTTTTATCTGCTTCAGTATTTTTCCAGGAACTGAAATTAAGCTAACTGTTTTATAATTCTCCAGCTCTTCTTTTTTCTCATCATTAAAGACAGGCRCTATTTTAGCTCACTTCCAGTCTTCTGGAAGCTCCCTGATTCTCTACAAATTCCTCAGGAAAAAAAAAAAAARKYYTKRGRAAAAAAAAMMCAGCCCTAACAGCTCTGAAGTTACTTAAATCAGGTCTCTAAGCATCTGTGGTGAATTTAATCAGGTCCAACCAACCTTAAAGCAGCTCATCTAAATGCTCCCTCTGTGTTCCTTCCCTCTGTTCGTCTCAATTCCTTCCCTTCCTGGCCGGTGCTCGCTGTGTGTGGGACGCCTGATTGCCACTGATTTGTAGGAAAGACACCAGCACAGAAAAAGGTATTCAGCCTAAACAGTGTGTTGGCTCCTCTCTCACCTCATCACCTTCAGATCTCCATCAAATAATTCCWGTCTTGGGCTTTTCCCCACGTTTCTGGTGGGGAAACATTGTGGTGGCTTTTTCTTGCTCTCGGTGGCTGTGTTTCATTCCCCTCTCTTGCCCCTTGAACTCTCCACTCCACTCCTCGGTAATCACACCAAAGAAGGATTTGGTGGAAGGATTTGGAGTGGGATAATGATGTGGCTTAATGGCTGCTGGCAGGGAGCTGCTCCGAGCGTGAGGCAGAGCTGGGGAGGGAGAGAGTGAAGTGGGGTCTTGGAAAGGCTTCACGAGGTGATCCTGGGAGGAGAATCCTGGGGATGGGAGCTGGGGTCAGGCCAGGGGCTGGCAGGGGAGGGAGGATGTGGCTCTGTGCTGGGCAGTGATGCCATCAGAGAGGCTTTCGGGTGGCCTTGGCCACGTTAGGTTCTGGGGTTGCATTGGGAACCGGCCAAGTGGGGATCTCTGGTCAAGGGTGGGGACAGTGATTCAGAAGGCTGTTCTGATGGGGGGACCTTTCCAGAGCTGTCCTGCTGTGGGAGGGGACACCTGGGTGACAGACGAGGCTGGGACAGAGCTGTGAGGGCAGCGATGGGTTGGGACAGCACAGCGACCATGCAAAGTGTGCTCCCTACATGTGATGGGGAGCACTTGGCTGGGATGGAGCCTGGTGCTGAGTGTGCCAGGATGGCTCTGGGAGCTGAGGATGGGGTCAGACTGGATGACCCCACCCTTTTTATTCACCTGTCAGGTGGGTGATGCAACATCTTCTCTCTTGTCTGCAGTTACCTCATCGCCGAGTGACGTTCTCTGCAGCCAGCCAGGCTCAGGACCTGCAGGACCCCTCCCAGCACAGCTACTACGACAGCGGKCTGGAGGAATCCGAGACCCCCAGCAGCAAATCTTCATCAGGGCCCCGCATTGGGCCCCTGGCCCTGCCCGAGGACCACTACGAGCGCACCACGCCCGATGGCAGCATCGGGGAGATGGAGCACCCCGAGAACGGTACGTGCCCGCCCTCGCGCCTGTCCCCTCCCCGGCACCTGTCCCCGAGGCTTCTGGTCCTCCACGATCCCTGTCCCCAGGTGTGGGTGACATGGAGCTCGGCTGGGACACGCTCGKCTTGGTGGGATGTGAGGATGGAGAAGAGGAGGGGCTCAGAGCAAGAGAGCTGCAAGGAGGGGTGGGGAGGGGCCAGGTGGGTGAGGGAGGGGAGATCTGGGCGAGCTATGGGATGGGAGGAGTCAAGGAGACAGGTGGGTGTGGCAGGAAGCAGGTGGGTGTGGTAGGGACAGGTGGATTTGGCCAGACACTGTGGTCTGAGATGGCAGCCCAGGGGCGAGCAGAGGGGCTGTATCCCAGCCCATGGGGAGCTCGTGTGCTGCACTCAGGGGTCCCATGGTTGCCCATCCCCACCTCAGGGGGACTGGGGTGTGCTGAAGCTCCCTGTGTGTGTTTGGGGTCGGAGCTATGGGAGGTTCCAGGGGGCAGAGCAGGTTTAGTGGCACAGGCTGGGCTCAGGAGATCCATGGAGTGGAGGCCCATCGAGCGTGGTGGTGGTGGCAGCAAACCCCAGAGCGACATGTCCCTTCACCTTGCCCCTCAGGTCACCTCCCCATGGGGTCCAGCTTTCCCCGAGAACCCCTGGAGGTGTCTGTGATGTCACCACCAGAGAGCTGCTTCCCCGCGGTCGTGCTGCTCGTSCTGCCCCTGTGCTGCCCCCCTGGCTGCAGCCCACCCCCCCAGCTGTCTTCTCCGGCCAGCTCCTGTCGCTTCCTTGGATTTGGCTCTGGCTGTGCACATAACATCTTCTCTCCTGTACCTGCTGCCTTCTGTGCTTGTGCCCCCAGGGGAGGTGGCTGTGGAGGTGGCAGGGTCAAAGAAACTTCTGGGAGGGAAGAGAAGCAGGTGGAAGAGGGTTCTCCTGAAGTCTCCTCCGGTTTCTGGGAGCATCCTTGGCTTTGGGACAGGTGTGTGCGTGGTGGGAAGATGGCCGAGTGCGCATTCAGACAGTTTTTAGGGAGCTGCAAACCTTCTGGGTCCCTCTGTTGTGGAAATGGACAGGTCTAGTGGAACATCTCTTCCCAGTTCCCAGGTTATTCCTGGGGTAACACTGGAGTTCTCTGTGTTACAACCATTGGACCGAGGCATGATGGGGTTCCCAAATCCATCTGTTGCACCYTCCTGTCCATGAATGTTGTGCAGATGACTTCCTCCCCAAAAGTGCCAGTCGGTCACCTGGGAAGAGCAGTTTGGAGCAGCTCCTGGAGCCCTGGCACATGGTAGCAGTACTTGGAAGGGAGGCTGGAAGGGTGGTGAGCATGGAGCTGCCCCATGGATGAGCTGATGGACACGGCGAGGTAGTGGGGGTGATGGACCTGGAAGAGGAAAGGTTGAGCCCTGGAATGTGACAGGAAACTCGAGGATGATGAGGGAGGAGCAGGGCTAAAAGTAGAAAGCGGAGAGAGAGAGGAGCACCTGGAAGGTGGAGGGCAGAGAGGGTTGTCTTGGGATATCCCTTGGAATGTTTGTTGTGCGCCCGGCTGGATGGGCAGAGCTGAGGAAGGCCAAGGGACACTGCCTGGAGATGCCAGGGATGGCTRCCTGCCCACAGCATCACAAACCTGCCCTACCAACCAGCTCCCTGTCTTGGCACAAGGTGCCCTGTGTGTGTTCACCTCCCAGGAGAGCAGGAATCACCCCACACCCATCCACCACCAGATCCCTGTGTGGTACAGACCCTGCGGAGGCTCCCAGGAATAACCACAACCCTGCTCCACTCTCCGTCCCCCAGAACGTCCTCCCTTGGCTCCCTTCCCATGGCAGGGGTTGGGAATCAGGCTCCACTGGCTCCAGCATCTGTCCTGATGCTGGAGGACATCCTGTGTTGGGTGCAGAGGCCGTGGCAGGGCAGGGCTCTTGGAATCCCCCAGCATTATCCGGAGCTGGTCCTGGTGCTCTGCAGATAATCTGGCACGGCAGTTCAGGGGGGACCTGAGGAGCTGGGCTCAGGGTCGTGATCCTCTAAGCAGACTGTGAGGGCATCCTGGCACTGGGACAGGCCATTTGGGGATTAGGAGGCACTGGGGTGTTAGACCAGCTCACCAGAGCTGTGTTTGCTCCGTGCCCTGCCCGAGGTGTGGCACATCCACATCTGTGCTTCCAGCCAGGCCTTGTTAGTCCCGAGAAGGATCATGACTTGTTTCCTGCAAAGGCTCTCCAGTGATGTGGGACCATCATGACCTTTTGGGGACTGTCCCACCATGTCCTTGCCTTGGCTCCATCARCAGCCCCAGCCCCTCAGAGAGGTCAGATGTTGGGTTTTGGAGCAGACAAAGCTGTTCCTGACCTTCTGTTAAACCGCGGAGCCGCGCTGGATCCCGCACCCCCATCCCGCGGCACGAGCGCCAGGCTGACACCACTGTGCATTTTCTCAGCTTTCATCTGGTTATAAATATCCAACATAACAGGGCTTCCATTGCTTTCTCCAGGAGATTATCCCTGCAGCCGAACCAATCTGATAAGCAAGTATGCAAGGCTATTTATAGCGTTTCAACTGGAAGACAGATCCATGCCTTTTCTTTGTAGATGGTTCTTCACTTGATTAACACACATCTCAGTGTCCTCCTTTTTTGGACCCTTTCTGCTGTGCAGACTGCAGTAAAATGCTGTATTGCAGGGGCTGAGCCAGGCCCTTTGCAGGAGGAATTACGCTGGTTCTGGTGAAGACTTCTCCAGGAGCTTGGCACTGACGTGGCAGCTCCTCTGTCATCCCAGGCGTTTGTCATCCCTGCTATTTTCCCTCTCTGCCCACTGTTTCCTCCCCAACATTTCCCGGCGCTGTTCCCCACCTTGGTGGGGCCTGCTGAGCTGGGAATGAAGCTCAGGCTCCCACTTGGCCGCCCAGTGCTTTTCCCAAAGACATCTGCTCCCCCCGCATCCCAGATTTGCTTTGGCTGGAAGGAGCCTGGGAATGCTGGTGCTCCATGGGGGCTCTGCCCTGCCATAATSCACGGAGGGCTTGGATGGGGACAGTGCCAGTCCCTCTCCATCAGCCATCGAGGGAATTTAACAGGATTTCAGGAGCAAATTTGAGCAATTTAAGAATTGTTACATGGATCTTGTTTTCCCTCTGTCCCTGTGTGGTGCAAATGTACCTGGGATTGTGTTATTGGATTGGATGAGGATTGGATTGGATGAGGCACTTCTGATTCGTGTTTTTCCACACCCAAAATCTGTTTTATGGCTGTTATTTAAAGTGGGGACCCCATGCCATTTTTAATGCATGCAGTTACAACTGTGCTCTGAGCATGGAATTAAAAAACACCTCATGAGCTTTCCCAACACTCTCTGTGCCGTAGGATCTGCACTTCCCAGATGTTCGTGAGTTTATCCTCACAGTTCCAGGGAAGAAACTCCACCATAGGTGGGGAATGAAATAGAAAATTGCAATTTGCATTTTTCTGAGGTGGCTGCTTGTTCTGGGTGACCCTGGATGAGCGGGCGGCTCCTCCCTCTGTGTGTTGGGATCCTGGTGTTCCAGAGGCACGAGGCAGGAATCCGGCTGCTCCCAGATGCCAGAGCCCAGGCTGCTGCTGATATCTGAGGTGGGAGCAGAGCTTGGCTTTGGGACTTTGTGGCAGAGCTGGTTTGAAGCTCTCCTGCCTGGTTCAGGCTTTGCCAAGCCCAGCCTTTTCCCGGTGCTGTCTGAGCCCCTCCCAACACCTCAGCACAGTTGGAGTGGATAGATAGAGATTCCACTTCCCAGGTTTGGCTGTTGGGCTCAATAAAACCCCCCCAGTCCAGCTTTTCCTTTGTTTCAGGGAAGATTTAGAGGGATGCGTGGCAAATGAAGAAGGAGCAGCTTGTTTTACCCGTGTGTGGCACAGCCATGAAATCCCAGCCTGTGATTCTGCTGGGAGCATCCCTTTAGGAAGTGCCCACTTTGTTAGCACAGTGTGTGAGACCCCAGGTGAGCCCTCCCGGTGGAAGGTCCTCTCTGCCCCCAGTTTCACCAGTTTACACTTAAACTCTGCTGCAGCTCCTCCCATTTCTTCCCACTGAGTCCCACAACACCAGAATTCCCCTCCTGGTGCGTACTCGGAGATCCCATTCAGGCAACTCAACATTTAAAGATCCCTTTGAAAGAAAACGGAGTCAAGTCCCTCCCTGTGAGCAGAGCCAAGCCAAGGGATTTTGGCAGCTGGGTGTCTCTTCCTTCCTCCCACCCTTCCTCGCACTCCTCCAGCCATTGCCATCTGCTCCTGCCACCACCACAGACCTGCAGCCTCATTCCTGGGCAGCAGCAACATCTGGCACATCTTAGATGTGTGTGGTGCTTTTTGGCAACCCTTGCAGAGGCAGCCTGGGGAGAAGTTTCCCTCCTCCTCTTTGCTAATTTCTGATTATAGTCCAAGCCTTCCATTCCTTCGGCTCATTTTCCTCTCTGCGTGGTCTCCAATTTGCCTACAAGCTTTTGGTGGGCTGGATGTGCCCAGGTGATGTCCCACAGCCCCCCAGCAGCACTTGGTGACATCCACTTGGCAGCTCCAGGTGCAGGGCTGATGTGTCTGGGAGTGTTTGTGTTCACAGTGTGACCATGGCATGGAAACAAGGCTGCACCTGGCTGTGTGTGCACCCTGCAGTGCCAGGGATCACTGAATGGTTTGGCTTGGAGAGGACCTTAAAGCCCATCCAGTGCCACCCCTGCCATGGCAGGGACACCTCCCATTGAGCCAGGTGCTCCAGCCCCAGTGTCCAGCCTGGCCTTGGGCACTGCCAGGGATCCAGGGGCAGCCCCAGCTGCTCTGGGCACCCTGTGCCAGGGCCTGCCCACCCTGCCAGGGAACAATTCCTAATTCCCAATATCCCATTCATTCCTGCCTTTTGTCAGTGGGAGCCATTCCCTGTGTGCTCTCCCTCCAGCCCTTGTCCCAGGTCCCTCTCCAGCTCTCCTGGAAGGGCTCTGAGCTCTCCCTGGRGYTTTCAATGCTGAGCACCCCCAGTTTTGAGCTCCTTGAGAAGGTGGATAGCTCAGAGTACTCCTGTGCCAGCCATCCTCTTCTCCTGCTCGCCACAAGGATGGATTTGCAGCCCTGGGCAGTCACTGCCTCCTGCCTCAGCTTTAGTGCCAGTCATGAGCTGCTTTTTAAGGTTCTCACTGTGATTGTTGTTCAATTCCTCGCAGCCAACAGATGGGACAAAAAAATTACATTCTGTCTCCTTCCCTGGCACAGAGACTCCTCTAGATCTTAAAATCTATTCTCTTTTTCCTACATTATCTCTAAATGTCCCTTTTGTCTTGTAGAAAGAGTTCCAGGCACATTTGCAGTCTGTGGAGTTGGGGTTTTTTTCAGATGTACCATGCAGCACTTCTGCTTTGTTGCAGAGGCTGAGGGATGCTTTGGAGTGGGCYTTGTCTGGGATGGGGGATTCCAGCTAGATCTGTGCCATTCCTGGTCTTTGCTGACTGGGATCCAGCAGGTCACACATCTGCCCAGCTGGGCTYGGGTCTGGCTGCTGCTTGGGCTCCTCTCTAGCTGAGACATTGTGGGTTTGGGGTTTTTGTAACTGATCTTCAGTCCTTTTTAACACTTCAGGGCCGGGATTCCTTTTGTCCTGACCAGCAGCTCCCACTGCTGCCTGGGTTTAGGGTGTCCACATTCTTTGTGACCATGTTCTGCTCATCATCTTCCTCTGGAAATTCTTTCTGGGTCCCTCAGTGATCTTCTTCTTCTGCAGAAGAAATTGGGAGCTTCTCTCCTTTCCACACTTAATGTTGGTTCATCCCCAAAACCGGCTCTTGGTTTGCTTAATCGCTGCTGGGAAAAGATTTTTATCAGGACAGACAACATCCAGCAGATTGCAAATGGCCCTGGATTACCCCATCCCAGTTTCAACATTTCTGCCTGAGCTGTAATTCCAGCCCTATTTCCTTATTTTCCATGTTTTCCAGTGGCTGTGTCTGGGCAGACTCTGACGCCAGAGCTGCTCGGGGCAGGGCATTGTCCTGCCACACCAGCCAGGTGACCTTCCTTAATTGTCCCCAGAGCCCAGGGTAAACAGGGGACGCTGTTCCCCTGCCCCAGGAGCAAGCACATTGCTCCCAGCTCCAGAGACTGCCTTTAATCCTCTCAAGACCTTCTAAGAAGGCTGCTCCTCGCTTCAGACGTTGTCCAAAATAGCTGCAATAATTTATCTGCCTCTCCTGCCTCACAGGATTATGTGGTAGCACACACACAAGGCTGTCCTCGAGTTCTCCAAAGATCCTTGGCGGATCCTGGGCATCTTTAGAGGAGTTATTTGTAGAACCCAAATTTCCCTGTTGGATGCTGGTTGCTTTTCCCCCCCTTTTTGTCCCTGAGCCCACGTGGTGTGATTGTGAAAGGTCCAGGCAGTGCAGTCACTCGGAGTCAACGCCCAAGAGACACAAACTCTGTATTTCAGTGGGAAGGTGCCTTCTCTTGGAGCATACCCAGATCCCCATGGCTCTGTGTGTGCCTGCTGCATTCAGGGTTGGATTTTGGGAGTTTCTTGCTGGTCCTTGTGACCCTGGGCTGAGCTGGGATCTCTTCCATTCCCCCTTGCTGTCTGTGGCAAGCTGGTGGAAATCCGCGAATGCCCTCTCGCTTGTGTTATGTCCATCACATTCCTCCTGCTCTGAATTTACTGGGGGGAGAAAATTCTATCATTTCTCCTAATCTTTATTCCTCTTTCCCTCTGGAAGCCCTCCCCAGGATGCTGCTGTCCCTGTGCATGGGGAGGTGACCCTGCCCTCACTGTGTGGATTTTTCTGGGCAATGCTGCAGAGACCCCAGGCCTGGGGAACAGCTGGGAGCTGCTGACCCCAASCTCACCCTGTTCCTTGGAACCACTCTTGGGCTTGGTCAGCTCCATGGCAAGCTTTGAGACTTTCCTTAAGGGAATCAGCTACAAACAGATGGGAATGTGGAAGTTTTTAGCTAAGAATTATAAATTAACTTGCTGAGGGAAGGCGCCTTCTTCTGTCCCAGGGAAGGGAGGATTTCCCATCTTCCCAACAAGGGAGGCCAAACTGTGTCATGGAACTCCTCCAGTCCAAGGCAGGAACATTTTCCATCACATTCCACCTCAGCAGGCCTGGGAAAAGGTTCTCACCTGGCGGAACATGACCCCAGTGACATTAAAACAGGAACCCAACCCACACAGGACTTGGCATTTTCCTTTTGCCTGGCAATGGTTGCAAATTCCGATGCAAATGCCCATGCAAATGGTCATGCACAGCTATTCTTATCTCTGGGCCAAATCTCAACATCCCTTCTTTGGTAGAAAGTCGATTTTCCAAAAATAGTTTACGTCAGCCTCCAACTATTCATGTCTTCAGCTCGAGTTCGTTAAACCCGGCTCCAGGAAGAGTTTTCCAAATTAGATCTGCAGTGGGAATTGGGAGGGTGGGGCCCTTCTTTGCTTGTCCCATGTTCCTCTCTAGGGAGGACATTTCCTTGGAGCGAGGGGTTGGGTCAAGCTGCTTCAGGCTCTTCTTTTGTGTTTCCCAGCCCATTTTAAAATGAACACTTAAACTTGGGCAGCCGTTTCTTCGGACAGGTGGTGACAGTCAGGAATGAGAATGAAGATTTCTCCTGAGCCACAACACTCTGTGTGTTTTGGGAGCAGAATAGGCAGGTCCCTCCTGTCCCTCCTGGCTGGCTCACCCCTGTCCCTGGGCCATCCTGCTGTCCCAGCACGGCTCCATGGGCAGCTGGACAGGGGAGTGACCAGGCTGAGGTTTTGCTGGGTCACATTTTTTTGGCCAATTTTGCTCTCCAGACAGAGCAGTTTTCTCACCCTGCCTGCTCTGTGGTTCCTCAAAGAGCTGAAGTTGCAGGAAGCCAGGATTCTGCGGGAGGCAGGGATTCTGAGCTTGGCATTCAGCTTTAGAACACGTCTAAACCAGAAAAAGCCACCGAGTGTAAAAGCAACAGACAGGCAGGATCCCTCAGCAGCCCCAGACTATTTGTTGTTTTCAAAGACCTGCTTCCTTAGAAAGCTCCTTTTGAAGTAATTTGACGTGCCATTTCCAGCTCCTGTGTGATCTACCGCAGTTATTCCCCTTTATCTGCCTCCCAATGCTCCGGAATGTCTCCATAAACCTGCCTGGCAGTGCCTCTGCCCGTGCAAGGGACCTGCATTACTGTGGGATTTAAACTTAATGCCAGAGGAGCTTACAAACTCTCCCATTTGAGCTTCTCGTGGACTCCACACCACGGTTTCTTTCTCATAAAAATAGCAGGTGGCTGAGTTTGAAGGATCGGTCAGGTGTGGATCCCTCACATGGAAAATCCCTCTTGCCGGCAGGAGATAGAGGATAAGGGATTCATCCCTGTCCCCGGTGAAATCAATGGGAGCTTTGCTGGTGAGACAGGTCAGGTGTCAGTCTCAGTTGTTGGCTCTTCCCCGGGATTTGCTCCTTTGTGCTGTCACCATTAAAGAATCTCTCTTCCTGTCTCCTTCCCACGGGCTCTCATCCATCCTGGTTTGAAGTCCCCTCCGTTAAGTGGCTGGAACGCCGGCGCTCCGCTTCCCCGGCGGAGAGGACACTCCATAAATCTGCCATTAGTCATGGATGTGCTGAGCCATCCAGGGCCAGGCTGCTGTGCCTCAGAGGTTATCAAACCGTGGCAGCCCCTGCGTTTGCCTCTCCTTCCTGAGGGCTCCGTTCCCTGCCAGCATCCAGGGCTCATTTCCTGGGAGCTGATGCGGCCACRCTTTGCTCAGGGACACGACAGTGGCCACGTGGGGCTCTGTCCTTGTTCCCTGGCCAGTGTGGCTGGAACTGGGCTCCCTTTCCAGCTCCTCTGAGCAGGACAAGAAGCTTACAATGAGTAGGAATGGGGGAATTTATGTGTTGGTGGCCAGAAGGCTCTGTTTTCCCAGCAGAGACACGCAGGGACATTGTCTGCATGTGTTGTCCCCAGCAGGGTGGAGAGAGGATCATGCCTCTGAACGGGGTACAAGGCTCCCAAATGATCCCTGTAAGATATGTCAGGGACATTTCCCCATGGAAAAGGAGTGCTRAACCTCACTGGTAGGAGCGTGGAACCTCCCAGGGTGTCATGGACACCGAGCCCTACCTGGATRCTCCTTCCCCAAAAACCAACATCCAGACCTCATTCCTGGGATTGGGGGACAAGAACAGGGAAGGATCCCCCCAAAGTGCTCTGTTCCAGGGCCCTTGTCTGGCAGGGAGCTCACGTCAGAATGAGCTGGATGGTGAGGACTCTGCTCGTCATAGCTCTTGGACATGCTTGGATTTACACTTGGCACCTTTACTCTGGTGTGAGACTGGTGTTGGGCTAAAATAATATAATTTTTCCAATAATCTGGTGGAGACTGGCAGGGGTGTGACATTTTTCCAATAACTTGGGGGAGACTGGCTGTGAATCAGAAGAAATCAGCTCAGGTGGCCCATGGGTGAAAGCTGTGACTCTCCCGTAGTCTGTGTTCTGTATCACTCAGGTATGAAATGTTCATCCAGGGATGAACCCTCTGGACAAGGAGCATGGGAGAGGCTGGGGAAGGGATGCAGCAGGGAAGAGCAGGGTGCTGGAATGCACAGGTTCCTGGGAACAGCAGTTCTCAGTCAGCTGTGTGTGCCTGGGTTGGTACAACCTGCCTGGACGTGAGGAAACAAGGAGGCAGCAGGAGGAGGGGGTCAGGATGTGATCCCTGCTCAGGGATGTCGGAATGGCTGTCGTGTTGTTTTATCGCTGCCGAGGAAAGAGAAAATGGAGCAGGGAATGCAAAATGACAGAGAGTGAGGAGATGTGATATTTGCCTGATGTATTTTGCTGGTAATTAGTGTAATGCCAATTAGACAGAAGTAATCTTTTTTTTTTCCCCTTCTTCAGCTGTATAAATTATTGCTGGAATATATGCCAGCTCAAACTGAGATATTAAACTCGGAGTGATGTGGAGATCTCTGCTCCTTGAGGATCTCTAGATGAAATTACCCAGACAACAGGGATCTTGACAAAAGTAAGGCTGACTCTATCCAGAAAGAAAACGAATCAAAGCCAAAGGAATTTCTGTATTCCATGTCTGGCGTCTTGCTGCTTATTAGCCACACAGGAAGGGGCCCCCACAGAGATGCAGCAACATCAGTGAGAAAAGGCAAATATCTCGCCTTTCCTGCAAACAATGCCACTTGCAGGCTATTGTTCCCCTATCAGCTTCCCTGAGGAGCAGATCCCGAGCCCTTCCCGTGCTCGGGCTGCAGGTAAACCCTGCCGCCCCCGCGCATTCCATTTGTCATTCCCCGAGCCCTGTTTGCTCCCACACCGGGAAAGCAGCGCCGGGGCTGTTTCGCCTCCGGGTCCCCCGGGATGTGGAGCTCTTTAATGATGATGTACGGCTTCCTTCAAAGGGTCAATTGCTGGCCTGGACCTCTCCAATCGTGGCTCCCTCGGAGCTCTGTACCTGGGCACAGACGCTGCTTTGCTCCGTGCCTCCTCGCATGAGGAGSAGACCCGTTCTTGCCGTCTCCTCCCTTTGGAAAAGTAACTGCAGAAAATGATGCCGTGGACCCATTCTGGATATTTTCATCCATCTCTGTCGGATTGTGAAACCCAAATCTTCCTGTGCTCATCCTGCTGCTCCCTGGTGCTGTGCTCTGAGCACATCTCCCTCTGACATGGTAGGGATGATGTATCCCGCTTGTCCCGCCTGGGTTTCAGGATTTTGTAATCCTCCCTGGCTCTTTAAAGCATGTTTTATTCATGGCAGCCTTTAGGACTGCCTCTGGCAGGCCTCCCTCGAGTGGTGCAAACTTTATTGCATCTCTCCTCCAGCAGCCTGTAAACTGCAGCACCCAGGGGTAGCTGGAGGTTGATATTCCCTATCGGAAGCGATTTTCTGTCTTTTCCCTGCTTTCCCGCAAGGGCTTCTTGCTGCCATSCTAAAAACAAACACAGGGCACAGCAAAATTCATCAGGATCAGGGTTTTTTCCCAAATGAGCCATCACCAGGCTGCCCTGTTCCTAAACATCCCCATATCCCGTGTTTGCTCCTTCAGCCGGATGCTTTGGCACAATCCCTCCTGCTTTTCCAGGAGAAGGGGATTTCTCCCCAATCCTGGCCATCAGAGAAGAGGATTTCTCCCTGATCCTGGCCATTTGAGAAGGGGATTTCTCCCCAGTTCTGGCCATTAGGGCAGCAGATCTTTTCAGTGCTTGGTGGGGAATCCCAGCAGGAGGGCAAATGCTGCAATTCAAGCCCCGGCGTTGATTCTTTGGGGTGAATTTTGCCGGCACCACAGGAGGATGTGACCGATGCTGCTCCTGCCACGTGCCAGCCACAAACCCCCTCCCCGTGGTGCTCCCACTGCAGATTTTCAGCCTCGCAGTCTGTGGGCGTTGGAGGCGTCAATAAGGAGCGTTTTCAGCTGCTTTGTGGCACGGCTGCACTGCAGAGAAAGGGGCTGGGCAGCCCAGGGCTTGGGGCTCTGGATCTCAGAGCAATCGGCAGAGAAACGGCCCCGTTCGATGTGGGGTCATTCCTGCAGGGTTCCCTGGCTGTAGCCCTGCTCCAAGGCTCCCAGGRGTGCTGTGTGTTGGATTTCAGGTGGGTTTGGTTCCCCAGGGCTGGGTTTGGGATCCAGGGCTGTGTGTGCCTCCGGCGGGGACAGCACAGCCCAAGAGCCTCACCGTGCGCTSAGTGCCCGTCCCCCGATCCTTCTCACAGCCCCCGAAAATTGCGGCAGGGATCTGCCTCCTCCCCCTGGGTGTCTGCAGGACAGGCTCAGGACAGGCTGTAAAGGAGCTGCAATGATCTGAGGGTGCTCCCCTTCCAAGGAAAGATCCGTGGCAAGGAAACAAAGCGGCCACATGCAAATCCACACTGTCATTTCCTCTGCCGGTTTCCTTGGGGTTTGGCTTGACTCTCTTCCAAGGGCTCTTCCTTCTCCCRGCTCTGCTTGCCTCTGAGTGGTCTCGGTTCCCTTTGTTAGCAGATCCCCTCCTTGAGAGGAGCCCTTTTCATAAACTTGTGGGTTTTTTGTCTCTTAAACACCTCCCTGACTTCAAAGGCCGGGAACAGCACTTGGCTCTGTGGCTCCCGGCCCCCCTGCGCCCACTATTTCCCCCATCCATTGTCCTGCCAGGGAAGGATTATTAAATTGTTGATGGAGCTGAACAATGGTTTTGTTCAAAGGCAGACATGCGAACGCCACTTCTTTTCTCCTTGACACAAGAGCTTTAATACCCGGGAACAATGAGAGGCAGCCACCAAGGAGCAAACACTGGAGAGGACTCACAAAAGCCGGGCTGGGATTCCCAAATCCCTGTGTGCATGAACTGGTGCTCCTTGGAGTGCTCCCCGTGGCTGTAGGTGAGGTGAGAGGCCTGGCCATGCTGAAAATTAATTAAAAATAATCCAATTATTGCCTGTTAATTCTGGCTTGTGTGATTAGGACATGAGCAGGGGGTGGCAGAGGACCACCCTTTGCACAGAATCATGGAATTAAGATTGGAAAAAACCTCTGAGATCATCAAGAGTCCAACCATTCCCCCRGCAGTGCCAAGGCCACCACTAACCCCTGTCCCCAGGCGCCACATCCACATGTGTGACCGTGTTCACAGGGGTCTGGGGATGAGGGAACAGACAGGGATCTGACTCCATGTTTCAGAAGGCTGATTTATTATTTTATGATATATATTATATTAAAACTATACTAAAAGAATAGAAGAAAGGATTTCCTCAGAAGGCTGGMTAAGAATAGAAAAAGAAAAATAATAACAAAGGTTTGTGGCTCGGACAGAGAGTCTGAGCCAGCTGACTGTGATTGGCCATTAATTAGAAACAACCGCATGAGACCAATCCCAGATGCACCTGTTGCATYCCACAGCAGCAGATAACCATTGTTTGCATTTTGTTCCTGAGGCCTCTCTGCTTCTCAAGAGAAAAAAATCTTAAAGAAAAGATTTTTCAGAAAATATCATAGCTACACACATGGCTTTGAAATCCCTCCAGGGCGACTCCACCACTGCCCTGGACAGCTCTGACCRTCCCTCTGGGATGAAATGTTCCCTGGTTTCCAGCTTGACCCCCCCTGCTGGGGCCGCTCATCCTGGGAGCTGCTCCTGATTTCCTCTCCTGTCAGGAGTTGTGCAGAGGCACAAAGKGTCCCCTGAACCTCCTTTTCCCCAGCTGAGCCCCTTTCCCAGCCCCTCCCTGGCTCCCGTTCCCAGTGCAGCCCTCGGGGTGTGCCGGGCACACAGGAGGAGGCAGCAGGAAAAGGAGGAGGGGGCCAGGATGTGCTCCCTGGCTCCAGCCAGGCTGTGCCTCTGGAGCAGCTCTGCAGTGAGGATCCTGCCCTGCACAGCCTCAGCTCTGACATTTTGTGCTGCACAGGCTCCTTTCCGATGCCTTATCGCCTCAGCTGCTTTCCAGCACCACAGCTTCAATTTTCCATGCTGGGTTTCCCTCAGGTTGATTTCTCTTTCTGTTTTTCATGAGTTTTAGCCGAGCTGTTCCAGCTAGTTTTGGAGAACAAGCCGTGCTGCCTCAGCCCTGCTAACAAAGTGATTATGAAAATTTCCTTTCAAGATCCATTAGCTTAACCACGCTCTGGGAGGGAGGGGTGGGGTTTGGCACGGGAGCTGCCAGCAGCAGCTGGGGGCTGCTTGTCCCAAACTGTGCTCTGAATGTACCTCAGAACACATCCCTGGGGAGCTGTGCCCACACTGCCYTGTGTGGCCTTCAGACAACAGCATTCCCAGGGTTTATCCATCGGGGGAATGGAGTCCAACTGACACAGGAGGTTGAGATTGGATATTAAGGGAAAAATCTTTCCCRGTGAAGGTGGTGAGGCCTTGAGGTTGCCCAGAGCAGCTGTGGCTGCCCCTGAATCCCTGGCAGTGTCCCAGGCCAGGTTGGATGGGGCTTGGAGCAGCCTGGGACAGTGGAAGGTGTCCCTGCCCATGGCAGGGAACAAGATGAGCTTTGAGGTTCCTTCCAACCCAAACTATTCTGTGATTCCATGGTCCTGTGATCCATGTTCTCTTTTGGAGAGCAGCCAGGGTTTGCTGCCGTTGCTTCATGGACATCCACCCTGTTCCCTGGCTCACATCCATCAGCTGCTCGGTGATCTCCCTCCCTCCTGGGCATTTCTCAGTGCTCTCTGCTCCCCAGGTTTCCTTGGGATGCAGGGTTCAGCATGGCAGGGATTGTCCTTTTCCTCTGGGAGGAAAAAGAACTCCTGCTCCAGGGTCTGGGTATYAGCTCAGAGGTGGCCTTTGGGGCTCTAAGGACTTGCAGGGTCCTTGTTGCTGGCAGCCTCAGTTTTGGAGAAATCCAGCAAAGTTTGGAAATGTTCAGGTTGGTACCTCAGTGTCAAWTGGTGGGTAAAGCAGTGAAAGGAGGGTGGCTCTGCTCTGGGCCTCTGGGGTCAGGGTGCACCTCAGGGTGCCTTGCTGGGAGCCCAGGGGGGCAAGGAGGCCGTGGGCACCTGGCCTGGATCACAACCGGTGTGGCAGCAGGAGCAGGGCAGGGCCTGTCCCCTGTGCTGGCACTGCTGGGGCWCCTCGAGGGCTGTGTCCTGTGCTGGGCCCTCATGGCCAGGGAGCCCTGGAGGGGCTGGAGCGTGTCCAGGGAAGGGGCTGGAGCCCCAGGAGAGGCTGAGGGAGCTGGGCAGGGGCTGAGGGAGCTGGGCAGGGGCTCAGCCTGGAGCAAAGGAGGCTCAGGGGGCCCTTGTGGCTCTGCACAGCTCCTGCCAGGAGGGCACAGCCGGGGRGGTCGGGCTSTGCTCCAGGGMACAGGGACAGGAGCAGAGGGAACGGCCTCAGGCTGGGCCAGGGCAGGCTCAGGGTGGGCACAGCAGGAATTTCCCCATGGAAAGCGGGCTCAGGCTTTGGCAGGGGCTGCCCAGGGGGGTTTGGAGTTCCCATCCCTGGAGGTGCCCAGGAAGGGCTGGAGGTGGCACTGAGAGCTCTGGGCTGGGGACAGGGTGGGAATGGGGCACAGCTGGGACTCTTTGATCCTGGAGGGCTTTTCCTACCTCAGTGATCCTGGGATTCTGTGGGCCAGCTGCTCTGGGGGTTCTGGGAGATGGAACCAGTCTGAAGTGCCTCCCCCAAGGCCTTTCCTTGGCTCCTTCCCAGGCTGTGACAGTGCCCAGCTCCCCCTGGAGCAGAGCTGTCCCCACGTCCCCCCACGCCTGGCACAGGGGTGGCACTCTGGGGTCCCTCACTGCCTCCCCAGTCCCAGCCAGCACAGAGGGACTCTTCCTTTATCTCTTCTCCCTCTGATTGTCCTTCCCAGGGCCTGTTCTCCCTTCTCCTGCTCTTGCTGGCACGCTGGCAGAGCTGCCTCAAGCTCCAGTGCCCTCGGTGATGAGCTGCTGGCAGCCAGGGCAGCAGGCTGCAGCTTTAATTAAATGATAAGGGCAGAGCCCCGGAAGTGGGGAGATAAGTGCACTGGTGTCTGCCACCACACTTGCCCAGGCTCTTTCTAATTAGCTTTGAGAAGCTCTGGAGAGGCAGATTAACCCTCGCAGGTGCTGGGTGGGCACGGGGATGCAGCAGGAGGAGGGTGCCCGGGCCAGCCCCGGGGATGCCAGGCTGCAGTGCCGTGGTTTGGGTGGGATGGGGATGGAGGGGACCCTCTGTGCTCCCCCAGCCCRGGGCAGAGGGGACAGGTCAGGGAGGATCCGACCTGGCCTCTCACAGGCTCAGGCACTCGCAAAGCTCAAGGATTATGTGCTTTGCTCCTCCTGGAAGAGGCATTTGCTGCTGTGCCATGTCCCTGCTGGGTGGGGGGCCTGGCCTCAGCCCCACAGGGCACAGTCCTGCCGTGGCTCAGGTCTCCAGCCCCTCTGGGACCATGACCAGTGTTTCTCTGAGAGGTGGGGACCTGGGGACACGGGGGTAGGAGGACCACTGTGTGCCACCAACCCCTGATAAAATGGACTGGCAGCTCCCCAGGACCTGGTGCCACCCCCTGTCCCTCACCCAGGTGCAGCTGAGAGTGAGGCACACCAGAGGGCTGGGGAGGGCACCTGGGCTGTGGGCACGGTGTCACCAGGGCAGTGTGTGCTCCGAGTGGCACTGGTGACACTGCTCCTGCTGGCCTGGCCCTTGTGGTCACCCTGGCTGGCAGCACAGGGCACCCAGAGTGTGCCGGGGAGCCCTGGGGTGGGCACTCCTGTGTCCCCAAGGAACTTTGGGACAGCCATTCCTGTGTCCCCAGGGAGCCCTGGGGTGGGCACTCCTGTGTCCCCTGGGAGCTCGGGGACAGCCCATGAGGACAGCTCATGGGACAGCCATTCCATGTCCCCAGGGAGCTCTGGGGTGGCCATTCCTGTGTCCCCAGGGAACTTTGGGTGAGTCATTCCCTGTCCCCAGGAGCTCTGGCACAGCCATTCCCATATCCCCTGGGAGCTCTGTGGTGGCCATTTCCTGTGTCCCCAAGGAGCTCTGGGGTGGGCATTCCCTGTCCCCAGGGAGATCTGGGGTGGGCACTCCCATGTCCCCAGGGATCTCTGGCCATTTCTGTGTCCCCAAGGAGCTCTGGGGTGGCCATTCCTGTGTCCCCAGGGATCTCAGGGGACAGCCATTCCTGTGTCCCCAAGGAACACTGGGAGAGCCATTCCTGTGTCCCCAGGGAGCTCTGTGACAGCCATTCCCTGTCCCCAGGGATCTCTGCCATTCCCTGTCCCCAGGGAGCCCCTGCCTGCAGGGGGACAGGCCATCCCCAGCCCCCCAGGGGCAGAATCCCCATCAGCAGAGCAGGTGGGGATGGGGAATGCAGGCAGGAGCAATCAGGAGCGATTTGGGCTGCAGGAATGTGCATCCAAGGCATGCATGAGCTGGCAGCCCCGGGGGTGGCAGGTGCTGCTGCTCCCTGCCCTGGGATTTGCATCATTAGCCCTGAGCTCTGCTGTCCCRGCTCCTGGGGCAGGGAGGGCAGGAGCTCCACTGCCCAAATTCCATGGTTTAGGGCTTTTGTGTGCCCCTAAAGGAACCTCAGGTGCTGTTGCTCCCCTGGGGCTGCAGGAGCCAGTGCTGAAACAGGGTTTGGTTATTCCATGGGTTGGTTTGGACTCCCCAACATTTCTGGTGGATATCTGTGGAATGCCCCTGGTCTGTGGGACAGCCAGAGGACMCTGCTGGGATGTGAATGGATCCAGGGTTTCACTCTGGAGCTGGATTGGTTGTTTTATTCAGGGKGAGTGAGGGGACTGCCCAGCAATGCTCATTCTGTGCCTTTGCTTTTGGCTGCTGTGAGTTTTAGCTGCAGGGACCTGATTTTTCTTAGAGGGCGTGTGCCGGGTACCAAATACTTTGAGAAGTGCCAGTGAAATGTGCCCGGATAYTTTATTTCTGCAAGGAGGAGAGAAAATTGCTGTTTTTTCTCATTAGGAGAGCAACACCCTCCCCCATCCTCCAGCCCCTTTTTAGAGGAGGAGTTTTCTGCGATCTCTTGACCCTTTCCTTGTACCCTTCCCCAGTTTCTGCAGCCTCTGGGGCAGAGTCTCAGTAGTAAATCAGCTCCTTCCCCGTTAAACCTCCCAGGGGCTCTGTCCTCTCCCTGGAAGCCACAAAGGCACCCAGGGGAAATATTTCCCTCCAGAGTGAGACTCTGCTCTGCATCAGGAAGCAGGAGGAGAATTAAGGCTGCCTGGACAATCCTAATTTTGGCATCTCCTAACCTTTGGACCCTGTAATCCTATTTAGGTGCTTCTTAACATAATTATTCAGCAGTTTAATGTAATAATTCTGCTTTTTATAGTCCAGTGAAGGTTGAAGCCCCTCTGTGCCAGGGTAGGTGACCATGGGGGTGGCACCACGACCACAAAATCTGTTATAGGGGGGTTGAATTGGTTTTGCTGGGTGTCACAGGGAAGCTGTGGGGTGATGGGGATTYTGGGAGCCCTCAGTGTGCTCTGAGCCCTGCAGGGACATTCTCAGTGTCTGGGAACATCCATCTGGGTGCTCTGCCTGCCGTTGCTGTGGCGATGTGGCCGCTGTGACTGCAGCAGGGAGGCGGCTCCTCCTGCACACGCAGGAAACACATCCCCTGGGAATGGGGAAA